>OU611753.1:9343105-9745605 GCA_914767535.2 Dunaliella primolecta | reverse complement strand
TACGACTTGTAGTACAAGCCTTACGGCACTTCTTCCTTCTGTGTCCCTTTTCCTCCGCGCCCCCCCGCCCCCCCCCCCCTTCCTCTGCCCTCTGCCCTTACCTCCACAGCCATTGTTGCCATACTCTCCAGAGTCCCAGGAGCAATCCACAAGCTGCTGCTCGCTTAAGCTGATAGAAGACCCGGTGGCCAAAAACCAGGCTGGGCAGCACATAAGCAAGGAGGCAAAGCTTTCAAGCAGCCATGGCATAGTGCTTGGGATACAGGCTGAACCAGCAAGCAAGTGAGCAAGCACATGCACACTCGGTGGACATATGGAACGCAGACCCAGTGCATGCAAAATGGGCAAAACATAATCATGCTGTAAATGGGAGAGTTTGAGGACTGTGGGTAGTGCGTGGTGCAGAATGTGTGCGTTGTCTCAGTGGGTGCACATTCAAATCTCGTCCTTGTGAAACGCATGTGCCTATCTTTGCACCATGCACAAATGCCCACAGCAATTGAGCATACACACAGAGAGTGATTAAATGAGGGACTTAGACTTAAATGAGGGCGAGAGTGATTAAATGAGGGACTTAAATGGGGGCGAAAGCATCCCCCTCATGAATTCCCGTGGCTGCACTGCATTCACATTTCTCTGGCACTGCATCAGTCATGCATGCCTATGGCCACGACACTGCACACATGACCTGGCTCACGGCGCAGCACTCAGGCCCACGACTCATGGCACTGCATCAGTCATGCATGACCATGGCCTCTGGCACAAGCATCAGGGTCTGCAAGGCGCCCTTGCTGCACTCACCTCCAGTCATCGCACCAGCTGAGGCAAATGCCCAGCAAGAGCCACAGGATGCCTGCAGTTGAATTTGATGCAACAGGCAATCCCATAAGATCAGTAATGATGCAGATGAGCAGCAACACACACACATACACATCCCCATAGGCAATCGTGCACTGATGTACGTATTGATGTGCTTCTTGTGCAGCACATGCCACTCCAGGAATCCAAACATAAAAGCAGAGCTGTGATGAAAGGGGTGCAACGACCTGCATCAAAATGGGCTGCATGCCATAGTGCGGCCCAGGAGTTAACAGCTTTGCCTCCCCCCCCCCCCAAAACAGGCAGAATGTGCACCTGGACAGAAATGCAGCAGTGCACTTGCTTTCCCTGAGCCTATCAGGAGGTGACAGAGCTCTGTGGGAGTCATCTTGTAGAATAGCTTTTTTACGTCCATCTGATGTATTCTGAATGCAATGATCTCCCACTATGCTTGCTCGCCTCGCGTGCCCACTTGAACCTGTACATGCCCATATGCAGGAGCAGATTCAAATCCTTCTGATCTCCCCTCCACGTGTGCTTGTTGGCCCTTCATGCACACCTGGTCCTTTACTGGCCCATCAGCAAGAGCATATAAGCAAGCATTTAAATCCCTCTGATCTCACCTCCCGTCCACACGCGCATGTTCGCCCTCAATGTGCACTTGTTCCTTTACAGGTCCAGCTGCAGGGACATTGAAATCCACACGGTTTCCATTCTGCACCCTCATTGCGCACCTGGTCCTTCACGGGCCCATCTGCAGGTGTGCCCCTCCAGTCTACGGACGCGGGCAGCTGCTCATCCCGCAGAGCGCGCTTGAAGGGCTCCAAACGGGCAGCATTGCGCAGTGACCTGCAACACCGAGCGGTGTATGCAAACAGAGTGGTCTGCTGCAAGCATTGATGCTCATAAACGTGCAAGCGCATTCCAATGCATGAACTTGTGCACGATGATGATGATGATGATGACGACGTGCTGCACTGCATAAACATTGCAAGCAGGTGCTGGCACTAGCACAAGTCCACAAACATTTGGGAAACGGTAGAAGTAGTACACACCGGCTTTGGCTTGTTTGGGTGTCACGTCTATGTGCGCACTTATGCTACTGGAGCACTCACAGCAGCAGCATCAAGGCCATTGCCATCACAAGATGACCATCACAATTGTTACGGTTCCATCACCATTGTCATTATTACTATGATCATCGTCATCATTTTTATCATCACCATCACCATCATCATCGCCATCATTCATTACTATCATCGCCATCATCATCATCATCATCATCTTTTGGGCCAACAGCAGCAGGCCCACTCACTTGCGTGCCTTCAGTTTTGCATGCTCAGGCCTCCTGCCCAGCGCCACCGCCTGCCACTGCTCTTCAGGCAAGGACAGGAACTTGTTGGGGCTAAGCTTGAAGCTGGGCCGGGTGGGCTCAGTGCCCTTGGCGCGGCTGCGCAGCAAGTCTACCTGTACACACAACAAGAAGTATAAGGGGCAAGGAAAAAGACTGACAAGCAAGGTGGGAGTGAAGTGCACTGTTGAATATCCCTACCAGAGCCCTACCCTTTGCTATGCCGTCTTCCAAACAGGAAAGGTGAAAACTGGGTCTTTCCCATTCTAACATTAGCTCATGCACTCTCTAAAGGCGTGCATTCGGCAATCTAGACAGCTCCAACAACATTGAAATGATATGTTATGTCCCATGGCATGTTATGTCCCATTAAGGACACACTTAAAGCAATGACCAAGGAATGGGGTGAGCTAGGGATTTCAAGCGTGCACGATTTGCACAGGCATGTCAATGATATCCTGGCAGCACCTTGTACACCTTCATTGCACAGAAAGGGGTTGTAAGAAAGGGAGAGTGCTTGCAGCATGTCCTAAACTGATGGTCAGACCTGAGCTACGCAGGAGCCCCTTCTGCTGTCTCCTTGGACTACAAGGGTGATGCCTTAGAAACGGTGTAAGACACCCTGCTCACATCCACGCACAACAAAATCCGTTACCGGCAGCCGAGAGGCCTGGAGGCGCGTAAACACCAGAACCTGACAACTCACCTCGGCATTCCAGCGGTGAATGAACTCCAAGTCTTGCTCGACGCTACCCTTGCTGCTGCTGCTGCTCTTGCCACTGCCTGTGATGCTGGAGAGCACGGAGGCTATGCGCTGCTGCCAAGTCCCAGGTGCCTGCCCCGCATTGATGTCGGAGTGGGCATGCATGCCATGGCCACTTTTACTGCTCTTGCTGCTGCTGCTGCTGCTGCTGCTGCTGCTGGATCCACGGCTGCTGGGGACGTACACAAGGGAGGAGGGCAGGAGGGACAGGGACTGCAGGCGCCGGGCGTGGTGGGTATCTTGGGCGGGAACGACAGCGCTGTCGCAGATCTTGGGGGGGACGAAGGCGTTTTTGGGCCCCTCGTGCAGGCTCTTGAAGTGGGTGAAGGTCAGCTCATACTGGTCAAACTGTGCAAAACAAGCCAAGGTGACGCGGATGTATAGATGACTCCATGGAGCTGTGAATCCACTGGGTGAAGGTCAGCTCACATCGGTCAAACTCGCAGGGTGAACAAGCCAAGGTAGGCAGACGTGTAGGATGGATCCATGAAGTCATTTATGCATAATGTGGGAGGGACAGGTACGCACGTATGAGCAGCTACTTGTGGGAAGGATGTAGGATTAGAGTCTAAGCAAACCCTAGGCCAGAATGTGCAGCACATACCCCTAGGCAGCTGAGGTAGGATAGTAGGCAGCGTGGCAGATGGTAGGCGAGGTTAATCAATTCATGTTCTCAGGAGGCCAATGCAGGAGATGGTGGGCTAGGGAACGCATTGGACGAGTAGAGCCTGCTCGCCCAAGCTGGGATTCTTTTGACAGGCACACATGCCCAATTTTCATTGCAATATCAGTTGGGGTTTGGGCAGCACAGCTACACCCATGTGACCTTTGACTTTCACACTTGCATGCGCAGCAATCAACGATCCTTCACTCCTCACTCGTGCTTGCCAAGCCATCCTAGACACTATTTTCCTTTTTGAATGCGTAACTATGAAATAAGTGCCGTCCCAAAAGCAGCAATACCTCGCAGATACCTTGCATGTACAACACAGGGAAAACGAAGGGAAGCAGACACCTATTGCCCCACGCAACACCTTCCTCACGAGGGTGTACAGCAATCAAGGTTCCTTCACTTCACAATCGTGCATGCCCTTTGAAGCACCGTCTTTCCTTTGGGATCCGAAATTTTGGGATTGCTAACCAGCCCAACAGCACAGGCTGTACTCACGTGGCTGCCTGTCATGAGATTCACGCCAACCATGTGCAGCACCATCGGGTCCCCAGTCTCCTGCAAAAGCACAGCACCGAAGGGCAGGCAAGCACTTTAACACTCACCACAGGCAAAGGAACAGCGCTGTATAGGGCCCAGCGCATGGTACCAAATCGAAGTAGTCACATGGACCACATGGATCGTGAGGACCACGGCTTGTATATGTCACAGGGCAGGCACACACACACAAGATTTGGGGCAGGCGAGGGAAGGGATGGTAGGCAGGTAGTTGCAGCCTACATCTCGTCTCCATCATTATTTCAAGTATCATTTCCACGTGCAGCATAAAGAGCAGCAGGGCAACAAGTCGAGGGGGCTCAAGGGGACGAAGTGGCTGGAAGCTTCACAAAGGCTGGCAAGCATGTACAAGCAAGGACATGAAGAAAAGGACATTAACAAAAGGTGGAGTCACACCCCGTCATATCCGGCATGCGCTTTCACCTGCAAGCCACAACGCTCCGCAGAAGCATGCTCCCAGATCAAATCCATGAGCAATCACAGGTGCTTTGCAGGCCATGTCCAATACCTGGATTAGGTCCAGTTTCCGTCAGAATTTATAATGCCCTGTAGCAGATCATGCAGCATCAATCACAGGTCCACCCTGGGACCACCCCCCTTCTGCTTCTACTTCTCCTGAGCGCGATGTGCATTTTGATCTCTTTGACCAATTAACATTAAGCTTTTCTTTTTTGTGTCTGAGCTTATGGATTTATTTTTGGCTGGCAGAGACCAGCCACAAGCTGATCAGCCAAAGGAATTGGCTGAAGGTCAAACCCCATTGTAACCATTGCAAAGCTTAGACCAACCGCCCCTTTCCCCATTCACCTTAGAAACATGGAAGCTGTAGGTATTGACTTTCTCCCAGTTCCTTTGGGTGAGCTGCCAGATGACGGAGGGCTCCCTGCCCGGTAGATGAGCCTCACCGGCGTACTCCCAGCTTGAGATGTCTGGGAGTGGCTGCAGGTGGGGCAACAATGCCAGGGTCTCAGTGTGTAGTGTGAAGAGTCACCAAAGTAGGGGTGAGAGGAAGCTGAGCGTTTCGATTTCGGACTGCAAGGGCCAAATTCCAGGAAGCGGCTGCAGGAGCAAAGCACGCGTGAATTGGGATTGATGAGCAACTTTTTCTGTACCAGAGAAACTGAACAGGAGCTGTCACAGGGATGCAGGGAACACGTACAGGACAGGAGCATGGGCGAATGGTAGAAGCGTATATGGACACACACACACACACAGAAACACACACACACACACACACGCGCGCGCGCGCGCGCGCGCATGCAACGTAGACCTTACTGGGGGCAGCGAGCTGTCCTCTTCTCCCAAAGCTGGCCCTGTCGGGCCTGTTGTGGTATTGACAACATCGCATGTGGTGGTGGAAATCCGAGGGTATATGTTGTACATCAGGCCCTGCAGATGTTGTTGCATACAATGTTTGTTTGTTAGTTCCTTGGTAGGTGTTGTACAGCAGGCCCTGCAAGTGTTGTTGCTCGCAAGATTATCCGCATGACATTGGTATGTGAAAGTGACGAGCCTCGAGTTGTGTTGCGCATTGTCAAACTTGGAGCCCAGCATCGGCTGGCACCAAAGACCAACAAAATTTACTAGATTTCTACAAGATCCTTGAAATGTCCGTACACATGGTATGGACGCAACACGTGAGGGCACCGCATTCCTGGCAGGTACATGGCCTCAAGTTCTCACCGGCAAGAAATAGGTGATGTCAAGGTCGCCATAGAAATTCATTGTTGCACTCGATGCTGGTCCATCGTACACAACTGTCACTGGGTACCTGTGTTCATGACCGTATTTTGACACATGGCAAATTCAGATGTACAATCAGCAGCGTGATGCCTTCTTGCCTCAGCACTGTCGTGCGCTCACGCACACGCAAACACACATACATGCTTGCACGCACGTACGCATGCTCACACACACACACACACACACACACACACACACACACACACACACACACTCACACACACACACGCACGTGCATGCACGCAAAATCTATCCTCCTTGAATGCGGTTGCATCACCACATTCGCATGTTACCCAAGTACAATAAACCTGAAACAAATAGCATGAAAATTCTCTCGGTCTTTACTTCTCTCCTTTAAAGTTGATTGCTTGCGCAACTTTATGCAAGGTCGTGAGTGCAGCACATTCTGAAAGGCACGCCTTTAATAATAATAGTACAGTGTACATTCATTTCGTACCCTGCCCATCTGCACATATTCCTTTGCTACAATATTTCACAGCAGTACAAGGTCTTGCATTGTCTTTTGCTTTCATACTTGCACATGCACGCAGGCATGGGCAAGCAATCTACACCAGACTTGTGTAGGTCACCACTCACTTGAGGCCACCGGGTTGAATTGAGGAAACATAGGGCAATTCGAAGGTGTACGAGACCTGTACATGGAAGCAGAGGTGAACGTCACACAAGCCTGCAGGATTTTTCTGTGAAGGCGTCACCTTATCACATATCACACCTACATGCATGCACACTGGTATGCACAAGTGCGATTTCATGTTTGTGTCGTGTGCTTGTGTGTGTGTGTGTGTGTGTGTGTGTGTGTGTGTGTGTGTGTGTGTGTGTGTGTGTGTGTGTGTGTGTGTGTTTGAGCGTGCCTGTGTGTTTCTGCGTGTGCGTCTGTGTGTGTGTGTATGTCTGTGTGTGCGTGTCTGTGTTTGTATGCACACACACACACATGTTTGTGTATGTGTGCTCGCACGTGTGTGTGCTGTCACATGACTAGAATTTTATTGAATTTCTTGGAGCTCTTACCTCAAACCGGGCTGGCCACACAGGAGGTGAAAATGTCTTGTCTTTTCTTGTCAAGTCTGAGTTGTCCAGGCCAACACGGGCTGCTGTAGCAACAGCAATGCACGCGATGTGGCAGAGGATGACACATACCTTCACCTTCATATCAATCCTTAACGGAAATTTTTATAACCTGTGGCCACGCCTGTGCACTTCACCAAACGCCTGCGAGGTTTGCCAAATGTCTCCAAGGACCAAGGTTACGAACTAAATTAATAAAAATCAATGACCATTCATGCTGGAAAATTTTCTGGTTTATGTGTCTGACTCTATCATTTACATGGCAATCTGCTGCGCCATTCAGCGCTATACCTTCCAGGGTTATGCTAAATTTAATTTATCTAAACGCTTTGGGGGCGTATACCGAACTTCACTGCTATCTTGATGGTTTTGTTTGTGCGCACACTCTCTAGTGCCCAATTCATGCGCATGAACTTAGTGAACTTAGTGAACGGGTAGGCAAAACTGAATACCGGCATGTGCCACTCCAAGTGAACTTAGGCATGCCTTAGTTTGTAGGCACGCTTTCTGATGTCCATTAAAAAAAATACCGGTGTGTGCCGCTCCAAAGCTGTGCAAACGACTTTCTCTTTTCCACCGGAAATTCCAGAAGATAAACTCTGCTATGTTGTTCTGGTTGGGTTACAGACAGTAACTTGCTTCAGCTAAGCTGCCTGCAAGGGCAGCTTAGCTGTGTGACCCTTTCCATCACTTTCCTCAAGCTAGCAGCCAGATGCCTTGCCATAGGTACTACCTAGTAGCTGCTGTAGTGACTGTCACTGACTAGTGGCACTAGTCACTAGTCACCATGACGGTAATGACATTTCATTGACCTGGCAGTAGCATCCATTTCTCATGAGGTGTTCCTTTTCAGTTAAACTTATAATGGCACTTGGAGCCTTCTGCTGAGCAATATATTGCAATTCGCTTTCCATATCTGCAGATCACTGGCAATGATTGCCAGTGGCCGCGGCGGTCATTTCTTTTTTACTGCCTCAGTAAACTGAGCAGGACTCACTAAGTCTGCCAGACTCTCAGTGAACTGGCAGTGGCAGTACAAGACTGAAACTTAAAAGGGTACAAAGTTTACAATAGGATTTGATAAGCCTGCAGCTACCGTGTGACACTGTGGCACTTTTGGCAAAAGCTAGGCTGCTGAGCAAAGGGCACCTAGAGGTCATACTGAGTTTCTAAAAAGAAGAAGAAGTGGAAGGCTTACTGGCCCGCTTTCTGCCGCTTTCTGGTCCCAGCTTTCTAGAAACACGAGATGAGTACCAATAGAAAGCATGATTTCTAGAAAGCGGGGTGGGAAGCCGGCAGTTGGCTTTCCATGTGGCTTTCCACCCCGGTTTCCAGAAACCACGCTTTCTGTCGATACTCTTCTTGTGTTTCTAGAAAGCCAGGGGTCAGAAAGCGGTAGAAAGCAGGCCAGTAATGCTCTACAACATTCCGACGTGGTTGAAGGCCCTTTGCTGTGATTTTTTTCTAGTGGATGGAGCTTGTGCTGGTTAGAATACCAGCATGTTTATCATTTTATTTCGGCTGCTTGAGCATGCAAATCGCCTCCAGAAATCAGGAATTCTTGCACCTACATCAATAGGAATTGAGCAGAGGTGGATAAATCCCATATATTGCCTGATATGCTCTTTCACGGTTTTCTTCCTCAAACCTGACCATTCCAACCATTCTTATTTTGTAAACATCATGTTTACCAAAAAGGATGAAAATCAGAGGACCCCAGATCAATCTCCTGGCCTCAGATCACCCAAAAAGGGCCCACAGCTCCATCCCGGGACTATTGTTCACTTCAAAATTTTTGTGTTTGTGATCTCCATATACATTACTAACATCCTGCACATTCAGGAAAAGGAAAGAAGGAGTTCAAATTTTGACCGTTTTGGCACCCTTCGTGCTGGATTTTTTTTAGGGGAATGCTGGGGAATAGCTGGAATAACGTATCTCACCAACCACTGGGCCTTTTTCACTCCATTTTGTTTGCAATGATATTCTTTTGGTATAAGGGCTCCAAATCACCAAAAACCACCCAATTTGATGTAGTGGGTGGTCAGGAACTTCCTGAATCAAATGGAGATTAGGTGGTCAAAAAGTAGGGTTCATTCCGTGGCTGATTAGGTATACGTGCTTAAGTCTTGGCCGGCCAAGAAAAGAGAAGGAAAAGAAAAAATACGTAGGCAGAAGGGCCTCTCCCTACATCAATTAAGGAAAAGGAGACACATTGGCTCAAAAGAGCTGTGAGTTCCCTCAGGTGTGGAGGTTCCACCACAAAGCTGTGAAGTAAAAATGCTAATGGGGATCTGGAGGGTTATTGGAAGCACCCGGCTCCATAACCTGGCTGTGACAAGTATTATTGTTTTCAATAGCACGCCTCACACCAAATAAAAATACTCATCATCACTCTGGTGCACTGGGACTGCATGCTTCCAGAAACCCATCAGACCCACCGTGTGACACTAGCTTTCCCTCTTACCCTCCGGTGAGGGAGACTCACGGCTCTTTGAGCCAATGTGTCTCCTTTTCCTTAATTGATGTAGGTAATGTTCTCACTGTTTAAGTAGATTTTTCTTTTTTCTTTTCACGCCTAGTGGTAACAAGCTTGTTGGCATACATGACAGAACGGGCATGAAGTTTGCGAGCAAGTTTATTGGCGCGTTGGTGGTCAAGTCCCAGTTGTCTAAACTGGTTAAGGGTGTGCTCAGTGTAGCAGGTCCCACCAACACCCAAAAGGATGGTGTGGAGAGTCACAACTTTTGCATTAATGAGTTTGCAGAGGTCTGCATGATGCCGCTGTGCCGCCTCCAACTGCTGTCCAGGCCTCTTGTCTTCACAGTACTTGATTTCAATTAAGTGCAAATGCCGCTGGTTTACATTCAGTTGGTGGGGTTGCCTCACGCGGTTGGCTGTTTTGGTCCTCAGTATGGGGTTGTGTCTGTTGCGTAACGCATGATGGTGTCAGCAGGAGGTAGAAGGAGAAGAAGGAGTGGGTTTGGCTTTATAGGGAGTAATCAGCATAGCATCAGGACGGCTGGAAATGAGTCTAGATCTCTCAGAAAATTTTCTTGGAAGGAGGTAAGGGGGTATGGTTCTGTTTTATGCATGTGCAGGGATTTGGAGTTTGCGCCGTGCCAACCTATCATCTTTCCCTATGCCTATTAACCAAGCCTGCTCCCCAAGGGCTTTTGCTAAGAGCTTTGATGATCATTCTTCCAGCAACATTGTGGTGTTCAGTTTTCATGCTGGAGATGATATGATTTTGGCACCCTGAAAGCAAGTGGAGTGTGCTGTCTAATTGATGACAGCCTGGGAGAGGGCATAGTGGGTTAGTAGACCTTTTGAAGCGAACCGCATGTTTTTGGTTATAGAGGGTGCCAGTGCGATATTGTAAAATCGTGCGCTTCATGGGTGTGGGTATACAGGACATGTTCCTAAAGGCATTGCTGATTTTCTTATCTACATGCGGTAACAAACTCTGATAATATGAGTAGTAGCCTGTTTTGGAGTTGGCATATCCAAGTTTGCGTTTTGTATATACAAATATGTATATGTATGTATATATACAAATATGCATATGAGACTTGAGAGCATTTTGAAGATTGGGGAGGTAGGTGATTTTAGGATTGGGTGTAGGAGTTGTGGATGTGCCAGCATTGTGTTCTTTTTTTTCCTCCTTGGCTAACCAAAATATATGAGAAAAAGGACTTCCGCCGGAGCCTGCGCTAGGGATCCCAGTATCAGTCACATTGTTATTGGCTTGCTTGATATGTTTCAATAGCATCTGCACAATCGTTACCAACAATGCCAGTATGAGATTTTACTTTGTAGAAACAAATATTGGTTTGTGAGTTGCTAATGAGGGTAGGTATGATTTTAAGGACATCCCCAGAGGTGGGCGACGGCCATTCACCCACCTTATACAATGCCTAAATACATGTACTTGGATCTTCCCCATCATGTCCTTCGCAACACTGCCAGATTCAGGCCGCGGGTACACGCTCTCCGAGTTGAACGGGCTACTTGGTCCAATAGTACTTCTCCGGTCTGTGATATCTGTGATTCTGATGACATACAAGATGAAAAACATGTGTTGTTCAGATGCTCCAATCCCCAGGTCTGCTCTCTCCGTCAAAAGTATGCCTCACTTTTTGAACACAACTTCTCTTTCCTACTCCTCCACGTCTCCCACAGACCACCATTCACCATGTGAATTCCCAGGATATCAATTTGTTTCTAAACCAATATAACAACAAACTTCCTTTTTTTCTTTATGACCTCATGTGTATTTATTAACAGGCTAGCAGTCAAATTCCAAATCTGACCATGCCAGCCATGATAATACCAAGAATTATCATGTTCACCAAGAAATGACGAAAATCAGTTGATCCCAGATCACTCTCCTCGCCTCAGATCACCCTAAAATGGCCCACAGGTCCACCCTGGGACCATTTGTCACTCCAACAACTTTGTATTAGTAACCCTTGCACGATGCTAACGTCCTGCATATTCACAGGTTGGGAAAAAGGGGGTCAAACTTTGACCTTTTTGGCACCCTCTTTGCCAGATTTTCTCCAAGGGAAATGGCTGAAATTCTATTTCTGACGAACCACTGGGACTTTTCACTCCATTTTTTTCAATGATATTCTTTTGGTACAAGAACTTTAAATCACCAAGAATTACCCAATTTGTTGCTGTAGGTGGTCAGATATGAAGTTTTGGTTGTCAAAAAGTAGGGTTCACGTCTTGCGTTACGCAGCAGACACAACCCCACACTGAGCGCCACAACAGCCAACCGCGTGAGGCAACCCCACCAACTTAATGTAAACCAGTGGCATGTGCACTTGATTGAAATCAAGTACTGTGAAGACATGAGGCCTGGACAACAGTTGGAGGCGGCACAGCGGCAGCATGCAGACCTCTGCAAACTCATTAATGCATAAGTTGTGACTCTCCACACCATCCTTTTGGGTGTTGGTGGGACCTGCTACACTGAGCACACCCTTAACCAGTTTAAACAACTGGGACTTGACCAACGCGCCAATAAACTTGCTCGCAAACTTCATGCCCATTCTGTCATGTACGCCAACAAGCTTGTTACCACTAGGCGTGCTATTGAAAACAAGAACTTCTTGTTGTAGTATTGAATACTTCTTGCAGCCTGGTTATGGAGCCGGGTGCTTCCAATAACCCTCCAGATCCCCATTAGAGTCTTCTTTTTGTAGCTTCGTGGTGGAGGGGACTCACAGCTCTTCTGAGCCAATGTGTCTCCTTTTCCTTAATTGATGTAGGGAGAGTTTCCTCTGCCTGCGTAGTTTTTCTTTTCTTTCTTTCACGTCTTGGCAAATAGCAGAAGTGGACACGAGTGCTACTTTTCAAATCCAGCAGCTATGGAAGGCCCGTGACCAGGGTTCAACGTAAGTTACCATTTGATGCTAAGCACAAAAAGTAGCAAGTACGGCCACTTGCGCTGTGAACATTTCAAAAGTACCCCTATTTGAGGCCTTCGTCGCCCACCTCTGGGACATCCCCTTGATGTGCTGTTTATGTTTCTCAGGGTAAATTAGTTGTTTACGGATTTGATGAAGAGAGATGATGTTACAGAAACTCCATGCCCATTCCGAATGGGTCTGTCATGTATGCCATCAAGCTTGTTACCACTAGGCGTGCTATTGAACAAGATTACTTCTCGCAGCCAGCCTGAGGTCATGGGGCCGGGTGCTTCCAATAACCCTCCAGGTCCACATTAGAATCATCTTTTTGTAGCTCGTGGTGGAGGGGATTTAAGGCTCTTCTGAGCCAATGTGTCTCCTTTTCCTAAATTGATGTAGGGAGAATTCCTCTGCCTACGTAGAAAGAAAGAAAAGAAAAAGAAAAACCACGTAGGCAGTGAAACACTCCCTACATCAAGGAAAGGGGGCCACATTGGTGCACAGACCGTATGACCCACCCACCACGAAGTTCAGACTGAGAGAAGCACGGCAGGCAGAGGAAGAAGACAGGTCCAGCAACGAGAAAAGAAAGCAGGATGACAGCTGAAAGATTGGAGTTCCAGACCTTCAACAGCAAGCAGAGTCAGCACTGTCAGCCGTAGTTTTTCTGTTTTCTGTTTTCTAAGTTATTATGAGTTGAGCGTTTTGGGGCCAGGCCTGGTTACAGTCCTCAGTGTTTCGGCTCAGCTGCCCTTGTAGGCCGATGTAACCTTGCCTCTGTATCAGCATGTCTGAGTCTCTATAAACAAGTTTCAAGCATTTGCACATATTCTCCAGTTCGGACTGGTTTGGATAAATGAAAAAACTACGTAGGCAGAGAAAACTCTCCCTACATCAATTAAGGTAAGAGAGACACATTGGCTCAAAGAGCCGTGAGTCTCCCTTACCAGAAGATGAGAGGGGAGTTAATGTGGATCAGGTGGGTTTCTGGCAGCACGCTGCTCCAGGGCACCAGTGTTATGATGAGTGCTTTTATTTTCAATGGCACGTCTGGTAGAGGTAAGTTTGTGCGCAAATTGCACAGAATGGGCATGGAGTTTTCTTGCAAGTGTTTCAGATCTTTGTGAGTCAATCCCTAATTTTTTTAAATTGATCAAGGGTATGGGCATTGTAGATAGTCCCACCCACACCCAGGAGGATAGGGTGGATAGTAATCTCTGTACCTTGGAGTTGTTTGCACAGTTCACTGTCACAACAACACGGTGTTGTTGCTGTGAGGCTTCTAGCTGGGCACTAGGCCTCGTATCTTCACAGTACTTGATTTCTATTAAGTGAATATGGCGGGCTGGAGTTGTGCTACTCCCCATACTGCGCAGTACCCGGTTTGAGGGTGGAGTGGGTGGTCTGTTTGGGTTGGTTAGGTGAGGAGCAACTAAGATTGCATCAGGGCGGCTGGAGTTGCGTCTGGTTTGCATAGAAACCGTGGGTTTGAAGAGGTTGGGAGGTACAGCTCGATTAGAGACTTGCTCAGGGACTTGCAGGTCGTGCTGGGCCAAACGGCTTTTGTTGCCCGCATCCAACTGCACAAGATTGGCCCCATAAGAGCCTTCACCGATCAGTTTCAAAATCATCCTGCAAGCAATATTGTGACGCTCAGTTACCATGTTACGCATGACGGGGCATTGGCAGCCAGATAGGATGTGGAGAGCGCTATCCATGTGATGGCAATCAGGTAGGGGACATGTCAGGCTAGTGGATCTTTTATAACGGACCGCATGTTTCTGATTGTAGAGGGTGCCTGTGCGGTATTGGAAGACAGTGCGTTTCATTCGAGTTGAGAGACCGGGCATCATGAGTCATGTTCCAAAAGGCATTGCTAATTTTCTTGCTTACTTGAGGTAGTAAGCTCTGGTAGTAAGTGTAGTAGCCTGTCTTCCTGTCAGCATAGCCCAGCTTGTGTTTAGCATGCATATGGGATTTCAAAGCATTTTTAAGGTCTAGGAGGTAGCTCAGACGAGGAGAAGAAGGGTGGGATTGAGGAGGCCTAGGATTTGCCTCTTCACTAGCCAGCCAGATTGTATTGTGGAAGGGATTTCCTCCTGGGCCAGCGCTAGGGAGTCCAGTATCAGTTAGGTTGCCATCTTTGAGGGAGGCCTGGTATTTAGCAACCTGATCTGCGCATTCATTCCCAGCTATACCAGCATGAGACTTGACCTTATAGAAAAAGATGTAATCTTGAGAGGCTCGGGCAAGGTTTGATATCTTCTTCAAAACATCCCCCTGCACATGATGCCTATGCTTTTCTGGATACAGGATTTGCTTTCTGAGTTGATGAAGTGAGCTAAGGCTATCTGTGGCAATATGTGTGTAATCGTGAGTGAGCGCAGCAGCAATGGCAGCGAGCTCAGCTCTTCCTATGGTATTGGTAATTCCAGCGCCATTAGGTTCAACTGTTTTGCTTCAGCCAAGCTGCCCTCGAAGGAGGGCACAGCTATGCAACCCTTTCCTTTCCTTTCTCCAGAGATCATCTCCAATGCCATTATGCCAGGCTTCTTGCCCTGTCAAGGTCTGCCACTCTTCCTGACAGATTATTTAAAACCAGATTAGACCTCATGACTTTAAAAGACGTCATTGATGCGCCAGGATTCAATAGGTGGGAAGGCTGGCCACAAGTGTGAGCATGTTGTGGTGCAGCATGACGTCCCATATGTAATGAATGCAGCCTGATGCACGGAGCCAAGGCTAGAACCTCTAGCAAAAAAACATTCTATTCTTGCCTGCAAGAACCTACGTTGCAAGAATGAGAAATAAAAAAAGGGATAAAGAAACTAAAATGCCAAAAAATCAACTGCCTGGGTGGCAGTCACGCTGCTTGAGCAGGGAATTTCATTTGGGTAATAGCATCATTAAGGCACGTGCAGCAAACAGCAACATTTGGGTAATAGCATCATTAAGGCACGTGCAGACAACAAAAGAATCAACAACAAGCCTGCCTTGCCCCATGGATCGATGGCCACATTCTTGAGCAAGCAATGAATGAAAGAATAACAGCGCAAAATTCGTCCGGTGGAGAATGCCCACCCTCTGCCTGACAGGCAAGGTTGATCAAGGTCCGGTCCCGGCAAATTGTTGTTGCCACTAGGCTCCACTCATCTGTCTGGCTGCTTGTTGTCATCGACCCTCCTTGCCTTAAGCACCAGCCTTTTTTGCCTACTTGGCCTCTTCCCTTGCAACCCCTCCACCTCCCCCTCTGCCTCACGCCCCTGGCCCTTTGCTGCAGCCTCCCCCTCCATCGCATGCCCTTGTTTAAGGCGCCTCCCGTGCTGGCCCGAAACAGTTGCCTTCCCATCCGTCTCACGACCCTGGCCCGTTACTGCTGCCTTCCCCCCTGCTGCACGGCCCTGGCCTTTTGCTGCGGCCTCCCTTTCTGTCTCACGCCCCTGTTGAAGGCGCCCCCTGTGATGGCCTGATAACGTAGCCTCTCCCTCCGCTTCACGCCCCTGGCCCTTCACAGCCACCTTCCCCACAGCTTCACGCCCCTGGCCCCTCACTGTGGCATTCCCCTCTGCCTCATGCCCCTGTTTGGGGCGCCCCCCGTGCTGGCCTGATACCATAGCCTCTTTCTCTGCCTCATGGCCCTGGCCCTTCACAGCGGCCTTACCCTCCGCTGCATGACCCTGGCCCTTCACTGAGACCTCCTCCTCCGCCTCATGCCGCTGTTTGAGGCGCCCCTTGTACTGGCCCATTATTGCGGCCTCCAAACCCTCCTCACGCCCCTGTCGGAGGCGCCCCATGTACTGGCCTGTTACTGCGGCTTTTGGAGTCCACTGACTGGCGATCGGCGCACCAGACACTCCTATGCGAGGTGGCAGCAGCAGAGCTGAATGAAGCAGCTGCAAGGATGATGATGGTGAGGCAGGCTCCTTGGTGCTGTTACCACCTTCGCTGGGTCGCTGTGTCTTCGGAGGCCGTCCTCTCCCCCTCTTCTGCAGCTGTGCTGGTTGCTGCCGTTGCTGCTGCTGCCGTTGCTGCTGCTGCTCCCGCTGCTGCTGCTGCTGCTGCTGCTGTGCCCGGTGGTATATTTTCAGCTGCTGCTGCTGCTGTGACTGGTGCTGCGCCTGCTCTTGCTCTTCCTGTTGATGGTGCTGCTGTCCTTGCAGCTGCGCTGCTTTGCTGCTACTTCTAGCCTGCCAGGCCTGCTGCTCCTCTTGTGCTCGTGCAGGGGTCTGCTGACGCTGCCACACCACCCTCCTACTTCCCTCCTTGTCTCCACCCCTATCATTCGTGTTTTCTTGGGCGTTGTCGACCCCTGCTGCAACCTGGGTACGGACCTTTGCATCAGGTGAACCAGGTGGGGTCTGCTTGCTGGGACCATCACCTCGGTTTCCAAGCCTCGGCTGATCATGCAAAAAGAATAAGAGGGCAGACAAAAGTACATAAATAGGGTGACAGGAGATAGAGCACGTAATTACTGCCAGAAAGGCACAAGCGCCTGCTTTGGACACGAGCACTGCTGTGTGATGCCATCCTCAGGAACAAATCCTCCTGGAGCGAGGAAAGTAGCGTTTTATGGTCCTGTTTGCAAAGGAAGCTCAGCGTTTGTGATTTGTAGCTTGTGTAATTCATACTTCCTACATCATCACAGAGGAATCCGCCAAAAACCATCACAACTAAAACCATCAAGGAACCCTGTGGTGCAGAAAGCCGCAACACATACCTGCTGATCAAAGACTGTCATTGCGTTTCCAAGCTGCAATTCCCTGTCGTATAAGAGGCTCGGATTGTTGAGGGCAGCATCCAGTAGAGAATGCAGGTGGCTGCAGCAGCAAATAAGTAAGGGACACGTGAGGAGGGGCAGGGAGCAGCAGCTTGCTTCTAGTCAATAATACCAATGAGAGTCGTGCATTTTTCTCATAGCTCAGGAGGGGCATTCTACGCAGAGGAGCCAGCCTTTCAAAAGGAATCTTTGCTGAACTCCATGGAAGCAGCGGCAGGGGTTGAGCCTGTGCATACCCATTTCCTCTTGTCACACCCAGCTTTTTCATCCTTTGTCCCTCAATATATCAGCATCTCAACTCCATCCACCCCAACCCTGACCTCCCATCTGCTGGCATAAGTGAGCTAGGCCCAACCTCTCTGGAGGCATATGATTTCACACCCAAACCCATGCCAGCGCATTTGCGCAGAGTTTCTTCTCCAGTGCTGCGTTGTATCCTGCTCCTCTGCAAAAGACCTCTTGCTTATGCGCTGGAATGTGTGGTTGGGGAGGGTTTCTCAAATGCAATAACAAACTTCAAATGTGGCTCTCTAAATTTGTGGAGCACTGGTGGAGATGCTTCCACAGACAAATAGGCACTTGGCACGTCGCACACACAATTCTTCCACCATTCAGAGCACAACTTAGGACCTGTGGAGCACTCAAGCCTACAGCGCCAGGGCGGCAGAACCTGCCTTCCACCCTCACAAGTGGATCCTTCAAAGTGACAAAAAGAGGAACAAATGGTAAGCAGTCCCCATCCCCACAGCTGTGCCTCGTGCGACAACAATGCAAACACTCGAAAACATACTCGCAGCCCAACATCCCTCGACCCCCAAAATGCCACAATTCCAAACACAAATCACACCTTGTTTTAACGCCATGCGAGGTTTGTTACAATCACACCCACCTGACCCGCGCCTCGCTGCTACTAATATCCATGTATTCAGTGGCACGAATGGGCAGCACATGGTAGCCCTTGACCGCCAAGTGCTTGCGCCGCCACAGGGTATCCCCAGTGATGATCCCAGGCCTGTGCAGATCGTCCATGTGCGCAAAAAAATTGGACAATGGGTTGATGGCAAGGCTGTATACAGCACATGAGCCGCCAGAGGGTATCACCAGTGATGATCCCAGGCCTGTGCAGATTGGCCATGTGCGCAAACCGTATGGACAATGGGTGGATGGCATGGTTGTGTACAGCGCATGAGCCGCCACAGGGTATGCCCGGTGATGATCCCAGGCCTGTGCAGACCGGCCATGTGCGCAAAAGCATTAGACGACTTGTAGTATGGAAAGGTTGCGTACAGCACATGGTAGCCCTCAGCCGCTGTGTGCTTGCAATGCTACAGGGCATCTGCAACGAGGACCCCCATCTTGTGCAGATCTGGAACGTGTGTGTATGTGCCTCGTGTGTGCACGTATAAATGCATGCGTACTGAGTGCGTGTGTGCATGTATGAATGCATGCGTATTGAGAGTGTGTGTGTGTGTGTGTGTGTGTGTGTGTGTGTGTGTGTGTGAACCGTACGCAGAATGGAGGACGTACAGGAAGGGAAGTGGGCAGGTCGGCGGGCTGCGAGTTTGGATTTGGCTCGCAACACCCGATGTTCAAGCAAACCTTGGTGTGTGCAAGGACTAGAAGTAAGGTGTGAGAGCCATGCATTCGGGCTGACACCCTCCAATGTGACTTTCAGTCGCTGTGCAAAAGCAGAGGCTTTTGTCTGCCCTAGAAGGCGCTCGTGGAAATGGCATGTGCTGATTTTACAGTGGATGTTGTGTTTTGACTGCCTGTATGTACGTAGAAGCCTGCACGCCTGAGTACTTGAGTGCACACACATCCAGCTTTTTTCGTTGGGGAATGATGCATCACGTACACATTAGAACATGTGCGCATATGCGCACGCACACATAACATGCACACACACACATACGCACCTGTTGACCATGTAGTGGAAGGGTCCATCTACCTCAATGGCCACAGCTCTGTCCTTGTACCTAGCCACGATGTCGATGCTGTGTAGCAAAAGAAGTGATGGTCAGCATTCACACGGTGTGCTGTGCAGCTCAGGATATAAACGCACAATTTCTCAGGAAACCTTGCGCAAATGTTGCTCAGTAATAGCATGCACACACTCTTGGGTTCTGGCCTTGAGAGAGCATGAAACTCCCATGTTCTTGTACCAATGTGTGTGTGTGTGTGTGAGAACCAGGTAGACTGATTGGAGCAGCGCCTCTGCAGAATGGTCACATGGGGCATGTGTGGCTGCCCTGGCCTAAGCACGTTAACCTCTGTAACAATGCGCGCGCCGGCATGCGTGAATGCTCTGACCTGAACATGTTGTCCTCAGTCAGGGCCTCAGTCTGGATGTCAGACACACCAGGCACTTGGGCCAGCTCATCTCTGACCTACGTACAGGAATATGATGCAGGCAAGCCTTGAAGCCAAGAGGGGTGTGATGCAGGCAAGCCTTGAAGCCAAGAGGGGTGTGATGCAGGCAAGCCTTAAAGCCAGGGAATGCTTTTTACGCTTTTCGTAATGTGAAGATGCGGGAGCTTGTCTGCTGCGGAAGACTTGTGGCAAAACAACATATGCTGCAAGCAGGCACTCGATCGAGGGGAAGCACACAGGAGGATGGGGCTTTGAGGCATATGCAGACACGAAAAGCCTCCTCTGAGTGAGGACAGCTGACTGTTCCTGATAAGCATTGTCCTGAGCATGTGTTGGGCACGCATTCAAGCATTGGAAACACATGCTGGCTGGCCTCCTCCCAGATTCCAAGGCATGCATGCAGACTGCAGCAAGACGGTGCCACAACCTCACCATGCTCTGTGTGTAGCTTGTCTTGGGGTCCTCAATCTTGCTGATGTAGTAGGAGAGGGAGCTGTGAAGGTTGGCAGCGGATAAGGTGTTGAAGTTGAATCAGCTTGTCTCGTCTGTGCTCGTGCCCACAAGAATGCAGCCCGCTCCCACACATGGAAGAGTGAATGGATTTTCACAGTGAGTGTGAAACGTCTCTCGCAGCAAGTCAGTACCAGCTCGCCAAAAAACTGTGCCACAGAGCATCAAGATAACAAAAGGGGCGCAGCAAAATGCCAAAGGTGTGGGCAATCCTATCAATCAGCTCCGTCATGACATCAATACTGCACAACAGTTGTACAGCAATCAGCAGTGTGGACACATTTGCCGGTCAGCTTCGTTGTTACACCATTACCGTACGACAGCAACTGTATGACTATCAGCAGTGTGGGCACACCTGTCGATCAGCTTTGCCAGCTCCGGCGACGGGTTGTCCAGCCAGGCCTTCTCTTCGGGCTTCCAATTTCTGAAGGTCCGAATGTGCAGGATCGTCTGCAGAGTAATGAAAGAAACAAAGAAAGCAGACGGCATTTGCGCTGAAGTACATCAGCGGGTAAATACACACACTCAGGGAACAATTGGCACAAGCCAGCGACCACACGGCCAAGCTTGCCTGTGCTTATTCAGAACGCCAGAGCACTCGAGCATGCTGCACCTCATCCGAGTCCTTTCAACAGGAGGCACACAATTCATTGACAGCCAGGCCTCAAAGCCAGGTCACAATGAGCAAGCCAGGTCACAAAGCCAGGCCACAAAGCCAACAAAGGTCACAATGAGCAAGCAAGGTCACAAAGCAAGGTCACAAAGCAAGGTCACAAAGCCGGGTCATAGAGAGCAAGCTGCGCATCCTCAACACAGAAATGAGACTCATGCTCGTATCACCTCATAGCAGCACCAACAGTGGGTGCTGCGCATACACCTTCAAAGATGCACTGAACCGCACCTGTGCTATCAATCCAAAGTAGGAGGGGCAGAACTGGTGGCTGAGCTTTACTGACAAGACCTGCGGGAGGCGATAAGCAGTCAACTAAACCTTTTCCAAGGCTTCCCTACCACAGCAAGAGCAAAACAACTGAGTTCCTTTCAAAGCATGCAGCACATTAACCACGTGTTTTGATGTAAAATTTCATAAAACAGCATGGCATTGAAGAATTGGTTTGTTATATATCATCTTCGCCTTAGTACTGGACAGTGTGAGCACAAACCATTATGGCAGCTCTCACTTATGTTTCCCCCTGGGGGGTACCCGATCCCCAAAACCGAGAAAACCGGGAGACTGGGCCAAATAAAATTATAAGTATGCAGTTATCCTTTCTCGCTCAGTTTCAGCCAAAGTTGTTTTGAGGCCCTCCGCGGCCATAACGGCTGTGTTCCAACATTTGCTGCACGTGCGCATTTTTTTCTCGGTTTGTTTTGGTTTTTTAAAGGTCTTCATATTTGAAATTTCAGGCCGCAGGGTTTTCCTGGTTTTCCCGGTGTTCAGGATTGATACCCCAAGGGAAATCATAAATGAGAACCGCCATAAAAGTGCACACATCACCAATTGCAGCAAAAAACAAACAATCACAGAGACCCTGGACATGGCACATGTCAGCAAGGGAAGTTGGCATGCTCTTATTCACTGGCAAGCAAACAGGTTTACCTGCAACACCTGGTGCACCAGCTCCGGCGGCTCAATGTCCATAAGTACAGCCCCCCACATGACCTGCAGGAATCAGGGGGTTTCAAAGCGCTGGCTTCAGCTTCTCACAGCCATCTTTCTGCAATGACCCTTGACATTGAGAACGTGGAAGTTACGGTACCCAAGGA
The DNA here is from genome assembly GCA_914767535.2 of Dunaliella primolecta. Classification (NCBI taxonomy): domain Eukaryota; kingdom Viridiplantae; phylum Chlorophyta; class Chlorophyceae; order Chlamydomonadales; family Dunaliellaceae; genus Dunaliella; species Dunaliella primolecta. The sequence continues at coordinate 9,723,771 of OU611753.1, read as the reverse complement.
GACCCAAGGAGAAGATGGGTAGGTCATGGCGCAAGTTATATTCTCAGGTCCTTCTGAGTGTCCGCTCTGATCGAAATATGCACGCATATACTGAAGCACTGAAAATATGCACAGATACGGAGGCACTCAGAGTTGATCCATGGGATCGGAACTCTTTCCATCCACAAAGCCTGCAGTCTCACATCCAACCCTAGCACAGCTTGAGTAATTGCGACCCTGGAGCCTGCAATGAAGGGGAAGCCTTCAATACACCTTCCCCTCCAGTGCAAGCATCCCTCTCAAAGGCAGCCAGAGAGCTCCGTGCAACTTCACTCACATAGGCGACGTCTCCGTCCACTGCCTTAGGCGGGCGCGTATTGAGCAGCTGCAAAGTGTGCTCCACCATGGCTCGTGCAAGCTGTGGGCGTGGGTGGTTCATCTTGAACAGGCACCACATGATAGAGGACATCTGCAGGTGGAAAGGTGGGTTAAAGGGGATGAGGAGGGGTAGAGAATTCATGCGTTTCTGAATAGTCACCATGGCTCGTGCAAGCTGTGGGCATGGGTGGTTCATATTGAACAGTCGCCATATGATGGACATCTGCCGGTGGAAATATGGGTCAGGGCGTAAAGAAATTATGGGTTTTGGTAAGCCAGAAAGTGTGATCAGCCTGAGAAAGCGGTCACGAACTTGCAAGGAAAGGCAAAGCAAAATCTGAGTTATAATTAGAAAGGTACGCATGATAATGAACTTCTGTGAGCATAGAAACAGGGAGGAGTAAGCTGGGGAAATAGGGGGGGGGGGGGGACAGTGTGGTATTGACCTTCAGGGCGGCACGCGCAAGGAAGAGAAAGTGAGGAGGAAGGAGGGTTTGGGCACAATGTAGCACCAAAAGATTCAGGTGCAGTGAATGATTGAGGCTGCTCTTGTTTGGGCAGTTTGGGACAGAAGGGAATGGGCAGCAAGCAACAAATTAAGGGGCAGTGAACAGCAGAGGATGCTCCTGTTTGGGCAAGTTTGTTTAGGTGTAAGCACAAGGTGCTGTCACCAAAACAATTTAACCTTAAAGGACCACACCATGTCATGTGATGTCAACTTTCAGCAGCAAGTGGTGCCTGTTCAATGCAAGCGTGGCATAACACTGAAACAACATGTGCGCATGCTCCTGAGCGAGCACTGTGAAAATTGAGCTGGAGAAACAGCTTCATTGGCTACCGTGAAGACCTGCGTCACACAGGACTCCATGTAAACTAAGATGGGCTTGGCAGGTTAAGGTTACCCAGTACTCTGGGCGCCTTGGCGTGCCCATGCCTCTGCTACCATTACTTAGGTGCCCTTGTGCATTGCGACTGCCGTTTTTGGTTGGCACTCACAAGTGCCCTCACCTGTGGGATAGAGAGGTGGGAGTGCAAATGCTGGGCCCGTGCGTACACCTCATCCAGCAGGGGCTTGTCGTACCAGGCCAGCATGCACACCGAGGACGCCAGGGTGCCCACCTGAGAACATCAGCAAATACAAGTAGAGCATCCTCATCTCAAATGTCATGAGGTACACCTCAACCAGCCAGGGCTTGTCATTCCAGGCCAGCATGCACACCTAGGATGCTAAAGGACCCACCTGGAGGAGTCAGCAAATGCAAGTATAGCAAATTCTTCAGAACAGACAACTGGCATTGCCTGGAAAACAATATGTCACGCAGCATGAGCCTCATGTATGCCCTGAGAGCATGTAATGTTGGGCATATTGTGCATATGGAGCCGCATGTAAGCTGCCAATCCACATCCCTCTCAGCATGTACCTCCGGTTCAAGACACTAATGCAGCCTAGCAGGAGGAGGAGCTGCAGGGATATGGAGGTTCCATCAACCAGCTCCTGGCAATGTCTTTTGTTCTTGAAACCTGGTGCCCCCAGTAGCGCAATGCACCCTTTTACTGTGAGCGCACGCGCAGGGCCTGTAGAGCTATTTGGCTGTTTGGAGCGTGTTTGAGCACAGGTGCCCTGCCAGATCAGGTCTTGCCGTTAGTTCCAATTATAGCACACAACCAATTACCATTGCAGTGTTTGAGCACAGATGCCCTGCCACATCAGGTCTTGCCTTGTTCCAGCTCTAGCACACAATCGATTACCATTGTAGTGTTTGGAGTATTTGAGCACAGATGCCCTGCCACATCAGGTCTTGCCTTGTTCCAGCTCTAGCGCACAACCAATTGCCATTGCAGTCTTTGAGCACAGATGCCCTGCCACATCAGGTCTTGCCTTGTTCCAGCTACAGCACACAACCAATTACCATTGCAGTGTTTGAGCACAGATGCCCTGCCACATCAGGTCTTGCCTAGGACCAGCTACAGCACACAACCAACTACCATTGCTCACAATCCAGTCTGATGCAAGGTGCCCCAACCTTCCCCTCAGCATCCCTTCCAGGCTGTGTGCTCCATTTGACTAAGAGCCTCCTCCTTCCTTTGCTCGACATCCAATCGTACTCACTTCCTGGGTATTGAAGCTGCGCACTTCGCCCCGCAGGTAGTCCAGCAACATGGCCGCCAGCTCCTGGTCTACCAGCAGGCGATAGCCCAGCTGGCTGGAGGCATGCCGCTCAAACTTGGCCATTTGATCGTGGTACCTGCAGGGCAGCGGCAGAGGTGGCAGCCTGACATTGCAGGCTAAGCATTGCAGCGGCAGAGGTGGCAGCCTGACGTTGCAGGCTAAGCAGAGGGCAGCGGCAGAGGTGGTAACTGCAAGACGGCACCGGACGCAAATTGTAGGGGCGCCCTTGGAGACATGCTCATACCGCACAAAGGTTGTGGAGCTCAGGGGGTGGACGCTCGTCAGCCAGAACATGCCTGATGGCACGGCACCTTCAAATGAATGGTCTCCTTGCCCAGTCAAACAGTCCACTTGTGATGGTGCCCAGCTCTGAACCTTTTTCGCACATAAATCTGTTCACACGTATTGTGGCACAGGACAGTAGCACAGGCACTTGCCACCTCTTCTGTCAGCAGGACGACTGAGGGAGAAAGGAGAAAGGCACGCTCCTGTGTCTGCAGGTACCATATGGCTGCTGAGGTGACAGGGAGCATGCGACTGTCTCTTCCTTCTTTTGTCACTTTGCATGACCAGAACTGAAGAGGATCCTGCATGGACCATCTATCACTCATCACCCTTTGACCCAAAGGCCAGAGAGTTTTGAAGCACACCTTCAGGCAGCCTTGTGAAGCTCTCACCTGTCAATAGACCAGATGCCACAAAAGTTTTTTGTGACAAAACGCTCCTTTTTACAACCTAGCAAGGTTCTTGCGTGCAACAGGCCCAGAACGCCACACAGCACTTATTTTTACAACCTAGCAAGGTCCTTTCGTGCAACAGGCCCAGAACGCCACACAGCACTCCTTTTTACAACCTAGCAGGGTTCTCGAGTGCAACAGGCCCAGAACGCCACACAACACTCCTTTATGCAACCCAGCAAGGCATTTACCTGCTATAAGTCCAGAAAGCCATCAGGCGCTCTGTCCTGGACATGGCCCGTACGCAGGCCTTGACTTCTGGCATGCACGCTTGGAATAGCCTAGGGTGAGCAGCAGCAGCAGCAGCAGGGTGCTCAGCATGGAACCAGAAGTGCGTGTGTGTGTGTATGTGTGCATGTCCCCTTGTACATCCTGATTTTGGTGCAGGTTCTTTTGGATGGCCACATCATAGAGCGTTATGTACGGCACAAACGGTGTTGGCATGACAGAGCCTGTGTGCAGCTGGCAGAGAGGGTCCCAGGCATGCACAGGGAAAATTTGACCTGAAGTCTCAGCATTTACGCTGAGATGTCCCTTCACATGAATCCAAGTACTGGGGAAATATTTGCTTCAAAGTAACAGCGAAATAGCTTCTCATGCCTCTGACCGCCCTGATTTATGACAATCAATACAAACCAACCATCTGAGCGTCTTTTGAGATAGCTTCTCATGCCTCTGACTACCCTGCTTTGTGACAAGTTAAGCACAAGCCAATCATCTTGCTGCACGTTTTGCCTCGTCCAAACTGCTTCTACAAGGTGTGAACTCAAACGTTCATTATACAAAACATTTCCAAACTGCAGCAGCAGAAATAAGGAGGTCATGGCAGGACTGCAGCAATAAGGAGGTCATGGTAGGACTGCAGCAATAAGGAGGTCATGGCAGGACTGCAGAAATAAGGAGGTCATGGCAGGACTGCAGCAACCAATGAGGCCATTCCCCTGGGCTTACACAGCCCTCACATTATAGCTCAGGCCCAAGCAATCCATTTGGCCCTCCTGGTAGCCTGAAACCAAGTGAAGGATAAACCTTTAATTCAGCGCTAGCCCTTCTGTTTTCCAGGCCCACTGATCAGGTGTCCCCCCCAAAAAAGTGAATTCAAGCTTTTGCTGTCACAAGTGACCAACTCACGCGTGGTCAAAATGCTCCAGCTTTGCAAAGGCCCACAGGATGTTGACCAAGGCCATGGGCTGCCTCTGCAGGAGCACCAGTGCAACAACAATGAGCCGTGAGATCAACAAGGCCGCCCCTCCAGGAGCAGCAGATCAACAGCAACAAGTCAGGAGATCACGCTGCTCGGAAGCATTGGGCTGGCTCTGCAGAAGGACCAGCGCAACAAGAAGAGGCATTGATATGTTGCACAATGAGCAGAGGGCTGCCTCATGCAGACAGAGTCCACGCCTGTCCGCATACAGTGCCAACAAAGCAATCGCTTGCACGCAGAGTCAACAAAAGAGGGCTGCCTCATGCAAACAGAGTCCACGCCTGTCTGCATGCAGCGCCAACAAAACGATCGCTTGCACGCAGAGTCAACAAAAGAGGGCTGCCTCTTGCAAACGGAGTCCACGCCTGTCTGCATGCAGTGCCAACAAAGCAATCGTTTGCACGCAGAGTCAACAAAAGAGGGCTGCCTCATGCAAACGGAGTCCACGCCTGTCTGCCGGCAGCGCCAACAAAGCAATCGCTTGCACGCAGAGTCAACAAAAGAGGGCTGCCTCAACAGGCACGGTCAAGTGTGAAGCCTGGGCGCAGTCACCTGGTGGCATATTTAATTTTAAGCCAGTGCTGGGCAGCTGGGAGGGGTATAGACAACACGTGCCAAAGTGACAAGGCATGCATGCTGTGCAGTAGATGACACACAGGTGCTCAGGCCCTGGTGCATTGCAGCACTGTGTTACGGTGAGCAAGCAAAGCACACTGCAGCTCACATGTGGAGCAAAGCAAAGCACACGGCAGCTCAAGTTGCAACGTTTCATGTGGGGCAAGCAAAAGGCACTGCAGCTCACCCAGCATCATCCTCCGCCACCCACTTCTTAGCACACCAGGTTGCAGCCCTGCTGCCTCTGTCCATGATCACAGTCAGCTTCACACAAGCACTGCCCTCCTATCTCTTTTTCAACAAAAGAAGAAAAGAAAAAAATGCACAAGCCTCATCTGCGGCATTGCCCAAAGGAAGGCTTTTCTGCCCTGTAGTCTGAAACCTCACCTGCAGCATCCGGATGGGCTTGCTGAGTACCAAGACACAGCACTTGGCACCTGAAAACACCATGTGCTGCATGCCGCCAGGCTTGCAGAGCAGTGTCCCATTGTTTACTGTGCACAGTCCGATTAACAAAAGGCCTCACCTGCAGCATCCAAACGGGCTTTGATTAGCACCGTCCAATCTCCCAACATGCACTACCCAATCTCCTGGCGCCCAACCATTGCACCAGCCTCACCTGCAGCATCCAGGCGTCCTCGCTGAGCACCATCTACGCCATCTAATGTTCCATCACCTCCACCAACCAATGTCCAGTTCCCTGATATGCTCATTGCACCTGCCTCACCTGCAGCATCCAGACAGGCTCAATTGGCACCGTCTAATTTTCTGCCATGCATGTCCAGTTTTCTGATCTGATCCCCTATCATTGCACCTGCCTCACCTGCAGCATCCAGACGGGCTTGCTCAGCACCGAGGCCTTGGCAGCTTCCAGCAACTTTGTGTCAGAGACCTCTACCGAGGAGTAGGCCCACAGCAAGTTGGCTATGTGCTGCATAGGACATGACAGCAGCAGAAAGGGACGCTAGGTGACTGTGCAGGCTGACTTACAGAATTATGAGCAGGGCGCGAAGGGGTGGGTGCGCATGGTATTGTGTGTGGAAGAAGTTTGGAGCAGAGGGTCCGAACTAGGCCATTGGGGGGGGGGGGCTGTCACAGGAAACTTCTTCCCTCTTTTAAAGCCCACCCTTCCAAACTTTTTATGCGGTCCAATTTTATGCTTACAGAGCACACCTCTGCATAAAATATTTTTGGGAAATCAGCTCAGTTTGTGTGCTTGGACTCTCACTAAGGGGAAAGGGGGGGATATGGTGCAAAATGGGAACCTTCCAACCCACTCTATCTTGTCAAATTTACCTCCAAGTGTATAGTAGTGATGTAGTAGACACCCTTGCAACTTAAATGGGGACGATTGGTGGCCTGGCTGGGTCAGGGTGGAAGAAAACGTCTGGGGAAAAGGTGGACTTTTGAGACCTAACCTCTTCTTTCCATCTGGGAGCGCTTCCCGGGATCTTTTTTCTCACCTTTCACATTAAAACATCTTTTCTGTCGTGATCAGTTATGAATTCAAAATTTGAGGTTCAAAATTCTGACGTTTGCTCAAACTTTCAGCCAAAATCTGATCTGGCATAAATCAATGCAGACCCCTTGCGCCGGGATGGAGTGTAGGGCTAAATAACTAATCAAAAGTTGCCCATAAATTTCATTTTGGCAGGCTTTTGTGCCAAAATTGAAAAAAAGAGTTCAAAGCTCCACACGTGACTTGGGACTCTATGGGGTGGGAAAGGACCATGATTTTATGCATGCAATACATGGCCATTTGGGGTCAAGCAATGCAGGAGCATTAATCATGCTTCAGCGCAGCTTGGGCCAGCTGCTTCACAGAGGTCGATATTTGCACATTCTTTTCTTTGCCCTGTGTGGCACATCATCCAGCCCTCCATGTTGAGCACCAAGTACACAAGTCCCCACAACACGCACCGTCAGGTCCATTGTGGGCAAAAAGTGCAGGGACTTGGAGGTTACGGTGGCAAAGAATGGCGAATTCTTGGGCACGCCAGCACTGGCAGCTGCGCGCGCAAGGTTGGACAGCTCTTTGTGGCTGGAGGCGTGAGGGGCGGCCTGTAAGGAGTGCGCGTGTGTACGTGCATGCATGTGTGCAAGAAAGTGTGTGCATATGCGTAGAGCTGTGCGTGAGGTTGGACAGCTTGCGGTGGGTGGAGATGCGAGGGGCAGCCTGCAAGGTGTGCATGTGTGTACGTGCATGCATGTATGCAAGCAAGTTTGTGCGCGTGTGCAAAGGGTGTGGGGAGCGGGCAACATTTGCATATCTGTGAGCATACCAACTTTTCTCACTGCAAAGGAGGCAAATTCACCAGTGGCTGTGCTCCTTTACTTGCAGGGCTGGATGCAGTAGCACGCACTAGTCATGCCTCAGGCAGCTGCTGCCGTCACTGCTGGTCCATGCATATGCATAGAACTTCACGCTCGGCAGCCGCAGCTGAAGGTAGGTGGCAAGCAGAAAGGAAACAAAGAGGAGCTATGTAGGCAGTGAAACACCCCCACATCAATCAAGGACTATGAGAGGCCTCGGCTGAGACAATCTTTGCTTCCTGGAGCTTGGAGTTTTGTTCACTTGCGTGTGAGCCTGGACATCTGAGGCTTGCTGTAAGCTGAGAGCTTGTTCACTCAAGGACAGCATCCTGTCGAGGTATGCTGAGTCTGCCACAGCTTCTCAGGCCCCTCGATGCTGTGCAGCACCCATCTCAGAGCAACCTGCTCTGTTGCTCTGAGCGGACTGCTAACCTCCTGACCTTGCAGGCCCTTCATTGCTGTGCAGCACCCCTCTGAGGTCAACCTGCTCCGTCCCTCAGAGAAACCTGCTGACCTGCTGACCCTGCAGGCCCCTCGACGCTGTGCAGCACCTCTCTGAGCATGCATATGGTTGCTGTTTTTGCAACAAAGAATGCACACTGCCCCACAAGTGTGCATGCAACTTTCCATGGCGTCCAAGAGCACAGTCATGCCACTCTCTAGCGTGGCACGCTATGGCTACCCTACCTCTATGAGATAGTTGTGGAGGTTGTGCGCAAGGTCCTTGTGGCCCGGGCCAAGCTGCAAAAGCAACGCCCAGCAAAGCAGGTGTAAATACCTTGTTGCACCCGTGCAGGAATTAAGGTGGACACGGACATGGTGCCGCTGGCAATCAGGACGCACATCTGCACAGCTGTCCTAGTAGGTACAGACAAATGGGCACACACAACAAGTGGGCACAGGCAGGCAGACAGACAGATAGACGGACAGATTGACAGGCTGACAGACATGCAGCAAGTGGGCACAGACAGCCGGATGGGCACAGACAGGAGGGCCCAGGTAAGTGATCATGTGGCCTGCTGGGCCCTACAGACTCTTCTTTCCGATCACAGCCATGCCCTGAAAAGGTTCATATAATGAGGTGCAGGGTGGCTGCCGTGCTGCCAGATCAAAGGGCATGCAGAGCCTTCCCAAAGCCTCAGGGCATTCCCCTCGGCTTGACTGCATCCCCGAAATGAATGCAACTTGGATGCTGCATTTTCAAACACGCAGCACAGAGCTAGCTCCTTGTCACCCCAAGCATCACACATCTTGTACGCTGCCTGCCATCCTCACCACAGCCCTTACGTCTTACTTTGAGCATCGTCCACAACGCGATGGCTTGGTCACGAAACTGGGTACCTCACCTTGAGGATTGCCCATGACATGTTGGTGAGGGCCTGGTCAGAAAATTGGCTGCCCTGGCCTGCTGCAATCCTTGCAGTAATCTCTCCGGCCACGTGCTCCCATATCCCATCATCCTGCATCCCCAGCAAGCTCATGGCATACGCCATGTTGGACAGGTCCTGTGCGCATAGGGATGCATCAATGTGCATGTGGTGTTGGAGCATACCTGGACGTCAAAGGAGTAGGGTCCATGCCATGCGCCACACATCGATTCAGTCCTGCACACACACAGAGGCCTCATGGTGTGCATGTGCACAGCCTTGGACGGAATCCAAGGCTGCGCGATCACAGTACCAGGCAGGCAACAATTGAAGCCATATGAATTGAAGCATGCACATCAACATGGGTCAGGCGATGAGCCTAACGATGAAAAGTTGGCCAGAAGAACCCGGCTGCCACTGCTCTTTGATGGAGGAGCCACGCACTGGTTCTCACACTGGCTGTACACGATGATCCGCATGATTGATGCGGAGGTGTGGGCTCTGCTTGACACAAAAGGTGTTCAGGCAACATCCGTGCAGTCCTTGCCCACCTGACTGTTTGCGTCGGGGAGCTGGGACACAAACGCCTCACAGCCCCATGAGACCAGTTGTCTGTCTTTCTTGGGGTCCACACCTAGCAGCGCCAGGCTGTACATGAAGTTGGAGGAGGCCAGCGGCTTGTCCAGCTGCAGGGGCACAACACGCACATCCATGTCTTCAAATCTTGGCACGCAAACTCAGCCAGCAATACTTACAAAAAGAACGTGAATGAGCCTCACCATGTATGCACCCTGCTGCTGGAACTTCTGGCCCTCACACACTGAAAGCCTGGGCCTGCCCTGGGGTCCCCCCGACAACGCAGAGACCAAAGGCACCAAGCAGTCCCAAGCACAAAGCAAAACCACAGACCCTTTCTCCCATGCACTACACAACAGCAGCAATAGTAGATCCAGCAACGGCCTCCCCAATTCACATAGCTGCGTGCTCGCCAGAGCCAATAATGAGGGACCTATGAGGACAGATCAGCCTGCCTCTGTTCAGCATCATGCCCCTCACAACAACAGCAGCAACAACAAAAGCAGCAGCAGCAGCAGCAGCAGCAGCAGCAGCAGGAATAGCCAAGGGGAGGCCAGGCGAGATTGAGGTGGCTGATAAGCTGCTAGCAAAGACCAGGCCATGTGATTCCAGTTGCTGTTCAGAGGCTGCCATCCTGTGCTAGCTTTTCCAAGCACCATCATTGTAATGCGCACTCATTCATTGCATGCCACACGACATACCAAATGATAGCTATACATGTTAATGTCTGATGTGCTTTTTCAGGAACAAGCTTTAGCAGTGCGCTAATCACACTGGTCTAACTAATGTGCGAGTCTCAACACACATCAGAGGCACTGAACTTTTTTACATCATACATCACACTGTGCCTCCTTGCTATAGTAGTGACTTGGGGGATGCCCACTTGTTTCATATGGCGATGAATGTGGACTGTAAACCAGTCTGAGTAACTCAAAACAGAGCCTCTTCTTTTTTCAATTCACATATTTTGAACACAATGGATAAAGGTATCTCTCTTTGCTTCGGCCCGATACCTTCGTAGGTTGGTACAGCAATGCGGTCCTTTCCTTTCCCTTCCTTCACACACTCACCACGAGAAGCCCTCCATAACTATTTTCGCTAGGCTTGTTCACAAAATCTTTGCCGGCAGTGATGTCAATCAGGCCTCCAAGCTCTGCCTCAACCTGGAGAACAAGAGAGCATGCTGCGCCATGAACTAAGAGCAGCAGAAGCCTCGTACAAAGTTCTGGAGTGTTAATTGCTGCAATAAGGCTCGCACACAGGCTTCATGAAACGGGCATAAGAAGAGTGTGCACAAAACTTGAAACCTCGCAACCTTGCATGGTAGCTCTGGCGAGCTGCGATCAAGCGTGCAAGACCTGCAAGAGTGCTCCTGCCCCTGCAATCATCATCAGGGTTGCTTCAATCTAACCAGCCCAAGAACAGAGCTTGCAAGTGATTGTCAAAACCTAGCTTGGTTGACTTCGGGACACAAATCACATCCTGTCTAAAGAACTGCTTAGCCTCATATGCCATTGATGCTTCCTCCTTTTGAGAAGATACTCTACTTTTGCTGATGCCTGCTCTTGCCATGTGCCTGCAACCTCCCAGTCCCCGTACCTGTCGCAGGGTCTCCTGGTAGCCTGCTTTGGCTTGGGCACTCCGCGCTCGTGCCACTTCCTCTCCCTTGTACTCTGAGCCCCGGATCTTGATCTCATTCAGCACCATGCCAGCCAACTATGAGCAGTATTTGCACAAGGTCCGTTTGCTGAACTCACTTCACGCAGTTGACAGATATAATATACACATCTCTCTTAATATACATATACATATAAAGAGAGAGGGAGAGAGAGAGAGAGAGAGGATAGGATCAAAACGGGCATGCCAGGCAACTACGAGCAGAGGTGCACAAGAACCATTTGCTGAACACAACCCACACAGTTGGCAGGGAGAGAGGAATAAAGTAGGAAGGAGCAGAAATTGTGGGGCACACGATAATTGCACAGGACAGTTGCAGCCGTCAGACTCAAGGTGCCTAAGCGCCCGGATGTTGGCTGCATGCAAGGAGGCCCTAGGTGCGCAAATGGTGCCGAGCTTTCTCTCTCTCTACTGGTGTCGTGCAACCTGTAGAGAAAACGTAGAGAAAAAGCTCGACATCAGTTCCGCATCAAGGACCTCCTTGCATGCAGCCAACACCTGGGCGCTTATTTGAGCTTATTCCCAACCGATGTTTGATGAGCAAAACAGAAGCATACATGGCGGTCATGCATAATGAGCACACGCTCTCCCTGCAGCACCATGAGCTGGGCAGCACTTCCACAAGCTCTTGCCTTGTTCATCGATTGTGGGTGTATGCTCCCATAAAGCCCTGCACTTCGTAGGTTCTACCCTTCATGCACACAGCCAACGCTGGAGTGCGCCATCCCTGAAGTCCAACAGCCAATCACACGAGTCCAAGTGTGCAGCTGCTCCTGGACAACCCCTGTCTGGAGCTTGTGCTGCCTACAATTCAGAGGCTTGCACGCGTCTTTGTCTCCCCTCATTATAAAATTTAGAATTAATGAACCCCATTGAAGGGCTGGTGATGATAATTGTCATGATGCCTTGGTGAAGGAAGGCAGCCTGGCCGAACCAACCATTAAGGCAATCCTCAGCCACACAAACATCAGCTACAAGACAATCATCATGATGCCTTGGGAAAGGCAGCCTAAACCCAGACTTTTCCTTTCCCTGTTGGCACATCTGACCTAGGACGGGCCGGCTGGGTTACAGGCATCTGTTCTGCTTCAGCCAAGCTGCCCTTGTTGGCAGGTGCAGCATTGCAAGCTTTTCCTTCCTTTCTCTTACATGTTCGATGGAGTGATGCAGCAGTAAAAGGAAATTTTGCAAAATTAAAATGCAGGTGCAATTCCCTTTCCTTTCCTTTTCTCCTCTTCATCCCTTCCCTGATAACTTTTCCTTTCCATCCCTCCCCTTTTCTGACCAAGCCAGCCACGCACCAGCCTGCAGGGACGCCTCAGCTCAGCCACCTCTGCCAGCTTTGCCAGGCCCCACAGGACGTTGCCTATGCAGCGGAACACCATGCTATGCAGCCACAGAGCCAAGGGCTGCGCCAGCATGCGCAGCGCCTGCTTGGCTTCCTGCGTGGCGGCACCCCTGCTGGAGGCTGCAGCGAGGGTTGTGTTGTCGTGCTGCTTTGCCTGTGAGGCAAAGTGCCTGGGCCTGCATGTGGCATGTGGCATAGGGCCTCGTGATAGATGATTGACCTTATTGCTGCTTGTCCTGTGAGGCAAAGTGCCTGGGCCTGCATGTGGCATGTGGCATAGGGCCTTGTGATACATGCTTGACCTTATTGCTGCTTGTCCTTGGGAGTCAAAGTGCCTGCATGTGTGAGAGGGGGTGGAGGTGTTGTGCATTGCATCACGAGGGTGGAAGGAGCTCATGCTGGGGGGCAGGGGGCTGCCAGGGCCTCAAGGGTGTGGGGTGGCTGGGAGTTGAGTGACTGCATTATTTCATGCGAGGTTTCGCACAGGTGTGAAGGTATGCCAGGTCAGGGCGAGGTAGAATATGCCACCGACCCGCATGTGCAAGGTGTGTAAGGTGATATTGTGAGAATTAGCTGGTAGATGCACACAATATGACAAGCATATCACCTGCTTGCCTGAATTCACAACGCAGTGCAAATAACAGAGCACACACACACACGCGCTCACACACAACACACACAGGGCCACCAAACGCTCCATCATACAAGCAAGCACATTCCTGGTAAAACTTCCATACATACGCTGCAGCAGGGGGTGCTGCTTGCTTGTGATCACTGAGCCCTGGGTGGCTAGCAGTCAGACGTTCTGACTGAAGGCTGCACGTTCTTGTAGTGGCTAGCACCGCGAGTAGCAGTCAGGCGTCCTGAATAAAGGCCTCCTGCTTCTGTAGTCTATAATTTGATCACCCACCTCATGCCCCGTTGCCCACTTGTGGCTGCATGGAGCTTGGGCACTTGAGACAAAGCAGCAGTCAAGGAGTAAGCATTCAGCTGGTGGCCTTGTGTCTGGAGGATGCTTGTGAGCTGGTTCAAGGACTGGGTCCTTGTAAACCGCTCCTGGATTACGTTCTTGTTCAACCAGGCAGCCTTTTGGGCCACCTGGTTCCTTCCGCCTGCTCTTCTATTGCCTGTGCTGCTCTCGCCATCGCTGCTGCTGCTGACTTCCCCACTGCTGCCCTCTTGTCTGCTCCTGCGGCTGTTCTCATTTGCATTCCTGCTTCGTCTGTTGCCAGCTACAGCCCCTTCCCTTGCTGCAGGATGATCACTCCTGCCTTGCTGTGAAGGAAAGCCCTCCTGTTGGAACTGTCGCACTGCAAAGCACACGGCCCCTTTGTGTGGGGCAAGGGGGCAGGCTGTGGATACAAGCCGGGCTGGCAAGCACACGCAGCTAGTTGCTGGGTGGGGATTCACTGGACCTAGCAAGCCATGCAAGTGATGCTTGCTGATGGCAGGACAGAGCATGGCTCGTGCTGGTAAGTGCAAGCGACACTTATGTGAGGCCCATTTCTAACAGCAACACATTCTTACTGTTTCCTAGTAGGAAAGATACCCAATTAAAAAGGCATTGCAGGATGCTTGCCAAGTGTGGCAACCAATTAATTGCCTTTTACATCAGCTTGGAGAACAACCGTTGTAGCTGTTGGATGCTGGCGTGGCCAAGCATCCGTCAGAATATTATACAGATACAATACAACAAAAATAATTAGCTTTTTTCTGATCTGCCGATGTGACAACTGCCCCCGATTGACGTAATGCTCGTGTGTGGGCATCGGCCTCAAGCCCAGGCTCCAGAGCCTGCTTGAGTGTATGCATACATGCAAAGAAAAGCAATGGCAAGGAGGCAAGGCATCAATGGTGGATCCCAGTCTGAGCCTTTGAACGTGCTCACCCTCGCCCGAAATCTGGGTCTTATATTGGCATGGTAAGTGTCACAAACACACACACACACACACACGCATATACACACATATGCACGCGTACACGCATGCGCGCACACGCACGCACACACACACACACACACACACACACACACACACACACACACACACACACACACACACACACACACACACACACACAAACATACAAACACACATGCACACACACACGCACAGGCACACACACACATGCTTACACACACATGCACACGCATGCACACACCCACACAGGCACACACACACACACACATGCACATGCACGCACACACACACACATGCACATGCACGCACACACACACACATGCACATGCACGCACGAATGCATACAAGTGCCTGCTTGCCCACAAACCTGAGTTAGGGCAAAAAGCTACCGCTGTGTAGCCCAAAAAATGAGAAGGTGATCACAGCCAGCATGGGCAAGGCCTTTGCCAAGAATTTGAATGAAAGGCATCACTTTGCAACCCCTCAAGCCTCCTTCCTCAGCAAGAACTGATCCCAAAACAAAGGGTTACTTTGCAGCTCATAACAAGGAAGACATGCTGTAAGGGAGGCATGCTTGCTGCATCCAGCTCTCCACAGCTTTGTACTTGTTGTGTGGGTTGTTGTACCGGGGTGCGAGCCCTCGAGACCTTCAGAGTTGGTTGGGCACAGCTGCTGCTGCCATGGTGCGCCACGCACGCTGTGTTTGTCTGGCTGGCATGAATGCAGGTACATTCTGAGCACCACGCTGGGCCTGTACAACAAGAAGCTTGTGGGGAAGGATGGGCTGTTTGGCAAGGGTGCTTTCCCAGGTGTGGGTTGGACTCATCCAGGTTGACGATTAACACCAGTTTGTCTGTGCCAGCAATTTGTTTGTAGGCGTGGAGGCCCATGCAATGTTGATGCCATTCCATCTACGCATGGGTTTGCCTGCATGTCGTCTCTGCCAGTATTGCGCCCCATCAATGCCGCGTGAGGCCTATAGCTTGATGGCAATTCATCAGCCTATCAGGATGAGCTTGATCCTCATTTGAGGGAGGCATGTTGCCACTAGATGGCCCGGGCAGCAATGTCTAGCACTGTGGCCTTCTTTCCTGTTGCCTCAAACAAACTGACTGCGCCTGTCAACATCCTTTCCCCTTCTCTTCCCTTTCCACGCTCTAACATCGTTTTCTTTCTTCGTGCATGCACTTGTATCTGCTTGTCCGCGCCTCGATACTGTCAACAGTCAGTTAGAAGTTTGCTTCAAAAGGAAAAGGCTCGCATGTCCACCCCTGCCTCCATGCTTCACTGTAGGTTCATTAAACCCTTGGTGGGTCAATTCATGAGCTTTGCCCAGTGGTCAGTATCATGCAGTGCCACCCTCTTGCATGTTTGTCTTATTTGTGCTGTGCTTTCCCTTGCCTGCAGCCCCCCTTTTCATGAGCAGCGCACAGTTCCTCATCCAAGCACTCCTTGCCAAGGCAGTCTTCTACTCCAGGGTGGTTGAGCGGACTGCAAGAAACCCAATGTCATGGCGGGAGTACATTCATACAATTGGTCCCAATGGAGTGACCACGGGACTCGATGTGGGCCTGAGCAACCTCAGCCTTGCGTACATCACCATGTCCTTCTACACGATGTGCAAATCCACTGTGCCCATTTTCCTGCTCCTCTTTGCCTTCATCTGGCGGACGGAAAGGTTTGTGTGTGTTTGCGCAAAGGGAGGAGGAAGATGCAGAGCTGTGAGGGAAGGCAAGGGGGCATGAGCTGTTGCCTGGTTGCATTCCCAAAAAACTCATTTTTTTTACGCAGGGAAGCCTCAGCTCTGAGTACAGTGGTTTTACAGACGTCTCTGTGCTTCTGAGTAGAGGTGACAGGAAGTTAAACAGCTGTTAGTTCTCTAGCTCCCGTGCTAATAGATAGGCATTCATGTGTCATGTTATGGAGGGAATGTGCAAGGACATTAGGCACCATCAATGATGGCTCAGATGCCGCCGCAACAGCAAATATTTCTAAACCAAAGTGTGCAAGGATGCTGGATACCATCTGTAAGTGTTTCCGGACCAGGATGCACAAGGACATACGGTATCATCAGCAGGTGTTTCCATACCTCATACTCTCTCACACCCAAGCAAATTACTGTCACAGTATTTTAATGAAGTCAAAGCCTTTTGAGTGAGGAGCTGCATACACATTGCACCCCAAAAAACAGTGCTTGGTGGAAAGACGGACACAATATTGTTGACCCTGCAGCTCACATTTTCCTTCGAGTGGATGGTGTGATTCCAATCAGACACAATGCAACATCTTGGCAGCTGTTTTTTTGTGCGCCTGTGCAGAATGCCTGGAAAATTCAGGCATGACAGATCTGCCAAACTGCTTCACTTGTCTGATTGAGCCGAAGCATTCCAGGCTGGCCCCATACCCTCTGGATCTTGCGCTCACATTGTCCGACCCCCCAGAAAGTCAGGGGTGGAGTGCATGCTCATGTACTCACGTGCTTACGCACACCCACACACACTCAATTCACACACAACACACACATACACACACAGGCCGAGCTGGGCACTTTCTGGGGTAGTGCTCATCATTAGCATTGGCCTCGCACTCTTGGTGATGGGGGAAACAGCATTTAATGGCACAGGGTAAGTTATTCCCTCCCAGTTTAGATGCTGCTGTCTTAAAGTTGCTCTAGGTGACCATGCATGTCATATAAATAGTAGGCATGAATGAAAAATGAGGTATGAGGACATTGTGCCCAGGCTGGTTGCTTCAATGTCAGCTCTCTTTCAATGCTTGCAATAGTTTTGTGCAAATTACCCCTGCTCAAGTAGCGTCACTGTCAAGGACTCTGTCGCAACAAGCCTGCATGCCAAACTCACTTGGCATGCAGACTTGTATCGCACAGTTTGCATCTTGTTACCATTCAGCTGAGACAAGATGCAGTGTTTGTCTTATTGCAATGCTTCAATTTGCCTGTTTGTGAGGAGCAAGCTCACCCTCGCTGCCCATGCTGTTTCTGTCCATTTTGACTTCGAACCTGTTTTCTTTCTTCCATGTGTCAAATTTTTGGATCCTGTGGCTTCCATGTATGCTGACCAGCAGGATGTGATTTACTGTTGCAGGTTTGTGCTAGTCATGGTAGCGTCCTGCTTGTCTGGCTTTCGCTTTACGCTGACTCAGGTCTTTCTGCAAGGCCATCAGGAAGCAGGTGAGCTTTAGTTTAGCAGTTAAAGTTCAGGTTAGCAGGCAATTTCCTGCAAGGTCATCAGGAAGCATGGAAGTCTTAGATTTGCAGGAAAGATTGAGATTAGCAGGTAGGTCCCTGCGAGGCCATCAGAAAGCAGGTCGGCTTTAGAATAGTAGGTAAGATTCAATTGAGCAATGTGTAAAAGCCCACCAGGAAGCAGATAGGCTTCCTTGTCACTGCACCTCGCAGCATTGCATGTAAGAAACTCCAAGACGTTCACACACTGGTATCAGGCTCGAAATAGAGAAGAGGGAAGAGATTACTAAGAGGCACGTTATTACATTTGTTTGCATGTGTGCAAGTGCTCGTTCCTGTCATCATTTTTAACGTACCAATGGCTTGTCTTGCATGGTTAGCTTTTTCCTGGTGTGTTGAGTGCTGTACTCTTTACCCACCATAGACGGTTTGGAAGTGATGGATGGACGTCTAGACGCTCTCGAGGAACACTTGCGGGGGCACCTGCAAGGGCACAGGATACAGGACTTAGATGTATGTAAAAAAAAACCGTCCACAAGAAGACGAGGGCACCTGCAAGGGCACAGGATACAGGACTTATATGTATGTAAGAACCCTGTCCACAAGAAAGACGACATTAGGCTTGAGGCGATGCTGCGCATGGATTGTTCCAGTCCCGAGCAAAGGCGATCTGACTCTGTACCTTTGTGACGTTTGAGACATGCCAGGCCTGCAGCAGAAACCACGTGCTCACAAACACTTGTGCCAACTCACAAACTTATGAATGCGCTCCGATGAAGCATGTGCCTCCTTGCGATTTGTTTGGATATGGTCGGGGTCTTACTTTTTCCAACACTCCTGTATACCTTCAATGTTGGCTTGTGCTGTAGGCGCTTTGGGGGGGCCTCTAGAGATGTTGGAGCTTCTGACGCCTGGTAAGTGTGGGCTGTCAGGGAGAGGACCATCAGGCTGCGCGGCCTGCAGAATGTGTGGCTCCAGCCAGCGGTGCAAATATTTTACCAAGGTCGTTTGTGTAAGTCATGATTGGGGGCCCCCAATGTGACCGCGCATGTGTGTTACGGTCAACATTTGATTGCGCTCAATTGCCCGCCGTGTGAGGCCCCTGGGCGCTCAGACCAATCTCTGCAACATGAAGAAGCACTTGGTTTGCAGCCTTGGATTTAAGTATGGTTTTGTGGATCCTGTCTGGTTATGTGGCGTGCACTCATTGCATTGCTGTGCAATACTGTTGTGTGTGTGATGCCTTCATTGCATTGCTGTGCAATACTGTTGTGTGTGGCGCCTTCAACGCATTGCTGTGCATTACTGTTGTGTGTGATGCCTTCAGTGCGCACGATTCAGCTTTGCTAGCTGCTTCTGGGCTCCGTTAAGCGCTGCTGGTTCCTGGCCGAAAGGGCTGTGCTGCTGTACAGTCACATGCCTGACATTGCACAGCAGCCACAAAGGGTCAGCTGCACGGTTCCTCACAGAGGTGACACTGCTGGAACTCTCCTCATGCACCGGTCATTTATAGCTGTCCTGCTCACCCTGTCTGCAGTCATGTGCGTCACCACGCTGCTGATCTCTGTGGCAAGTGAGAGGCTGCACATGGTGCTGCCCACCTCGCCCTACTTCTCAAGCGTGGAGCATGCACTCATCACGCTCGGCATTATTTCATTGGGGGCAGCGCTGGCATTCATGATGGTAGGCCTTGCAGCTACAGCCTGCTTTCTTGCATGACATCTAGCACAACCCACACAGGGATGTTCCTCTTGTTGCTGCATGCGCTGGACAACCCTGGCTTTGCGTGGTGGACCCCAGCCAGCTGGCTTGCATGGTGCATGATGGGAGGAGAGGTGCCTGCTTCCCTGTCTGATGATAATGCAATGTGTAAGCTTTCTCTGGCTGCCATGCTTTGTGTGGTGACACAAAGTCCTCATGGCTACGGGTTTCGCCCAATGTCACATCCCCTGCTTTGTACAGGTTTGGACGGAGTACAAAGTGATACACCATACCAGCGCTCTGACGCTCATCATTGCCGGAACTGTGAAAGAAATTATCACAGGTGCGTGTCTGTACATGAGCTCTTTCCTTGCACTGAACGTAGCCAAACAGCTGCCGAGCTTCCAGCCCTTACTAGGATAATGAAAGGAGGCTTTGATGGAACTGGGTCAGAACTTCCGTCTTCCCATACCTCCCATAACTACTCCAGCTTGCTCTCTTTGCTTTTTTGTGTGGGACCGTTTTTGTGTGGGACCTTCCAATTCACCTTTGCTAAGCATCCTGATATCGTTTCTGTGCTGTCACCTTCTTGTTTGCACTCATGCACAGTCATCACGGCAATGCTAGTTTTTGGGGACCAGTTGACAACGGTGAATGGCTTGGGGCTAGGCATCGTTATTTGTGGCGTCTGCTTCTTCAACTACCACAAGTACACAAAGAACAAGGTGAGTGGAAAAGTGTGGGCATCGAAAAGAAGGACGAAGGCCATGTTGTTCTGCACCAAGATTATGTAGACATTTCAGCAGGAGAGGGTTCCATGCGCTCTGGCACAGTGAAAGGCGCGCGCGCGCACACACACACACACACACACACACACACACACACACACACACACACACACACACACACACACATATGCACGCACGCACGCACGCATGCACACACACATATGCACACACACACACACACACACACACACACACTCAATTCTGTGTGTTGAATGGCTGGTATTGATCGTAAGGATGTGGTTAATTCCGTAACAGCAAAAGACAATGCGAGTCATTTAGTGAGCAAGTCCTGCATCCAGTGTTGTTTTGCACTTCAGGGTTTCAAATGGAAGGTTGCAAGTCGCCAAGGGGTGAAAACCAGAGCTTCTCTTCAGTGTTGTGTCTGTGCTTACTCCCATACTTGCTGGCAAGGTGTACCTCTGAAGGCAGGGATTCAAGGAGTCATTCAAATGTGTGGGAAGAAAGCTGAATGGGCAAGTGGGCGGTAGCTTTGCAAGCAAAGTTAGATAGTTGGCAAAGCTGAGAACATCCTTTTTTCGATCTTCACAACAGTACTTGCATTGTGTTGACCACACACAGCCCTCGCAACCAGGACGGCCAGTAAGCAAGTCCCAGCAGTCAGCTTCTCCACTTGACGCTCCCAGCTCAAGTAGCATCATGCAGCATGAAAACAAGCAATCGGACCAAGGCAAGGTGCAAGAGCTTCCAGTTCCCCATCACTTTGGGCCTCATTCCTAAAACTTTCATGCACGAGCGTAGCTGCATTGAAGTTGGGTCAGTCGGTTCGTCAAAGTTAGAAATACGAAATACCATTTTGCCAAGAGAATGCAGTCCTTCTTCCGTGTTGACTGCATCAGCATGACCACAGTCACAAACTGACACAGACTCAACTCTTTCACACATGAGGTATGCAGAGGTTGTTTAGAGAGAAGATGCCTCAGAGGCCTTGAAGGGTCTGGCTTGAAAGGTCGATGCCTAAAGCGTCTGAGCATTTGGCTCACAAGCTCTGTATTACCCCAAAATACTAGTATTGGCAGCTTTGCACAGAGGGACTCCTTAGTGCCCAGGTCAGGCAGGGGCCAAGCCTGGGAGACCCTGTTTTCCAATTAAGATCTCTGTATTGAGGGGCCATGCACTGTCTGACAGTGCAATGTCCTCATGTGGTTGTAGGCATGTGTGGTAGGCTAGCCAAATGGCCCCCAAACGGCCGAGCACTTTTGAACAGGAGAGGAAGGGGCTATTCTGTCCTGTTCAAAAACACTTGTTGGAACGAGACAACTTGGCCCAGAAGGTCATGTCTCAGACTACAAGAGAGCTTCAAGGCTTTCAAAGGTCAGCGCAGAGCAATATTGCCCAACTACGACTTTTGCTCCAACCTTCTGAATGCAGGATGCGGCGATGAGGCGCGCTGAAAAGGCAGGCTCAGACAGCAGCAGGGTCGAGCTGGAGCCTCTGGTGATTGCCTCATCTAGTTCTCAATCTCAGTCCCTCGGGGAGCAGCTGGGCGGCGGGAATGGCGACACAATGCACACCAAGCAAACCATCTAGACGCTTGCTGGATGAATTGCAGTTTACAGACGTGAGCTGCTTCTTGTCTGCTGGCCCATCCGTTTTGTGGGGAAGCTGCCTGATGATGGCGTTCCTGCAGTCATGCATGCAAGAACAAGACTCTGTTGCCGCTGTTGTTTCATGGTGTATTTATGTAGAGAAATAATGTGAATAAAATAGCCCTGCATTTGGCTGTGCTTGTTGGTGTTGGCTTCACCCCAAAAAAGAAGGCAGTGGCTTCATACATATGTAACATACAAAGCTCAATAGGATATGAGTGAACGCACATCAACGGATCAATTGAGTGATCTATATTGTCTACTTGCCTTACCCGCAAGCTCCATGCATGTTCTGTGCAGTAGCGCTAAACTTAGGACTAGTAAACATGCCATTGAAAGCAACATCAACGTTCCAAACCACCAAGCTCAGGAGCCAGGTGCTACTAAAAATCTTCCAGGTTCACATTGGTTCTTCTTTTTCTTTCAGGTTAGTTACAATGAGATACAATGGGGTTTGACCTTCAGCCAAGTAGTTTGGCTGCTCGGTCTGCTCAACTGTTCCAACAGCACAAAAAATATCCATGAGACCAGAAATAAAAAGATAAGTCTCGTTAGTTTGCTTCTTTCAGGTTAGGGACTTACACCTCATATGTAAGGGGAAAAAGACTGCGCTCACTTGCAGGATCGGCTGCATGCATGAAGGATAGGGAAGGAAGGGAGAGGGTTGCACAGAAGTACCTGCCTACGAGGGCAGCTCAAGGTTGCAATGAGTCACAATGGGGTTTGACCTTCAGCCAGGTAGTTTGGCTGCTCGGTCTGCTCAACTGTTCCAACTGCACAAAAAACATCCATGAGATCGGAAATAAAACGATAAGTCTCATTAGTTTGCTTCTGCAAGAAATGAATAGCATCCTCAGAGCTAGCTTGAGAATGGTAGAAAGTGCCTGAATCGTCCAGGAAAATTCTATGAGGAGAGGGGAAGTCAGAAAATAACTGTGCATAAGTCCTTGAAGAGAACACACAGAAGCGCAAGAGCAAATGAACACCGCATGCTTTTCATCTTGGAGTCCTCCTTGTTCACACCTATCACAGCTTGATGTGTGCTCCTGCCAAAGTGATGTCTCAACTCTTAAAGTATGAGCATGTAAGCGAAAATGTGCTATGTTTCTTAGCGCGCGCAAGGTTACAGAAGGGTTACAGAAAAAAGAAGGCCTCCAGTCAAAACGTTTGACTGCTAGCCTGCTCATAAAGAAGCAATAATTCATGTAGGAAAGGAAGAAGCTTGTTATCGTTTTGATTTAAGAAAGAAGAGACATGATAAGACTGTACATGTTGAATGCCAGGTGCGTAGGGAGCCATCCTACTGGAAGAGTGAGATAAAGAGAGGGGAGGACCAGAAAATGAGAAAGCATATTTAAGCCGAAGAGAACAAACATGGGGATGAGTGCATTTGAAAAGAACGTGTTGTTCATCCTGCACATTATCTTGGGCATCACAAAGATCACAAGTACTACTTTCTCCTAGTAGGGGAAACAGTGTCAGCCCATGTGGCCTGCTCGACTTTCAAGGTATGGACACAAAGGCGAAATCGAGCCACACTGCGGACAATGTGTTTGGGTAAATCCAAGTAGAAATATTTGGGCAGAATTTAAGGAGAACATGTAACGTGTGCAGGCTTGGTTGGTAGAGCGTACTCGTGGCACCAGTGATGATAAGTAAATTTTTTGCTGTTTGTGTCTCGTGGGTCGTAACCAGAAAATTGTCTCCATGCTAGATGGCGAGGCCTGGGATCCACAACAAGCTGAACCAAGTCCATTTATGGCAGACAATAGATGGGATGTCCCGCAGAAGGAATTCCTGGGGCTGAGGGAGATGTCCGCATGAAAAATCTTGTGAAGTAGACCACTGTTGCAATGGGTGAGAGAATTATAAAAGCGTGCACAGGCTCTGAACCTGAGGCTCCGAGCCTCAGAGTCTGAGGGCAGCTCAAGATTACAAGGATACAGGTTACAGGAAAAAGAAGGCCTCCGGTCAAAACGACTGACTGCTGGCCTGCTCAAAAAAAGAAAAAGTGCATGTAAGAAAGGATAAAGCTTTGTTGTTGTCCTGATTCGTGAAGGAAAATGTATCAGAAGACTGTACATGGTGAATGACAGGCAGGTAAGGAGCCATCTGAGGAAAAGGGTGGGAGAAAGGGGGGAGAGGGCTAGAGAACAAGGAAGCATACTTAAGCTGAAGAGAACAGACCTGGGGATGAGTGCATTTGGAAATGACATCTTGTTCATCCTGCAAATCATCTTGGGCATCAAAAAGATCACAGGTAGGAGAAATAGTGTCATGCCATTTTTTCTTTTTTCGGGCCACGCTGCGTACGACGTGCTTAGGTGAGTCCAGGTATAGGTACTTGAGCAGAATACCGGTATTACGAGGATACAAGGGGATTTGAGTTACAAGGGGACAAGGATACAAGGAGATTTGGGTTACAAGGGTTGCAAGGATACAATGGGATTCGACCTTCAGCAAGGTAGTTTGGCTGCTCGATCTGCTCACCTGTGCCAGCCACACAAAAATAACCGCGACTTTGGAAATAAAACGGAAAGTCTCATTAGTTTGCTTTTGCAAGAAAGGAAAGACAACCTCAGAGCTAGCTTGAGTAGAAATAGCGCCTGACTCATACAGAAAAGTTATGTGGGTGATGGGAAAGTTAGGGACAGATGTGCGAAAGTCCTTCTAAGAAATCACATAGGAACACAAGAACAAAAAAACATGGCATGCTTTTCGTTTAGGAGCCCTCTTTGGTCACATTTGAATTTTTGCTCCTGCCAAAGTTAAGTCTCAACTCTGAAGTTATGTGCATGTAACTGAAAGCCCGCTATCATAGTACGTTCCTCAGCATGCGCTTGCCAAGGTAAGATGCAAATACCTGGGGACAAAAAAAAGTTGCGCCTTGGACAGACAAAGTTTGGACATGAAGTGCAACCCAATGATGATGTTTAACAGATTTGTTTGTGTGCCCACCGTGCTCAGCCAAGACATCAGCATTCCACACACCTTGCAGCCTTTTTCTTCAAATCAACAACAATCACTGCCAAGAACAAATGAAAACTTGTTGCATCTGTCTAAGCTTGTGCAAGCAGCCATAAACTCTGAGGTCCAGCATTTACGAGAAATATTGCTATCAACATCTGCTCACAGTACCTTGTTGAGTGTACAACGCTCTTGCTGCGCAGTGAAGCATTGGGATCTACAATGCAACAACTTCAATGTACAATGTGCAATGTAAATCGAATGAATGTACAATGTGTACTACGACGTAGGTCAGGCAAGCTGAGGGGGAGCTCCCTGAGGGCCCCATTTTTGCAGGGATTTTGCCTGTTTTTGAAGGCAGCAGCCTAGGACATGCAGCACTGAAGGAATGACAAATGGTCTTCCTATGTTCATACATCCACCCAGCCCTGCCTCCTTAGTTCGCAGGCTTGTGGCGTGGGTCTAAGTAGTATATATATAGCGGCAGGTGAAGCAAGGCCTAAAGGTGCTTCTATGTAACACTTATGAAAAGGCAGAGCCCGGGGTGTTACGGATGGCTATTGCTAGCCATATATACCCGTTACATTCTTCCCCACCCTCCTGAGCCCGCGTCCTCGTGAGTCTTACACAACTGCACAAATCCGAATAATTACATGTCAGCCTCACTTAATGAGGGCATGCTGAGGATGCCTTAGGTTGCAAGCACTAAAAGAACATCAAATGTTCTTCAATGCACATGTGAAACTGTAGTGCCAAGCCACACAGCCCCTGGGCTGGAGGTCCCCAGGCTCCCGCAGCCCCGCGGCTTGGCAGAAACACGCAAGTTACAAGCGGTGCAGGTAGCAGGCTACAAAGTAGCTTAGACACCTGGACCATGTACGCACTGTCCGGGCTCAGCGCGTACATACCCGCCCACGGCGAACCTTGGCCCTATAGGCAATTTCCGGGGCTATATAGGGGACCACAGCCTCAGTAGTGGTGCTCCCAAGGGAAGTTCCATGCTGAAACACAATGATATGCTCAGTAAGAGGCGCCCCTTCTAGGATGGGAAAGCACCTCCTGTACTTATCACCATGTAAATATGCTTGGTAATGAAGCAGAAATGTATTGCAAGCATACAATAAGGAGGCACAAAACAAGCTGCGGCGCGAGCAGGAACGGCTTTTCTGGTAACTGCACTGATTATCCACATTCCCAGGATCTTTAAGGCTCCTTTCTGAGCATTCCCGTGTTGCTCACATGTACCTGGGTATGAGCAACTTTGCATTGAAGGTCAAATAGATGAGTGCAATCAAAGTCAGCCGGTCCAAACGCCCTGTGGCTCTGGTACCTCACTGAGTCAGGCATTAAGTTCCAACTGAAGGGTAGAGCAGCTTGAAATAGGAGCAGGAGCAATCTAGTTGAGACTGGAAGCAAATCATCAGACTGTGGATAGCTTCAGGAGCATGCAAACTGTTGCTGTGAAGCAGTTCCATTGTTCTCATCCGCACGCCACAAAAGCAATGCTGTCACCCTTGGGCTGCACTGAATCGCAACATGCACTCACACAATTTTCTTTTTGCTTCTGTTGGGCATGGTAGGAGAGCAAGGGCTCCATCAGCATTTACATGTCCAAAGGGGTCCAGCGGCTGGTGCTGCGCTTGCCCAGCTGTCATCAGGCACCACCTTGGGCACCCAGCCCGCAGCTAGCATTTCCCCAGAGTGTATTGCATTTTTATTTTCCATTGGAGGGCCTGAGCGCCCATTGCATACATGTGGAAAGAGGCTAGTCCAACTAGGGATGGTTTTCTTGTACAAGCGTGCGCAAGCACTGCTGTCTGAGGATTGTGTCAGTCCTACAGAAGCTAATGAATTAGGACAGGTTACCTTGAATCCAACCTATGTGTTCAATAGCCAATGTGCCCTGGCAAAGGCACGTACTTGTGAGGGGGAAGCCAAGGTGTTGGGAGGAGGTGAACAGAAACCAAAAGCAAAGCCGCTCGAGTTTCTTTGCGTTTATTTCCTAAGAAATTTTTAAGTCGGTCTCTTGTGTGCATCGTGCACATCCATTGGCTGCTGTGCATGCTGTGCATGCTGTTGTTTGTTCACCCACAATGGATTGAACAAAGTAAAGTCTTTTGCATCTACAGATTGTTTTGTAAGGAGAGTAGCTGCTAGTTGCTTTGATGAGAGCTTATGAGAAGGGGCCTGTTGAGATGGAACGGGAGCATCCATGCATGGAGGCTTATTGGCGAAGGGAGCAGTGCTCAGGTGTGTGTGTATGTTGTTTATGTGTATGTGTCTGTGTGTGTATGTGCATGTGTGCACTGAGCATTGGTAGCTTCAACCTGCACAGGCCTGTGCTGCTGCAACGTTCATAAGTTAATCAACCATGCGAGTGCGAAACGTCAACCGCAACACTCATACTTTCTATCTCTATCCATCTCCCGTGCTGTATGTGACGCAGGCTAGAGGCCATCTTCCACCAGCCCGAGAAGAGCAGCGCTTGCATGTTGCTCCAAGTGGATGTGCACAATCGGGGCTGCCCCGTCCGCTGCTGTCACAGCATGCTACCCTGCGATCAACAGCTAGGAGTTTGGGCCCTTTGCAGCGCCACCACCAGCACCAGCAGCCGCACTTCTACCACCACTACCAAAAGCCTGTCCCTTGTGGGATCTCACATGCAGCACTACGGAGTTCTGCACAGGGTTGCTCGTGCAGTGCCACCCCTGGCAGTTCAAATTCCTCCATCAGGATCCTGCACACTTCCTTTCACCAACTGAGAAGTCGCACAACCAGTGCAGTCCCTGAAGCAGGACATGTAGCGGTGGAAGCTTGGGAAGACCAAGGGCATCAGAGAACAAGCAAACAACAGGGAGTGGAAGACGTCAGGGAGGATGCCTCAACAGGGCTTGACAGGCTTGAATCAGAACAGCAGCAGCGGCAGCAGCAGCAGCTGAGCACCTGGTCAACCCCAACAGCGCCAGCAGCACCTGCAGCACAAGCTGCAAGCAACGGCGCACTTGGTCCCCCTACGGCTGATACTGAAGCCCTCCTTGTGAGCACCCTGGACCTGGATGGCCTTGTCTATACCGTGCGCCGCTGGTCTGAGCAGGCCTCCCTGCACCTTCCCTCAGCTGAAGCACTGCTGGCGGTGGCTCACCGTGTGCCTGGGCTGCTCGTTCACCTGCGCACTGCCGCACCCCGTGCAGCACTCACATACTCCATTTCCCCCTCTGCAGTGCGGCGAGCACCCTCGGCTGTGTCGCCTCCTGAAGCACGCCCCCATCAGCCATGGACCACCCTCCAGGGAGAGGGTGGGCCTCCCTCTGACGCCACAGAGAATCATCACGATCACCATCATCATCAGCAGCAGCAGCAACAGCGGCAAAAGGGGGCCCAAGAGACGAGCAGAAACGGGCTGCTGCTAGGCAATTACATGGGCGTGGCGGCTGCAGCTACAGGCGGGCAGATCATCACCCAGGTCGGCCATCTACTGGTGCAGCTGCTAGCACAGCAGGCCGGGCGCAGCGAGGACACCACAGCCAGCCATTCTGCTCCTGCACGGGCTCAGCCAGAAGGTGAGCTGCCGGAGCACTTGCATGGGCAAATGATTGTCGCGGTCTACTCACCGCAGCCTACTGCACAAATTCCCAAACATTGCCTTGTGCTGCTTTTCCATGGCCAGGCGATGCAAAGCATCAGTCTGCGGAGCTCATCGCCCCCCTCATCGAGTACCTGCAAGCTGCTGCTGACATGCATTACTGCCTGGACTCTGAACTCGCCAGCAGCATCACAGCTCTGCTGGCCGCCCAGACTCCTGAGCACTTGATCAAGGTGAGCTGGTTCTGCCCAAAGTATAAGGTATTCATGCTGCAAAGTCTCCTCAGCCATTGATCCATAAGGGCCAGCTTCACTACAACGTAAGTGAAACTATTTACCCAGGCTGCTTGCAGATTGGCCTAACACATGCTCTACACTATAGATTGGTTGTGGGCATGACTGAATGCTGCAAATCTGGATTGGATGGCTGACGCTGCAATTCTTTGGCCTAGTGGAGACCTGTGTATGTATCAAAAACCCAAGACACGGATTTTTCACATTCTTGACTGTCTAATCCAAAAGAGCTCAGCCGTTTTTGCTTTTTGATTGCTTTTAATCTCAAGCATACCTTGGAGCTTCCGGAAAGAAACCAAGCTAGCCTTTTAAATGTGCCTGCCTCCTGCAGCCTTCTCATTTATTTTTTGTACCTGGAAAAAGCACTGGAGCCCCTTGCACTGATGGTCATGACGCTATAGCAGTTCAGAGTCACACGCATTAGTTGGGACCCTCAGGGGAAGCACTGAAGCCCCCTGAGCTCGTGGCCCTGGTGCATACTTGCCTGCTGACACACACGAACACACACACACATGCGCACGCACGCGTGCACACACACACACACACACACACACACACACACACATACACACACACCAATAACCATTTGGTTGCGACCTATAGACAGGTTTACTTTGCATCCGCCCTCCAGCTGTCTGGCTTTGCTCGTGTCAGCTTCTAATGATCTCAGGCCTTCAGCTACTTCACCCAGGTGGAATTTGGCACACGGTTTTTTTGTTTCCTACTACAGCTGCCACTGCTGTTGTAGCCTGGTCAGCATTTCAAAGAAGAGCATTCATGCAGCCATGCATGCTTGCATGCCCTGCAGGTCACTGCCAGCAACAGCCGCTGCCTACTCGCCCTGTGTGCTGCTCTGTGGTCACTTCCCTCCGGCTCTTTTAGCGCTGGCAGCCAAGCTACACTGAGTGCAGCACTGCAACCATCTTTGGATGCCCTGCCCAACGCTCAACTTCTTGCAGGTATGGGCATGAGTCATCAGAGCTGACCCTGGCTTGGGTCATCTAATCTCGGGGAGAGGAATGTGTTTGTGGAAGAGTGGAGTGTCTAACCAGGGCCATGCTGAATTAAAGTGAGGACTTTTGAAGGCAGAGCAAGCCCTGGCAGTGGCAGATGGCAGGTCTGATTGAGTACATGTTACTGGCGAGTGCCAGGATGCATGCTCACAGCAAACTCAATGCCAACCCAAGCCAGCTACTCTCAGATCACAAGCAATCATGGTGATTCTGTACAAGTTGCGCACAAACTTACCTCTACCAGACGTGCCATTGAAAATAAAAACACTCATCATAGCACTGGTGCCCTGGAGCAGCGTGCTGCCAGAAACCCACCTGATCCACATTAACTCCCCTCTCATCTTCTGGTGAGGGAGACTCACGGCTCTTTGAGCCAATGTGTCTCTCTTTCCTTTATTGATGTAGGGAGAGTGTCCTCTGCCTACGTAGTTTTTTCTTTTCTTTATGGTGACTATGCTGTTGCTGCTGATGTGGATAATGGGGTCGAGGTACCAGGGTACACTGCAGCCTCAAGACCCTGCATTCCCTCCCTCTATCTTGGACTGAATGCAGATGCTTCCCAAGCATGGCTGCATGCAGCGCAGTCGCCAGAGCCTTGTGCTGCTGCTGAGATCACGGAGGGCCGGTCTCTGGCACAGATCCTGGTGCCTCAAGTGATTGCCAGCCTGCAGCTGCCACGGCAGGGGCAGCGGGAGGCCGCCTCATCCCCTGATGTGATTCCCAACCCTGCGCAAGGGGGGTGGACACCACAGGGCGCAGCTGCCAGTGATCTGGGCCTGCTAGTGCCCACACTGAGCCTGCTGGGCCACCTGCAGAGCCACGGCCTGGCCAGCACCCCAGAGCACCGGCTGTGGGCCGCGGCAGCTGCAGCAGCAAAGGGTGGTGGATGCAGCATGCACGCTGCCTTGTGGGGCGCATTGACTGAGATTTGCTCCAAGGGAGGCACCTCCGCGCTGGCGGTGCTGCGCTGCGCTGCAGCAACAGGGAAAGAGGGGCGCCTGCCGGGTGCAACATCGGGGGTGGCTGAAGGCATAGGAAGGTCAGCAAGGGGTGTGAGTGCTAGGGGGCTGGGCCATGAGAAATTTGCTGCTGCTGCTGCTCCGCTGCTGACAGCTGTGCTGCAGGCGTGCGAGCGTGGGAATGCTGTTGAGCAAGCCGTGGGTAGGGTCCTGTACCATGGGAATAGTGCAGTGCAGGCAGAACGCGCAGTGCATACCGTTGAGGTTGCAGCTGAGAGGTCACAGGCTGCTGCTTTGGATTGGGATGGGGCAGAGCACAGGAAGCTGCTCTTGGAACAGTCAGGAGGGGTGTCCGGGGAAGAGACCTGGAGGAGTGGCTTTGATGAGACACAGCAGGGCATTATAGCTACAGCAGTGGAGCGCTTGGCGGACCAGGGCGCGCTGGAGCTGCTTGGGCTGCTGCCTAACGCACCAGTGGAGGAGCCAGCAGTGTGGATGCATGTGCAGCAGCTGCTGCCACTGGCGCTGGCGCAGCTGATAGGCCCCAGCAGCAAAAGCAGCAGCAGCAGCAGCAGCAGCGGCGGCAGTAGCAGCGGCAGTAGCAGCAAGCAGCTTGCCAAGGATGAGATGCTGAGCCAGCAGCAGCCAGAAAATCAACATCATCATCATCATCAGCAGCAGCAACAACAGGAGCAACACAGAGGAGCGCATGTGCCTGCAAACCAAATCGATAGGAGGCCAGGTCAAATGCAAGCCAAGCAGCACCAGCACCAGCACCAGCAGCTGCACAGTGCGGGGGCATCTGTGCATGCCCTGCATTGCGCAGAGCGCCAGCAGCTGCACAGCGCTGAGGCTTCTGCGCATGCCCTGCATCTCACGCAGCAGCTAGATGATGAGCAGGTGGCGCAGATGCAGGAGCTGCGAGCAAAAGTGAGTTGGCAACTGAGCGCCTGCACTGCGCCTCTAAGCCAGGCATGATGCTGGGTGCTTGCGCCTATGATTTCCTGTGCTAGTTGAACTGTAAAGGGTACATTCCCTGTGCCTCAACCCCCTTCCTCCTTGATGTCAAGGGCATCTGTATCCTACCACTTTTGTCACAAATGTACATTGCATCGGTGCCCGAGGGCTTGCGATACCAAAGCTCCAAGGGAGGCAAAAGAAATGCTTTTTTTTCCTGGAAATGCCTGAGGTGGCTCAGAAGGACAGGGCCACGCAATCCCCAGCTCACTTTCAACATGGCACACAGACCACCTTTGATGAAGGGTCTCTCGGCGCAGC
This sequence comes from Dunaliella primolecta, assembly GCA_914767535.2. Classification (NCBI taxonomy): domain Eukaryota; kingdom Viridiplantae; phylum Chlorophyta; class Chlorophyceae; order Chlamydomonadales; family Dunaliellaceae; genus Dunaliella; species Dunaliella primolecta. The sequence goes on along the minus strand of OU611753.1, from coordinate 9,692,094 downwards.
GGCGGCCAGAACGTGAGCTCCATGTTGTTGGCCAACTGCAGGTATCTTCATCTGCTGCTGCTGTGCATGTGGTGCTCTCTTTGGGCCGACTGGAGTCCAGGCTACGGGACGCAGGAGGATGGGGGGCCCTTGTGCGAGACGGGCTAGTAAGACTCACAATGAACCAGCAGCATCAGTCACCGGGCAGGACACAAGGCATGGCAGGAGGTGGCAGGTTCACAGCCTGTAGAACACATGGCGCACCTGTGCAAATGCGGCGTAAGCGCGAGGACCAAAAGGAGGAAGTTGTCTTGGCCGGGATGCTGCAAGCAGGTATGGGCAGGGGTGCATTGCATGCGCGGCACTATAGCTACAAGGCCAACATGGCATTCCACCACTTATGGTACGTACAGAGGCACTCATGGCATTCACGGCACTCATGGTGCATAGAAAAGCACTCGTGGTGCTCATGATCCACACAAAGGCATTCAGGGCATTCGCAGCTCTCATGATCCACACAAAGGCACTCATGGCATTCATGGCATCCATGATCCACACAAAGGCACTCAGGGCATTCATGGCATTCATGATCTACACAAAGGCACTCAGCGCATCCGCAGCACTCATGATCCACACAAAGGCACTCATGGCATTCGCGGCCTCCATGGTGGTGCATGTCGTCCGACCTTGATTGGCAAGGGCCCTGTGCTTCAACAAGGTGACCTGTGCCAAAGAGGACTTCTCCCCTTGTCTTCTTGTCATTACAAACACCTGACTGATTGTGCCTCTCTTTGCTTTGGTTGCAAGCACGTACAATGTTTTGCGGCTTCATTTCATCACCAGCACTGCTGCATTGGCATTCTGACACACCAACACTCTGGCATGCCTGTTTTCCTGTCATTGTGCCACCAAGTTCCTGCCTTGAACTTTCAGAGCTCGGAATACTTGCAAAAGCACGCAAAAAAACAGCGACAAGAGAGGAAATTAAAGGGTAAGGAAAAAAGGAGTACACAAGCAGTGAGAGTATAAAAAAAACCTGTGCCAAAGCATTCCATTATTGTTCATGGCACTTGCTGCAGGTGGACCTGCTGACAAGCCATTAGGTGCTGGTCTGGATACACTGACGCAAATTATGGGATCTATAGAGGATGTCCTGCTGGATGAAGGCTGGATTGACAAGGTAAGATGCACAAGCAAGTGAGCGACGCATTAGACTCCGTTTCTTGCTTGTGCACTTTGCAGTTCATGAATGGAGGCCTCAGAAAAGCTCTGTAAGGAGGATAGCCTGGTCTTTTTTAATGTTTTGTGTGTTTACTTTGGGTGTTGCTTGTGCATAAAAGTAGAAGAAACTGTCACAATACATGCTCATATATAAAATGTTTTATGAAACAAGATTCGGGGCTCTGACAAAGAATTGGCTCCCAGCAATTGTGCTCAAGCATTCACCCGTTCCTAATGCTGAAGAAGTCACATTTTTGCTGACTCATAGCTCGCATCTGTAGCGCTGAGGTGGGGCTGCATGAGAGACTGCGGAAAATGAGCAACCCTTGCATGCCCTCACTTGTCTTGCATTGGATCACACATGCATGCGCGTGCACACAACACACACAGGCCCCTCCTGGCAACCTGGTGGCTGTGGCAGAGTCCCTTGCGCAATTAGGCCCTGCTTGCATCGACACACTCATCGAGCTTGGCCACGTGGGGCTCAGACATGAGCCCCATGCCATGCCTCCTGAGCTGTGCATCAGAATGGCCCATGCTCTGACAAAGGTTGGTGCTGTGCACAAGTGGTACTCGCCTTGGGCTGATTGAATGGTGCTGTGCTGCTGCCCCACGCAACGTGCTGGTGTTGTGAGATCAGGCTTGCATTGGCGTCGCGTTGGCAGAGCTGACCCGGTCCTTGCACCATGCTGCCAAGCAAAGGTGTCTGTCTCTCAGGAGGAGGTTGGTAGCAGCATGCCAAGTAGGAAGCACTGGGCAAGCACGCTTGGGTCCTCCCAATAGGTATGAGTGCACTTTCCGGCCTCACACATCTGTGGCACATTTCCAGGCACCAGTTCCCCAGACGATGGTGCATCAGCTCCTGGACTCGGCAGCCATACGTGTCTGTGGCAGCACCTCACCGTCCATCAGCCCTGCTGACCCTGGACTTGGCAAGGACAGCAGCTGTAGCAGCAGCAATGGGGATGTTGTACCGCTGAGTGGCACCACAAGCACTGAAGCAAGCGCCAGCGCCAGCACCCCTGCGAGAGAAGCTTCAGGTCACGTGCAGCTTCATCCTCCACAATCCTTGGAATCAGTGAGCCATGGTTCACTGCATGATACTCCAGCTTACACTCTTCCTCGCTTTGACCCAGCGGCAAGTGGCCCCCTAAATGCAGCAGCTGCCCTGAAGTGCCGGCTTAAGGCTTTGCAGCAGCAGCAACAGCAGCAACAGCAGCAGCAGGGGCAGCAGCAGCAGCAGCAGCAGCAGCAGCGGCAGCAGCAGGAGCAGCAACAGAATTTATCCCTGCTCCTCCGAGCATGCTTGGATGCGCAGTATAGGCCTCCAGCATTGCTGCAGGTATGTCTGTCCACCGTTCTCCTGTGAATGGAAGCAAGTTAGGTAGTAGATGCAGGAGTGTGAATGTTTGGTTCGAGATAAAAAGACAGCAATCCTGCAGTATGGAGAAACTGATGCATGCGACCCGTCATGCACATGGTCCATTTTTTGCCTGGGGTAGTCCTTGTTGGCCAAGGCTTCCTTATCAACACGTCTTGTGTCTGGAGGATGGTGTTGCAGCTAACTTTAAAGAATCTTGCATGAAAGACATCCATTTTTGTTTGTGTTTTTGGCTGAAACATCACGAATCAGTTGCTTTGATTTGTGGATCCAAAGACTTGTGCCATTGTGGACTTCCTGGTTTTTGCAGGTGCTGGGAGCAGGGAAGCAAGCCAACCACTTGCTCAAACACTGCTCTATTGTTGATCTCTCCCGGATCATTCGCCTGCTCAGCCAGTGAGTTGTGGCAGCCCTACATGGAGAAACACAGTGTCCTCCTCTGTTAGTGCACCCAAAGCTGTAGAAGGAGCCTCAGTCTTGAGATTCACCGTGGTAGAACAGCACTGGTGCTTGCATCTTGTCCCTCCTGCTCATGCACCTCTGCCATAACAAGCACTCACATCATGCGTGTCCTCCCTAGCACTGCTCCCTTGCCTCATCACGCTCCCTCCTCACACTGCTCCTTCACACTGCTGCCTCCAGGGAGGGCTGCTTCATGCCTGGCCCAGCCCAGGCCGCCCTGGCTCTTCCCAGAGGTGGGGAACAGCGTTTGGCTCCCTGCGGGGACCTGGGTGGCTTGGTAGAGCTCCTGTCAGCATGTGGGGTGTGGCGCCAGCAGTTGCAGGTGAGGATGATGACAAGCGACTCCTCATGTGTGCAAATTTATTTGTTTTTCAGGCAGCAGGCATGAAATATTCAGTCGTGGTCACCATTACCGCTGATACCCCGTCACCGCTTTAGGTGGGAAGCATTGGTGCAGGGAACGGGGGAAAGGAGGCTTGCCAAGATGCCTACTGCTAGTGTTGTTATCTGCTAAGCCTGTAAGGTTGAAGAGAGTGTGAAGCCATGACCACTCAGCTATTTCCTGCTTGTGTCTCTTACCAATTCCTAGCCAAATGCCGGGGGACCTTATAGCTGCAACAGAAGGGCATTCATTTGGTCATGCTCACGCGCTTTTGAAGTCTTGGTGCTCAATTGTGCATTCTAAATTACGGCACTGCAGGCGGCCATGTTGCAGCGTGGCATGGGGAGCATGGAGGCAGACAGAAGAGAGTACCAAGAGCTGTGTGATGGTGCCAACACCTTGTGTGTGAGTTGGGCACAAACTGGGCAGTTCTGCTTTGCAAGTTGCTGCTGGCAGTGCCAGCCCTGCCAAAGGAGGTGCTGTAGTAGTTTCATGCTTTTGGTGGTAGACGCCTGCACACGCCTCTTGCAGGCGCTCAGGTGTGGGTACCCAAAAGAAATGCAGGATGCATGGTGCGCTCACCAGCATGTGTCAGATGGCATCTTGCTGCCGTCTTCAGAGATGGAGGTGTGGGACACGTACATGCCTGCCTGCTCAAGAATCTTAACTCACGTTCTCAGTCATTCCTTCATGTGTGGCAGGTTTTGCATCAACGCCAGCCTGCTCAAGATTGTTTACTGCATTCTCAGCCATTTGTGATTGTCCTGCCTGTGCGGTGCCCCGAGGTTGCTGCCTCTAAGCTCTGGGCCCATGCTGTAGGCCTTTTTTGCCTGAGTGCCGCCTACAGGATGCAATTGCTGCCTGTGTCATGCCCCCATTTTGCTGCCTCTGGGATCTGGGCCCATGCTTTAGGATGCTTTGCATGTGTGCTAGCTATAGGATGCTGCCTAAGATCAGGGCGCATGTTGCAGATGCTTTGCCTGTGTACCATCTAGAAGACGCAATTTTTGCCTGTGTGCTGCCCCCAGGATGCTGCCTCTGAGATCTGGGCCTTGCAGAAACATGCCCTTCTGCCGTGGCTGGTACAGGCGCCGACCTACTTGGTATGTGGTCTGGGGCTGCAGGAGAAGTGCTCTGGTGGCAAGCTGTCCAGCAGGAAACTCGCCTGCTTCTGACAGCCTGTAAATATGACAAATGCCTGAATTTTAAGTGATGTCCACACTTTGCGGCTGTCAACAAAGAGGCTTGAATTATGGAGAAAGCAACCTTATCCTGATGAGCAGAAGGTCTCTACCATGTGTGGGCTTCCTGAGTGCCTTTTTCACAGAGCAATTGTGTTAGTAAGTTGAGAGCAGCATGGCGCTAGAACTCTACTGCTGCGTCACTGGTGCCCTGGATGGGCCTCTTCATGCTGTGTTACACCCAGTAATACATTTTGCATGTTATAACTTTACACGCTGTGTTACGGTGCCCTGGATGGTCCTCTACAGACCTGCAAGCTGGCCGACAGCCTGCACCGACTCGGAGTCCATCAGGAGGACGCGGCCCTGCACGGAGCGCTTCTGAGGCACGTGCAGCGTGCACATGCGCTGTGGGAGGTCGCAGATGGCCCAGGCATTCACCCTAAGGTAGGACTTTGATGCAGCGCACTTTTTCCTTTCCTACTCTCGTTCCTGTGTTCCATCAGCTTCCTGCAATGATCTGGCCTCCAAGAAAGGCATTCCAATGAGGTGCTCCAAGCTCCTGCACACAAGTGTATGTCTGTCTTTCCAAAAGTTGATTTGGCATTGTCTACCTATGCCTCTGCCTCCTGTTTGCATAGCCTACATTGTCTCTTGCACTGCCTCCTGTTTGCATGGCCTACATTGTCTCCTGCACTGCTTCCTGCTTACGTGGCCTATACTGTCTCCTGCACTGCCTCCTGTTTGCATAGCCTACTGGAGGAGCAGTGAGCACTCTGGGAGATGATTGGCCTGAGCTACTGGTCAGCCTAGCCCGGCATGGGGCACTAAAGCACAAATCTGCAGCAATTTTGGCAAACTTTGGTGCAACTCGTGTCCAGGTGCGCATACTGTTACATTTTGCATTTTGGGCGTGTCCTTGCTGGCGTACTGGAATAGAAAAGCCCCGCTACTTGCTAGAAAAAAGCAAAGATGTGGGTTCTGCCCTTGGTTGTTGGTTGCAACTGGCATGCATGCCCTGGCAGAACTTCTACCTGGATGCTGTGCGATGCACTCAAAGGAGAGTCACCTTACTGTGACTTGTCGTGTTTGTCGCCATATTCATTTTTGGTTAAGCTATGCCTTGAAAGAGGGGTTCACTAGGAGCAAAGGGTCAGCCTTATGTCCCACTATTGCTCATACGTAGGGATCAACGTATAGCTCTATATGAGCCAAACCGGTAGCGCTATAGGCCAACGCCGATCCCTACTACTCATATGTGCTGAAAGTAGAATTTGTTTAAAGCCAAAACCCTCACGAAAGGCAGACATTGCCCCTTTGGCAGGTGTTCAACATTGCTTTCTTGATACATTTTTGCATCATGATGTGGTGTTACATTGCAGGGCAAGGGTTTTGATGAGCTGGAAGGCGCAGTGCTTGTGGCGCGAGCATGCCAGGCCGCATTGTCTCGTAAATATAAATATTGTCCACGCGAACTAACCCATGCAAATGATCCGTGGAGGAGTTTGCTACAGGCCATTCATAATCAGGTTTGTGATTTTATAACAGGGTAGTGCGTGGCAAAGAGCAAAATCAACTCATCAAGCACTGCAAAATTTGTTGTAGGGAGCCAGCTGCGTAGTGAGGCTCCTGCATACTTGAAATAAAACAGGGCCTGGTTTTGGCTGCTTAAAATGTTCACGCTGCACGTTGGGTGTGCTAAGAATAAGCAGCAGTATGCAGTGATGTGTAGAAGTATATGTTGTTTGTGCTTGGGATTAGCAGGGGTGAAGTAGGGTGCGTGCATTGTCTGTGCTAGGAATGAGCAGTACATGTAGTAGGGTGTTGAAATGTGTGTGCTTTGTCTGTACTAGGAAGGAGCAGTGGGCAGCTAGGTGCGTGTTTTGCTGGTAGTGATCAGGCAGCTTGTAACAGGTGTATGCACTGGATCTGGGACAGATAGATACGAAGGCAGAGATGTGTGCATGTGTGTGTCTATTTGCGCGTGCGTGCGTGCGTGCGTGCATGCTGCGTGCTTGCGTGTGTGTGTGTGTGTGTGTGTGTGTGCAGGGGGGAGTGGGGGGGGGTGGATGAGGGTGAATGTGCTTTTGCCTGGGCCTGGCCGCACCTGCAGCATGCATTGCGCAGGTTCTAATTGCATCTGTGCATTCCAGGGACGCCTCCACATCGCAGTGCCCAAACCTGTGCCAGCTTTGCTGCAGGACGAGGTCAATGCACCATTTGCTGCAGCGTCATTCGTTTTTGTTGCTGCAAATTTGTACCCCACCAGAACCTGCAATGCGGATTTGTCGCTGCAAATTTGAACTCATCAGAGCCAGAAATGTGCATCAATGCATCTTAATGTGATGAGGTATCCTGCATTTACTTTACGGGAATTTCAGCATATGGGTCAGAAGTGACAACTTCCTGGCGACTGGCTTTAGTATAAAAGCTTGGTGTTTGAATTGTGGTGTACAGGAGTATGCAGCGCATTGATACACGCGAACCAAGTCTTGCATCACATTCTATTCCCATCATGCTAATCGTTATTGATGCGTGTGTGCAAGGTCAATCCATCTCACCGCTTCCAGATCACTCAATGAAATGAAATGCAGTACATTTCACTGAGGCTGGCAAGGTTGGCTATGATGCTTGCTAAGCTATCAGATCTAGGGCCTAGCTTCAGCACAAGCGCAAAAGACATTATGAGTCTTAAAACACACGCGCGCGCACAGACACACACACACACATGCACACACCTATCCGCATTCGGTCAAGATGTTCTTAACCTTATCAGGCCAATAGCAGCTGAATGACACAACTTTATCCTTGCTCAGCCTGTTCTTTTTTAACAGCAGCTGCCTTTCAGCTTTTGATGGTATGTTAGCTAGCTTAACACGCCCAGGACTATGTAAAATGGATTCAAATTGATAGCTTCATTTCACTTTTGTGTGCTTTCTACATTTTTAGTTTAATCTGCCCTTTTCTTCTTTGCAGGTCCTTGCAGGACATGCCAACTGCCCCCCCCCTCAGCGCCTGCACTGGCTGAGATGCTTGGACCTCATGCACACGCCTCAGCTTCCAGGCTTACTGGCAGATAGAACCCACCGCGAGTAAGCTTTTGTATGGCACTAAAAAAGTACATGGGTGCAATGCATTTGGGGATGGGGGGGTGGATTGTGGGTACTTGCTCAAAAGTGGATCCCCCTTTGGCCAGATCTGTTGCTTGTGAACATAAGGGGAGCGCGACTGAGCATGTTGTGACATGTCAAAGCCCCATGGAAGGCATGGTTAAGTGTCTTATGAGCATCATGGATGATTGGTCTGCCTGGCAGGCAGTGCCTGCTCACTCCTCTGTCAGCAGTGACAACCCAGAAACATGCGCACAACATGCTTGCTCCTCTGTCTGCAGTGACATTCTTGAAACATGCGCACAACATGCTTGCTCCTCTGCCTGCAGTGACGTCCTTAAAACATACGTGGAAAGAGTACAGAAGGATCCCTCTGAGCAGCAGCACCTCTCTGCACGCACCCTTCAAGAGGTCTTGGTGCAATGCACACGCCTCTGCCCCCTAGCTGCCCCCCACCCCCCCCACAAGGGTGACCAGCCAAAAAGGCACCCTACAAGCAATGCACTGCACAGCAGCAACAGCAGCAACAGTGAACACTTCGTGGTGACCATCCCTGAGCAAGCGACCCTGCAGAAGCTGCTGGCCTTGCTCACAAGCGCGCAGCGTTCAGAGGCAGCAGCACAGCAGCTACCACCGGCCTTGCCCAGCCTCTCTAGGCTGCAACACCACCCCCTCTCGTCGCTAGCTGCACCCTCATCATCACCGTCTGTGCCCGTGCCACTCACATCCAGCAACCAATCCACATCACCACTCCCAGCACCAGCAGCAGCAGCAGCAGCCAAGCAACCTGCACTCTCTCCCTCACGCTCAGCCCTGCCCTTTGTGCCCTCACCCTCCTCTGCCCAGCTCCTGCTCAAGCATAGAGGCCCTTTCCACCCCACTCCAACCGCGTTCGACCCTGCATTATCTGCTCACTTGCTTGCATGCCTCACCCTCTTCCCTGGGAGCCCCGGCGGGTCTGGAGTCATGGAGTTCGCACTGAGCTTGGGGCAGTTGCAGCAGCCACTGCCTGTGCTTGCAGTGCATGAGGTTTCAAGCCCACTAGGGCAGGAGCTACAGCAGGCAGCACAGGTTGTGTTAAGCAATGGGCTGCAGCGTGCAGGCAGCAAGAACGTAACCTCAAGTAGCAGCAGCAGCAGCAGCAGCATGGACGGGGGAGGAATGCATGCGTGGAGCCAGTCTGCAGGCAACAGTGTAACAGCTGACCTTCCCAACAGCAGCAGCAGCAGCAACAGCAGCGATAGGAAAAACAAAACCGCAAGCACTGTACATGCGCGCCCTGGCAGGCTCCCCTCCCAAGCTGAGCCTGGATGTCAGCAACACTCAAACCTGCAAGCACCAGGCATCTCTAAGGAGAGCCTGCATGCTGCACCGCAATGCGTACCTGGAGCAGCTGCTGCGCAGCTGGCGGCATCTTGCTTGGCTGATGCAGGCGTGTGCCTTGCAGCTGGCCCCCTGCTCGTGCGCTCTTTTGTGCAGGTGGGGGCTACCCGTGTGCATGTTTGTGAAGGGAGGGGGGTAGGGAAGGTCGGTGCAAGTTTGGGTGGATGTTCGCTTATGTATGTTTGCATGTGTGTAAGTGTGGTTGTGTGTACGTGGATATTTATGTACAGGTTTTGACTAGCCCTTCATGCCCACATGTGTGTTGCTTGCGTTGAGCCCCACAATTACAGCAAACCCCTTGCACAATGTCTCCCACCACTCAGAACCTTAAGGACAAAGAGGAATTGGTTCCTGGCTGCAGGCCTCCTCCGCACCACTGCCAGATGAGCACCTGCAGCTCCTGCTGTGTGGCCTGGCCCACTGGCAGCACTTGCACCACACCCTAGCACAGCAGCAGCAGCATTTGCAAGGGATGCCGCATGCAAGCACCTTGGCATGCATGCCCTGGGGTACTGCAGGCCCTCTAGCCTTGCATGAGCTGCAGCGCTTGCATGCCCAGCATGTGCAGCTCAGCTGCCTGCTGGCGGCGCAGCTGACCCGCTCCAGCACACTGCAGGTAAGCGCTATTGCCCTCAAAGTTGAGAATGCTGAAGACGTGGGGGCAGGCAAGCAAGGTGTGTTGTTTCTACACACCTACATACAAGATACAAGATGTTTACAACTTTGGCACAGGCAGAGGCCTTGGGTGTCTCTGGGGCCTTGCGTGTGTTTCTGAAGCCATCAGTATTTTTGGGACACGATGTCTACAAGGAGAAGGCAGAGGCCTTGAGTGCCGTAGCTCGCTGAGCCTGTGGGCTTTGTTTCCAGGGCTGATATGATGCCCTGCGCTGCAACACTGCTCACTGAGCAGCTGCACCAACGTCCCTTCTTGCCACTTCTGCATTGATCCCTGCCTTCCCAGGTCATCAAACATGCACACACAGCACCATATCTTCCTTGGTGCCTGAGCAACGATATGTGCCTCCAAAAATACAAAAGCTGCCTGGGCAGCAGAACCGTCACCTGCTTTGTTGCAGGCCTCCATTGGCTCCCTCCCTGCACTGATCCAAGCCACTACCTACATTGATGCAGGCCTCACCTGGTTTCCCTGCAATGGCTCTTCTCACTCCCTGCATTCATCCAGTCCTAAAACCTAGTTCCCTGAAATGCCTCTCCCTCCCTCAGGCCAGCATCCTGGGCACCTGCTCACGCACAAAAGCCCCCCAGGCGTTCAGCCGCCTAGCGCTGAGCGTTTTGGAGCTGCAGGCCCATACACTCCCAGCCATGCAGACGCTCCAGCAGCACCAGCAGGTGACAGCCGGCACGTCTGCTCCCCCACAAGCCCCTCCACAGCAGCACACACACTCAACAGCTACATCAGGCACAGCCTGCTCTGGTCCGAGCACGCAGGAGGAGGAGGGGGTGCAGCACTTGTGGTGGTTGCCCTTGGCAGAGCGCCTGCAGCAGCAGCTGCAGCTGCAGCATCTTGATATTGAGGGACTGGCACGTCTGGCATGGGCCGCCCAGATGCTGCAGCAGCATGCAGCCACCTTGGCCTCGTCTTCAGAGCAGGGTGGTGGTGTGTTGCATGGAAGGGAATGGGAGCTGCTGCCGCCAAGCAGGGAGCACGGTCAGCACAGGTGGGGACCTGGGCCTGAAAATGGGCCTCAGTTGCAGCATGGCCTGACAGATGTCAGAGATGCGCCAGCTCGACAGCAAGATCACATCCTCAACACAGCAAATGCGCCTGGGGTGCAGGGCTGCCGCTTGGAAGGGGTTGCTGGGGAGGAGGATGCGATGCGGAGGGGGTTGATTTTGGGGCATGAGGGGGCAGCAGCACGAGCTGGGTCTGCGCTGAGCCGTCTGAGGGTGCAAGCAGCCCTGCACAGCTGCACGCTGCTAGGCAAGGAGGCTATACGGCCCCTGGTGGTTCAGCAGCTGCAGCAGGCAGACAGGGAGGTACAAAAAGGGCAGCAGCAAAAGAAAAAGCAAAATCAAAAGCACCAGCGAGATCAGCATACAAAGCATGAGCCCTCCCCCCCCAATGCGGGCACAGTCCCGGGCAGTGCTCCCTTGGATGCAATTCCACCAGTCCCCACTCAATTGCCATTGCCTCCTTCCCACCCTCCTGCCCCAGACTTGCAGACCTGGTCCACGCAACTCGCTGCTGATCTGTCCCTGCTGTTGGCCCCTCCCCAGCAGCTGCTGGCATCAGCTGCAGAGCCGCTGCTGGCGCTCACTACACACTTGGCAGGCCTGCTCCCTCAGCTTCCGCCCTACCAGCAGCAGCAGCTGCAGTCCCTCCTGCCCCACACTTCTCTTGAGATCAACCCTCCACCATCATCCTCGGGCTGCACGCATCATCAGCATCAGCGTCAGCATCAGCAGCAGCAGGCTCAGCAGGAGCTAATCCAAGCATGCACCATATCTGCAGCATCTGGTGATCATGTGCGCTTCCTTCAACCCCAACAACCGCCAACAAATATGCACAGAGCTGCAACAAGTAATACAGAGGACGGTACCGCCTACAGTGCTCCATCTCCTTTGGTGCCCCCACCACCAGCAGCAGCACCACCAGCTCCGCTTCCATTATCTCCACTTCCATGCCTTGAGCTGTCACCTCCACCAGCCTTTGGTGGTGTCTTGCTGCCTCCCAACAGCCAGCCGCCCCTCCCACTGACACTGAACAGCCTGCTGCCGCTGTCCCTGGCCGCAACAGCACAGGCATTGGATGATGCATGCAAGTCTGGAAGGGCTCATGTGCAGGCCTTTCCAAAGCGCCCAAGCTGCTCAGCAATAGCAGAGGTCAGTGCACTTATGCTCACCGTTCTCAGCAGGGTCAAACTACGCTGAATGCTTCAAATCAGGTGCCGAGGCGTGGTCCGAGCTTGTTGCTGCTGCGTTTCGAATGGTGAAAAGGAAGACTTGAACATTAGACCTGATGTCAGGAGGTCGTAAATGCATCCTGATCTGGTGCCTCATTTAAATGTTAACTGGCCAGGAAATTTTTTGAATAGAACATGTGGGGCATGCTGGAGACAATCGAGATCCATGTAACACCTGCTCCAAGTCTTAGATGGTTGGCAACAAGTCTCAGTCAGCAACATACCATCATCTCATTTGATCAGCAAGCGCGCCCCAAAGGAAGCCTGCTACGCATGCTGCCCAAGAAAAAGAAGGCACAAGTGATCACAAGAAATTACCATGTTACCCTGCATGCTCAATGCTCACAGGCCTTCACCAACACGCTGCCTACTCACTCTATGCTCACAGGCACTCGTCCACACATCTCAGCCGCACCTCTGGGCGGAAAGCAGCGATGACCCGATGCCTGCCTTCCTACAAGCAGCTGCCAACACCCTCCTGCTCCAAATGCACGGCTTGCGCCAAGAGCTGGCTGAGCTCAGAAGAATCAATGGGCCCCACAAAGCAAACAGTTGTAGCCCTCGGGCGCTTCCCCTACTCGGGCCTCTGGCCTTCCTCCCAATGGTAATCAAGGTGAGTATTGGGAGGCAGCACATGGTGTGGGCCCCTGCAGCAAGAATGGGGTCGCATTGAAGGGAAGGTCGAGGGGCTTGTGCAGCTGAGGTGCCCTTGAAAAGACCAAGCGCTGGATGCTGCTGCATCCCTGTGCCTCACACATGCCCCCAGGATAGAGGTGTAAATGCTGCTCTCTCCTGCTTCCAGGCCATGCAGGTAGCCAGCTGTCCATCCACTGCTTCATCTGGGGGCGGCAGGGGGTGTGCGTGTTCATGTGGGCTAAGCTATGTGTAGCTACAAGATAAATAGGATTATGGCTTAAAAAACACGTGCCCTGGTCAAGCAATTACTTTTCGTTTGCAGGAGTGGGAGAGCCAGATCCAGGTCCAGCACGCCAAGATATCCCAGTGCAAAACCCACACTGGGCCAGTGCTGCACACAAGTTTCTGCTCACCAGGGCTGCACACACACACACACACACACACACACAAACACACACACACACACGCGCACGCACACACACACACACACACGCACACACACACACGCACACACAAACAAACAAACAAACAAACAAACAAACAAACAAACAAACAAACAAACAAACAAAGAAACAAACAAACAAACATATGCACACATAAACACACACAGGTGCTGGATGCATACGCGTCACACAGCCTCCGTCCGCATGAGATCATCGATGAGGCCTGCCAGATCGTAGCCCTGCTCAATGGGGACACCCTGCACCTGAGCGCAGCGCCTGCAGGCAGCTACGTAGTGGACCACACACGGCCTTGGCTGAAGTGAGTTGCTGTGCAGCAACATCGCTCCTCATTTGATTGAGCCATTGTGTGCGCTGCTTAGCAAATGTCAGGTGTAAGGTCACAGAAGCAAGAAGCCTCCAGTCAAAATGACTAACTGCGAGCCTGTTCATACCAAAGAAAATATAGGCTTGCACCTTGGGTGCCGCTGCTTTCCAAGCTCCCACTGAATCCTAGTACAAAAGCTGATTTTTGCCGAGTGTCTCGGGTACCATTGCACACCAGCGGGTCCTTACTTTGCCCTTTGGAGGGAATCTGTCACAGAAAACTGTTTCTGAGCCTCCCTGGCCTTGACCCTCCCAATACATGTATGCAGTCCTAGTCTATTGTTTTAAAGAAACAAACCTGTACAAAATGTTTTGGCTCAATATGTGTGCTAGGGTGCTTAACAAGCAGAAAAAGGGGCAATGTGGTGGAAGAAGGAAAGGGGGAACTACCCCATAATATCAAACTTGGGTGATGCTCTCAGGTGTGTAGCATTGCAAAAACATTGGATCAATTGGCAGAGCTGGGCAACTCCCCCCCCCACAAATCAGTGTTTTTAACATGCTCCTAGCATAGATGGGCCATAATCTTGAACGCTCAAACTTTATTCCAAAATGTATCTGTTACACTGGAGTTGAACTTTCCAAGGTTTTGGCCCATACGTCTAGTTTGCCGCGGCGTGAACCCTACTTTTTGACCACCTTATCTCCATTCCAAACCACCCACTCCAGCAAATTGGGTGTATTTCGTGATTTGGAGTCCTTATACCAAAAAGAATGCCATTGCAAAAAAATGGAGTGAAAAGGCCCAGTGGTTGGTGAGGTACAGAACTCCAGCCATTCCCCTTAGAGAAAATCCAGCACAAGGGGTGCCAAAAAGGTCAATTTGTGACCTTCCCCTTTCCTTTTTTTAAATATGCAGGGTGTTATTATTGTATATGAAGGTAACAAACACCAAAATTTGGGAGTGAAATGTCGTCCCGTGGTGGAGCTGTGGGCCATTTTTGGGTGATCTGAGGCCAAGAGAGTGGTCTGGGGTCCTCCGATGTCCATCAATTTTTGGTGAACATGATATTTTATGGAGTAATAATGGTTGGCACGGTCAGAATTGAGAAGAAGAAAAAAACGGGAAAGAGCGTGTCCAGCGATATGGGGGAGTTGTTCAGCTCTGGACAATTGGTGGTCTAGCTGGGTCAGGGAGGGTGAGAATATCGTGGGGGGGGGGGGGGACCTCTGAATCTTATCTCTGTTCTTGCTTAGGGAGCACTTCCCTGGAGCTTTTTTTTCGCATTTCTTACTTTGTACCATCTGTTTCTACCAAAATTACGCCTAGATTTAAGATGTGGGGTCGAAATTCAAAAGTTTGCTTGAACTTTCAGCATAACTGTGACCTGGCCTAGATCGGGCCCTGACTCTGGTACCGACATGAAAATTAGTGCTAATGCTTTTTGTCCTGGTACCAGAGCCAGGCGCAAAGTTGTGGCAGCTCAAAGTTGCTCACTTGAGTTTGAAACCTCTAATCGCACATGCAGGTCCTACTAAATTCCTATAACAAGAAATGCTGGTGCACATAGTGCAGGCATCACTTGCATGCATGCTTGTGTGTGTGCTCTATTAACCACATAGAAAAGCTCATATAAGGACACCAGCCCGTGCCCACAAAACACTGCCTGTGCTCGAGATGACATGCAAAACAGAGCAGCATCCTTTTGTATTGCGCATTGCAGCTGCACGTTATCCCAGCCTCTTGGCTCTTTCAGCTTTTTTTTACTCTATGGTCAGCATATTCTGCGAGTGCCCTATCAAATTTGCACATGTGACATGTTTGCAGGCCTGAATGGGGTCCTGCTTCCATCTTGCACCTCATGCCGGAGCCCAAGGTGCCACTCACAGAGGTCATGCAGGTTGGTGGTCTTGACATGGGCCCTTTTTTCCAATCCTAGTCCTGCTGTTATATCCAGGGAGCAGGCAAAGGCATGTACACATTTCATTGGTATGTTCTTACCTCAGAGAGGTTTGGGAACTCATTAATGTAGGTTCATCTACCTCGTTATTTAAGTTTGCCTTCCTCTGGTTGAAGGGATATGTCGTTGTTAGAATGTCACAGGGGATGCTTTGTGCAAAAAAGGTCAAGCGTCCTTTTCTATCACACCCGCAAAAGGATTGGTAGTACTTAACCCTACATGTCATAGACGTTAGGGAGAAATGGTAATGACCTCGGAGAGTTGTACATAATTGTTAGAAAATGATTTGTAAGTGTTAAAAGCAGTGCAAAGGATCTTTGCAGCTGTGCTTGAAAGCATTTCACAGCTGGTGACTTTGCTGTTTCCCCTTCCACAAACCAGGCTGGGGAAACAATCAATCCTCAACCAAGCATACCCCTGCACTCTGTGCTGTCAAACCACAAGCTCCTCTGCATCTATGCAAGCATGTCTCTTAACTTCCCCCAGGGGTCTCTGGCTAATGCATTGCACATCTACCTTCTCCTCACCTGCATACAAACTGAAACAGCTGTGCTTGAACACCTTTTCTTCACCGCTGCTGAATAATCACCTGTGCTTGATGACCTATGCCCAACTTCCACTGCTTCACTATCGCTAATAATCACCTGTGCTCGATCACCTGTGATTCACTACTGCTTCACAATATCCTGTGCTCGACAATGTGCGCTCAATCACCTGCGCTTCACTCCTGCTTTATGGTCACCTGTGTTCAATGACCTCTGCTTCACAACCCTCGATAGCACACATCAATTGCTTCCGTTTCTCCTTTCCCCCCTTCACGCGCACGCAGTTCCCAGGCTGCTCGCTTGGGTCCCTGTAGACCAATCACTGCAGACTTTACAATCCTTACAAGCATACAACAATATCTTGTGTCCCATCCACGCCCACGCAGTTCCTGTCCCGGGCTACTCGCATGGGCCCCTGCAGCCCCTTGACCGCAGACTTCATCCGCTACGCATGCGACCGCTACATCCTCTACTTCTACCCGCCCTTGGGCAACGTTGTGCACACGCCCCAAGCCATCTTTCCAACACACACTGCCCCAAACAATAGCAGGGCCAGCGCCAAAATTTGGAGTATGGGCAATGGCCTGGGGGGTAGTCTTGGCGAGGGCCCTCATCTGGGTAATGCAGGTGGTGGGCTAGGTGGGGTGGGTGCAGCAGCTCCAGGAGGAGTGCCTTCATTTGCGCCAACCACAAGACCAGGAGCTCCACATCCAAAGGTCGGTTCACAAAAACCAACAGGCTCAGCAGCCACTTATCAAATCAGGATCTTTGTGACTAAACCCTCCAAATCGGTCCACCCACACTATCTCCACGTTTCGAAGGTTGATGTCAATCAGTGGCTCCATATCAACATGCCAGGCCATGTGACAGGCCGTGTGCAGGTGCTGTTTCTTTCTCTTGGCAAAGGAGTTTTGTGCAGCATGGCATGTGCCCGTAGCAATGCAACAACCCACACGAACTGTTATCACATTCAATTCATGTGTCTTTGAGGCATCTTGTCATGCGTCATGTGCCTTAACTGAAAGAACGCTTGAGGCATGTATCTTTGAGGCATGTGTCTTTAATGTATCTTTAAGACGTGTGTCTCAAGGCATGTGTCTGTAAGGCATCGCGCCCCGTGTCATGCGTCCCGGTAAGGCTTGTGCCTGTAACTTACAGTGTGAGGCATTGACAGCCGCCTTGAGCGTTGCAGCGATCCTCTGAGGTGCATCATATGGTCTGCAGTCATTGCTGTCACTTGCAGCACAGCACCTCCGTATGTGCATATGCACCCATGACATGGGAGGTGCTGCTGCTGTGGGTAGGCGTCCTTTTCTCACCATGCATTTTGCGCTGTGGGTAGGCGTCCTCTTCTCACCATGCATTTTGCGCTGTGTGTAGGCGTCCTCTTTTTGCCATGCATCCACCCCATCAGGTCCTCAGAAGCAGCAAAACAGCTGAACTGCCCTCCGCCCTGGCGCAGCCCTCCGTGCTCTGTTTGCCTCCAGAGCAAGATCTCTGCCACACATACACGAGGTGTTTGTGTTGCAAGGTGCTATGAGGCTTGTGATCTGTTACTTTTGTACTAACTGTTGGGCAACGTACGTCACGCGCTGCATTTCACCGGGACCCACTTCTGGACTGCCAGAGTACACACCACCACCACCACCATCACCACCACCACCACCACCACCACCACCACACCACCACCACCAGTGTGCATGCAAGACGTGCTGCTGCCCTGGCCGCCCTCATGAGTAGAGTGCACTCTATGCTTGTAGATAGTGTGCACGTATGCACATGCAGGATGTGCTGCTGCCCTGGCTGAGGCTATTCGATGCAAGGAGCCCCCTGGGTGCCTCCGGCTCAGGCAACAGTGTGCTGCAGGCGTACCATGCAAGGAAGATTGTGCAAGATGCTGTGAACTACCACCTTTCCCCTCGGTACGTTTCTCCCTGGTGCAAAGTGGCTCGTAAAGTGCCAAGAGCTAATGCTGGTGTGCTTGCATTGTGCTGCACAAACCTGTACAAGAGTGTGCAATGGCGTGCACGCGCACCACACGAATCCCACACGTTGTGCCCTCTGAATTTGGCATCCCTCAGTCTGCGTCTTGTAACACCGAACACTTGGCATGCACACACACACACACACACACAAACACACACACACATACACACACACATACACATGCATGCATGCGCACACGCACACGCGCACACATGCATACACACACGATCTGCGCCAGCCCATACTTTTCCACGCACATAAACATGTCTCTGGTGCCTGGAGGCTCCTCTCATAAGCAACTACATGTGTCTGTGTATCTTTGGACATGTGATCCCTCATGTTGAGTGAGCGGCAACGCCGTGTCATTATTGCTTCCTGGATGTAGGTTGCACGAGCTTAGTGACCAGGAGCTGCTGGAGGCAGCCCATGCAGTGGCACACTCGAAGCTTAGGCAAGGGTCTTCAGACTACACCCTCTGGTGAGCCTTGTATCCTTTTTTCCTTGAAATGACGTAGGGAATGTCAGCTTGCTTGCTTGCCTGCCTGCATAATGTTTCATCTTTTGAAGTGATCCTGCGTAAGCATCATTAACCACCATTCAATGGCATGCTGCTTACAGAGCTGGTATAAGAAATTGTACGGCCATTATCATGCCCTGGGGTGGCATGCCAAATTTATGCGTGTCCCTGCATACCGCCAATCAGATGTACCAGTTTGCAGTAGTTTCCTTGCCCCAATGGTCATGTTGTCTGTCGCTTCTTTCTTCCCCTTATTTCCCGTGCCTAATATCTGCCCGCTCTGTTCCTTCCTGCTCGCTCAATGATGGACCACCCCCTCCCTACACCCCTGCCAAGGCTGCAGGTTCCTCACCACACTTGTCCTGCTTTCAGGAAGTGCCTCCATCTTGGCACAAGCACCAGCTGAAGGATCTCTCAAAAATGGAAAACTCCATCCAAATACACATCCATCTCTAAAGTACACATCTGATTAAAATGCGCCGCATCTCCCATATGCACCCTGCATCCATTCAGGTGGATGTCCATAGAGAGCACGCTGCCTCTGGAGCTGCGCCGCCGCTCCTTGGCAGCCATGCCTCAAGGCAACGCGCAGCCCCACATGGATGCCGAGTCGGCAGAAGCTTTGCTGCACATGTTCTTTCTGGCATACCCATCTGAGCAGGTGGGGCAGGGAGACAAAGGAGGGTTTTGCTGTTGCTCTCTTGTTGACAGTGTAACAAATTGGTTACGGTGATATGGGATGGAGACACAGTGGCACGATCATCGGTTAAAGAGGCTCAGGGCAAGAGCTACCTCTGGTGTGTTCTTTGCAGTCCTGCACTTGTGAATTTTATACCACACATGCTTGACAATGCCGCATTATGTTGCTTAATGCACATCCCACGTTTTGGTACTTGATGGTTTACACACCCCACGTTTTGGTGTTTGCAGGGCAACACTGCCTGGGATGCCCTACTTGGCCAGCTGGCGAGCTCCCTTGAGAGTCTGGACTGTATGTCTGTCAAGCGGCTGTTGTGCTTGTTGGGGACCCAGCATGCACAGTGGCTGGGCCAAGGCGCTTGCCTAAAAGAAGGCAGGCTGCCCTCCAGCACGGTGTGTGTGTGCGTGTGTCGTGTGTGCCCTGGCGCTCACTTGTCTCACGTCCCTTGGGCTGTTGCACCAGAAAAAAAAGGCGTGCATGCGCTCCCTTACTTGTACCTTCGTTGAGGCGCTCCCTGCCAGTAATTGCAGATCTGGAGGAAGCACGTGGCAGGGTGGATCTTCTTAAGGGTGTCGTACAAAATATTAGTGTCGTAAAAAAAAGATATAGGTGGCGTGCATCTTGTGGCGCCTCAACGCAAGTCGCTATAGGGGGATTGAAAGGAAGGCCCAAATCACTTGCACTTATGCAAGTGACGAAGCAGCCCAGCTATTGCTTAACTGCAATAATCTGTTTTGCCGACATGGATGATGAGTAGAAACCCCTGTCGCTGCTCAAACCAAAGCCACCTTCTCCATGCACTTATATGGGCATCGCACACTCTAGCCTGCAATTTGATAACGTCCTGCCCTTGCTCATCTTGCTCTGCTCCGTGTACAGGGATCCATTAGGAAAATTGAGCCATTTGACCAAGCCACGGGCCAAACAGGATTCCCGTGGCGTGCCCCTGATACACAGCAGGCCCGCCACTTGCAGCGTGCACAGGCAATGCATGGCCATGAGAGGCAGAGGCTGCTGCAGATGTGGCTAGGGGTGTTTGAGCTTCCTCCTCCTCAACAACAACAACCACAGCAGCAGCAGCAGCAGCAGCAGCAGCAGCAGCAGCACCAGCAGGTGCAGCGGCAGGCACAGCAGCACAGCAGCAATGCAGGGATATCACCTGGCGGAGGCCCTGGAAACTCCTCCCAGCCACCGCAGCAGCAGCAGCAGCAACAGAAACAGCAGCAGCAGCAGCAGCAGAAGCAGCAGAGCCCCCCTCTTCCCCTCCTTCCCACCCTGCTGCAGCTGCTTGCGCGTCATGTGGAGCAAACCCACGACTGTCAAGCGGAGCTGCCCGTGGCAGAATGGTGCCCTGCATGGCTCGCGCTGTCCAACATGCAGCAAGTGGTGGAGGCATGGCTGACAGAGATGCCCCAGAGCAATGGGGTAGACTCACCGCAGCACCCTCCTACGCACATGCTCCATCGTCTCCGCTACCAGTATCAGCAGCAGCAGCAGCAGCAGCAGCAGCAACAGGGCACCTGGGGATTGCCACTGCAGCCGCAGCAGCTGCAAGCGTTGCAAGCTCAGCTGCAGGAGCTGCAGCGCTTGCAAGCTTTGATTTTGCAGCGCCTTTCTCAAATAGCTTGTAGAGTATCAAAGCCGCTGTACAGATCGGAATCATCTGGAAGCATGGTGGAACCTTCTCGCTTAGTGCAGCACCCTGCAGGCGCGGCAATGGGTCCTGTCGGCAACACTGCTCAAGTGAACTGCACAACACAAGAGGCAATGGAAGGGGGTGATGCAGGTGCTGTTGGCCATCACCCTCCTTCCCCAGGGGATGCATTTCAGCAGGCATTAGATCAGCCAGCAGGCAACGGAGGAGTGGACAGGTACGCATTGTGGTTTGCTGTGCCTGTCCGGAATGCATCCATGCCTGCATTGATTGTGCATGCCTTGTGCTATTTGAACTCCTTTCCTTATTGGTTTGAGGGCTGAAGGACATGACATGGACGCGATCACTGCCTTTTTCACTGTTAATTTCAACCTAATTTGAAAAAGATCAAAGGAGTGAGGAGGTATTACATAGTTCAAGCCTTGAAATGGAGCTCTTGAAGGCCTGTTTCCGACACGGCTTGTGAATATCTCTGTATTCCTTACACACCTAGGCTTACTAAGCTGGCTCCGGAATCCATCCTCAGTGACGAATTTTATTGGCCTCCTCAATGGTCTCACATGCAAGGACCTGGCTGGGGCCAGGGCCTCCTCTTTTCTCTTGACACCCTCGTCTTTGTTTCTCAGTCACACCCTACCTCCCCCCCCCCTGTCCGAGTCGCACACTGTTTGTGTTGGCGTCTCTACCTACTCATCCGGCCACTCATCCTTGTGCCTGCAGGTGGATGTGATGGGCTAGGACGTGCCTTCCACATTCCCCATAAAAGCGTGGGCAGCAAAACTTTGTATACTTTTTTCTTGTTCCCATCTTTCATGCCGCAGGTTGCCACATTTGATGCTCAGCCTGATGCAGTATGCACAATCAACCCCAGCGGAGCTATGTGACCCACTTCTTCTAGATGCCTATGCCTGCGCCCTAAGCGAGGAGGCATGCAGATAGGAATGATGAACAGGTTGTGGCAATACTCATGACATTCAGTGAGGCGTTTCAATGGCGTCTCAAAGTATGTAAGGCTCCAAGTTATCTTTCTTCTCCTTAATTACACATGTAAATACCAAATAGGTATTAAAACCTATGCTCGCTCTCAGATTGAATGTCAAAAAAGATGTGTTGTCGAAATTTGAGTATATGTCTTCTATTTTGCTATGTCTTTCCTACTAAGTTGTTCCTCTTGTTTGGGTTCGTGACTGAAATTATTATCCTCGATTTTGTACACAGCATACCGTTCCTTTATCCAAGTACGGTGTGTTATGCTGCCTGGATTTCATCCTTTCTGTTCTTTCCCCTCTGATCTTGTGAGTAGTGGCATGTTGCCTGAAAAGGTTCCTCTACTCCCTTAAGGAAATGATGGAAATAAAAGGGATAGCTGCATGGCTGTACCTCCCCACCCACCTTTACCTGTAATTTTAAAGACCAGGGCTCAGGAAAATAAAGCCTGGAGAGGTGTCCCACAGGTCTCTGCGCCTCATCTAGAGGTAAATATCAGCTGAGCTTGGCATCCCGAGGGCAGCTCACCTGCATTCAAATGAGGCGAGTCAAATGAACCTTTAGGAAAGGCCCAGTTCCAGTTTTTCAGTCCCATTTTTGGATCCTTGCTGTCATTTGGCTGTCTAAATTTATTCTGGGGCTGCAAGCCATCAAGTTCTCACTGTGAAGATAGTGGAGGCCTGGACCAAAGTTGGAGGTGGCACAGCGGCAGCATGGAGCTGGACCACCACAGTATCATTAACTTGCTCATTAGCTTCATGCCCTTTCTGTAAATTATACCCACAAACTTGCTACTCTAGGATAGGATAGCTGTACCTGCCTACAAGGGCAGCTTAGCTGAAGCAAAAGGTGCCTGTAACCAAACCAAACTGAACTTGTGTAAATGTCAACTGAAAGCCTTGAGCTGAGTTCAGAAGTGTCAACTGTAAAAGTCACACACACTGTCACTCTAAATGAAACAAGCACACAAACTCATGCACAAAAAACTCCATTGCTACTCTAGGCGCATTGTCGAAAGTAATAATACTTTCACAGCCAGGTTCTGGGTCTGGGTACTTCTATGAATCCTCTAGATTCCGACTAGCCCTTTCTGTTCTATAGCTTAATGGAGGGAACTTACCGCTCATGGGTTTACATGGGTTTGCCGCTCTCTTGAGCCAATGTGTCTCCTCTTAACTATGCACAAGAAACACAGACTTGGCTCTGCTGACACCTCTGGCTACCACTACCAGAGATGGCAGAAGCTTAACGATACCACACCATCCACCACCAACGCAAACACTGAAGCTCATAACCTAATCTCTCAGCTTGCAAACAAGGAAATCAGCAACTCCTGGAAAAATCCAAAGATTGCCCTTAAACAACAAATAAATCTCATGAAATATCGAACGGATACCCTGTACACACAGAGCCATGCCTTCAACTTTAACTTTTCCAGTTCTGATAGGTGCCCACTCTGTGCAAATACAGACAACATTTATCATGTTCTGCTTAGGTGTACCAACCCAACAATGAGTGGGATGCACACCAACAGACACCACGCGGCCCTTAGTCTCTGTATAGAAGCCCTCAGCAAAGGCCGTTTTGGCTCATCCCTCATTAGCATGGATGGCTGCAATCATGACAGACATCTGGATCAAGGCGTACAAGTCCCTGAAAACACCTCTCGAGCTATTCCAGACTGGGTTTTCCCAATTGGCGCTGCCTCACCTGCACGGCACCAAAGCCGCCCTGACACTCTATTCGTGCGCCACATCCCAGGCAGACAAGCCCACCTTGATCCTACCAGGATCCCACCACAAGATAGGGACATTCACCTTGTTGAACTTAAATTCTGCCCTGACACAAATCCCTTCATCACCTTAGAACGTGCACAAACTCAACACTCCCACATCATAAGCAGACTTAAAACACGCAGCTTAAGAAACCCAACCAGGAATAACAAAGTGACTCTGCACATCATCTTAGTTGGTGTTGGTGGCACAATTTACAACAACTATACAATTACACCTCTCATAAATCTGGGCCTGACCAAACAAAAAGCTGAATCAGTAGCCTCCCAGCTCATGGACCATGCCATCCAAAGATTATCCACCATCATCAACATTAGACATGCACTTTGTTTTCAGGGAGCATCTTGGAGGGGGTTTGCTGGGCGCGCGGCAGCGGCAGAGGATGGGAGAAGGAGAGTCCGAGCGCTCAGGGGCATGGCAAGCAATCCCCCGGATCCCTATTAGTTCTGTCTCTTGCTCTCTCCTAGGCTAGTTTTGTCTAGTTTAGGTGGAGGGCCTCCTGGTGAGGCCTCTAACTTTTGTTAGGGGTTATTCCCTTAATGCACGCGGCCTTTGGCTTGCGTATACTTTTCTTTTTCTTTTCTTTTCTTTAACTGATGCAGGGAGAGCTTCCTCTGCCTACGTAATTTTCTTTTTTTGGTGCCACAGAAAAACACAACCACATTAGAAGTGGCGACTGTTTAGTTGGAAACAACTAGGCAAGACTAGCTGGAGGAGGACATACCCGGCCCTAGGAAAGGAAGGGG
Organism: Dunaliella primolecta; assembly: GCA_914767535.2. NCBI lineage: Eukaryota > Viridiplantae > Chlorophyta > Chlorophyceae > Chlamydomonadales > Dunaliellaceae > Dunaliella > Dunaliella primolecta. The sequence continues at coordinate 9,667,779 of OU611753.1, read as the reverse complement.
GGGGCTTGGCTGGGGGAGCTTAGGGTTACAAGGGGTTGGCCTACAGCCCGAGAATCTGGCTGATCGGCTGCTGGTGAAACATTTTCATCCAGCATCCAAAATTGAAATCAAGTCTGACAAAAATTTTGAAAACCTGTACGAGCCTTGATTTAGGACAGCATTGACCTCAAAATCAGTCAAAATGTGAAAGCTCGCCAAGAAAGGAATAAAACCAGTGCTTAGCTGGGGGAGCTTAGCTGAAGCCAAATGTGCCTGTAACCAAACCAGTCCAATCTAAAAAGCAATACTAGAAGCTCAGTCACAGCATTTCGGGCATGCTGGCTGACACGAACTTGGCTAATCCTAGGACATCATGTCACGACGAAAGTCTGCTGCAGCAAGAGTGTGCTGCAAATGCCTGATGGTCTGTCATAGTCAAGTGTGTGAGGTGTGACATGTATTTTGTTGGGACTTTTCCATGCTCTCTCTCTCTCTCTCTCTCTCTCTCTCTCTCTCTCTCTCTCTCTCTCTCTCTCTCTCTTATCCTTTTCTGTGGAGCATCCCTCTGAGTATTGGCGCGTTTTCCTTTATCCCTGGCCATGTGCCAGGGGTGTTCCTCCTGATGTAATGATGTAACCTGGTCAGCTGGTCCGCCCTTGTCTGCTCTCTGTCTCTCCCTGTGCTGTGCAGCCATGCCAGCATCAAGCAACAAGCAACACAACTCAAGCAACGGCAGCAAAGCTAGCATCAGGCAGAGGTGTAGCTCACCCACATCAAATCAGCCTATCAGCATGCAGCCCAAGCTTAGCAGAGTATTAGCGCGCTCTCCCCCCTTCACGCCTCTGTTTGGTGTGCCATCCGAGAAGGATATAGGATACTGCACTCAAGACACTAATCTGTATGCGTCACACTCTCAACCTGACAATCAGCCTTGTTTATGAAATATTGAAGGCGTGATGCACTACATGGGGGTGCACTGCACAGCTAGATAGATGCTGGAAATGAGCGCACAGCTTTTTCAGATCCTGAGATGGGCAACCCAGGATTATGTGCTCTTCGTCTTGCACAGTGTGCCAATTGCATTTGTTGCAAATTTTGAGCTCGTATGGGCACCTATTTCCATGATGCCGATGGGTTTCCACGCAAAGGTTGTGACCGGAAAGGTGTAAGCTTGAAATAAAGCGTAGTAATTTATGAGGAATATCTTGTCGAAGGTAGAGAGGTAAGCAAATGCTTTTGTTTCTCTTCCTTTCATCCCACCAGCCTGGTGTGGAGCCCAATGGAATGCCAAATTGTGTGTGGCACGTCCTCATGATTCTACTGGAGGCATGAGTCTCTTGAGGAGATAGACTGTCTAGACTCCTCCAATCATGGATAATATGCTCACGAAGAACTTACCCGGCCCTAGGTATCCTTATTTCCTTGATCAATGTGGGGAATGTTTTGACTGCCTACATGGTTTTCTTTACTTTTCTTGGACGACGACATCTAGAGGAGGAAAACAATGGAGGAAAACCAGCAGCGCAATTGGAGAGCCGATTTAGGCAAAAGAAAAACTACGTAGGTAGAGGAGACTTTCCCTACATCAATTGAAGGAAAGGAGACACATTAATGAGCCAATATTGGCTCAGAAGAGCCGTGGGTCCCCTCCACGAAGCAGCAGGATTTTTCAACAGCACGCCATCTAGGCTTTAGCAAGCTTGTTGGCATGCATAACAGAATGGGCATGGAGTTTGGCGGAAACTAAAATTCCTTGACTCACTTCGTGGTGGGTGGGTCGTACGGTCTGTGCACCAATGTGGCCCCCTTTCCTTGATTGCTGTGGGCCCGGGGAGTGTTTTCAGTCACTGAGTGCCTCCGTAGTTTTTTGTTTTGCAAGCATGGAAACAAATTAATTTCCAACAAGCCCTGCCGTCGGATACGCCTGACGCTTCAGGAAGAGCAGCTGCAGTTCCAGTTAGGGCAGAAACTGATTATCAGTCCAGTCCAATTAGGCCTGAGAAATAGTCGCTATAGCTATAGGTCACCTAGGTTATGCCTTAGGTGGCTTAAGTGGCACATAGTTTTGGCCCCTAACCCCCTAACCCTAACCCTAACCCTAACCTAACCCTAAACCCTAGAACTATGAGTCACCTAAGCCACCTAAGGCATAACCTAGGTGACCTATAGGTATAGCGACTAAAATTTTTAGGCCTCTCGCTCACTCAAGGCTCACTTACAATCAAAAACAGACTTGCACCAGAATTTTTGAGCCCGATTTACGAAGATCATTCCTTTTCAATTCATAATTCTCGGTGACCAGCAGTGAAATAGATTATCGATGATAACACTACATTCAGTATCATGAACAATTATTCATCGCAGTCCCCAGAAAAAAGTGCGATGAAGGACAAGGCAGAGGTCATTCCTGCGTTCAGAGAAGCCGTCAACATGTCCAAAGTCGGTCTGAGTCAGAACCCTCATGCACTACAGATCGTAAACACAAACGACAATTGAGTTTCAAAGGCTTAAAGGCTGTCCTTAAGCTTTTTCCGTAGGAGGAGCTGCAAGACTGGCTCGAAAATAGCAAAGAGAGCAGGGCCGGTGAGGTTTGTTTTCACAGGGAGAAGAGCTACTTCTGGTTTGGAGGAGTAGAGGGGTAATGACTCGCCCCACATGTGTCTTTCCTTGTACCTGCAGTGGGAATAAAAAAGCCAGGCGAGGAAGAAGTGAGTGCTCATTCAAATGCATTCAAACTTGTGGGGTGCACATTGATAATATTGATAACAACTTGTAAACCTCTGCCTTCACAGAGCACAGGGCGGCAATCAGGTGCGAACAACACTCGTGATACTGCATTTTATGAAATGGGTACGAAGTCCACCGCAATTCAACTTGGCAATTCAACTTGGATGAGTTCCTGCTATGTCTTCTTTTTTGCCACCTATTTCACAATGCTGTAGTGTTTGCACCATTTGCAGGGTTCAAGATACTGGAATTGCTGGGAAAGAGTGAAGACCAGTGGGATCAGGAGGATGTCCAGCACGCATCAAAAGTTGTACGTGATAAGTTATTTGAAAGTGTTGCACATCACAGATGCTACCCTGACTCAGTTCTTTGCGAGACAACATTTTTTCTTGAAAGTTGAAAACAAAATACTAGCACTGCAAGGTGATAAAGGTGGATACTCAAAGATACCTCTCGTGAAAAATGTCTTGTGAAAAAACAGACAAAGAAGTTTAATGCACAGTGGCTCACATATGTCTTGGGAATACACCTAAAACAAAATTGTATGCTCCTTAAATGCCGTGTGCAGGTTAGCTACGTGAAGAGGCATGAAGCGCAGAAGCCTGATAAATCACCAGGTCTGCATTGTTTGCAATGGTTCATTTTCAGCTATCATTGTCATGATAGTAGTACAATGGATCACTCGACAGCCTGCCCTCGAGCTTGCAAGGGCCCCTGCAAATTAGCCCTGGCTTCACTCTTATTTAGTGCCTCTATGACATTTCCGCTCAAATTAGTCTGTGCTGGTAGCATGACTTGGTGTCTTTGAAATAAAGAAGGCTCTCATCAAGCTGTCCTTAGAGAGGAAAGCCCACAGCAGAGCAAAATAGAAGAAAATCATGCAGGCAGTGAGAACACTCCCCACATCAATCAAGAAAAAGAGGATACCTAGGGCTGAGACACATGCCCACGAGATAGATCTTTTATTCATAAAATGATCCATTTATATGATCCCTTAACCTCCTAACCACAGACGAATTGGACCACATGAAATGGGCACATTCCTTGCGCAACTGGGGCCACAATCCTATGAAGGTGGGCATTAACGGGTCTTAAAAATGGAATTAGAACCTACTTGCTGGCTGATGGCAGTAAATTGGCGTTTCAGATTTGCACTGTCGTCCTGTAAGTTTGTGCCGCAAGAGATCAGAACAGGCCCATCCGCACTGCTGAACACCATTGCATTCATCCACGGAGCACTAAATTAATAATTGCAAGCTTCATCTCCATGCTTATCTCTTCCCTACCTCGTGCATCCTCTCCCTAGATAAGACCGCTTGCACGTTCAATTTGCAATCCTCTTCACTGCTGCAGGATGAAGATGTACAAGCAAAGCTGCGAGACTCTTAGCCTAGAGTATAGTCGCACATTGTTTTAAATGGGCAGCCCGCTGCTACTAAAGTGCCTGCATTAAGAAGTATCTTGGGGCATACTGTTGCTTTCTGGGCAAGCTGTGTAGACGCTACCCATTGTGCAGACAGAAGGTGAAACTGGGTATGCAAAAGATAAGTGCATTAAAAAGCTGTGTATCTTAACTGCATACGTCCGTCTTGCCCAATTTATTGCCCAGAATTACTGTTGACAAAGTCAATGGAACGATGCCTAAAAGACAACCCAGGAGGAAAAACATAGATATAAGGGGAACATAAGGCAAGCCAGAAGGAGTAAGAGAGACGAGGGAAAAACAAAAAACAGGGAAGGTCGAAGCCAAATGTTATAGCAGAGGTGGACAAAGCACAGGTGTTTTTTAAATGCTCATTGCACAGGGTGCCCTCAACCTTAGACACTAAAGCTTGGTTGGTTCAAGTTGTAGCTGTTTAGGTTCACTGTCCAAAATTGGGGGTACCCTTCCGAAGCAAACGCGGCATGCAAACCCTACTTTTTGACCACAAACCTCCATACCCAACCACCTACTGCATCAAATTGGGTGATTTTTGATGGATATGAGCCCTTGTACCAAAAATTGTTTTTTTGCAAAAAGAATTGAGCAAAAAAACACAATGGTTGGTGACATCCATAATTTTATCCATTTCCCTGAGGGAAAATCCAGCGCAAGAGGTGCCAAGAAGTTCAAGTTTTGACAGCTGTTCGTCTTTGCACCTGCAAGATGTTATTAATGTGTATGGAGGTCACAAATGCAAAATTTTGGGAGCAAAAAAGAAGTTCAAGGTTGGGGTTGTGGGCCCTTTTGGGGTGATCTGAGGCCAGGAGAGTGGTCTGGGGTCTTCCAACTTTCATCAGAAAACTGGGAAAAACATATCCAGCAAAATAGGGGAGTTGTCCATCTCTGACGTTATAGTGACCAGCATGATACCAGCATGGAACAGGGCTGTTTCCTGGTGCACTCGGATGCTAAAAAACCATGTGGTAATGATCTTGTTTGACAATTCAGCATGCAATTGTTGCATCAGCATGATGACTCTGCTGAATCTGCAGCAGGAAAAACCAAAAAGGAGGACAAACTATGCTTGTTGTGAAGGCACCAAGAAAAAAGGCGAGCATTTTTTCTTTGACTGTGTTGGACCTCATGCAAAAGAAGAGAAAAGACTATCCATCCTAAAAAAGGCCATGTGCAAAAAACGGAAACACCTAGGCAGTGAGTTCACACCCTACATCAAATAAGGAAAAGGAGACGTAAAACTCAAAGAGCCGTGAGTCTCCCTCGCCAGAGGGCAAGAGGGAAGCTAGTGTGGGTCAGGTGGGTTCCTGAAAGCATGCGGTCTCAGGGCTCCAGAACTATCATTGGTGTTTTTGTTTCCGATGGCACGTCTGGTTAAGTTAGTGCGCATATTGCACAGAATGGGCATGGAGTTTCCGTGCAAGTCTGGTAGACCTTTGCGGGCCAATCCCTAGTTTTTTTTAACTGATCCAGGGTATGGGCAGAATGCTGTGACTGCAAAATGAATGCTGCTACAAGCCAAATGGCACGTGACTTCATGGGAGGCATCGCCAGAGTACACAAGCTGGAGCTGAGCTTGGTATCTTGAACAGGAAACCCGCCACGCTTTGGATTTCTCAAGTGTTATACGGATGCCAAATATGAGCTACAGACAAACTTTCCTTTGAGTCATCAGTGGAAACTAGAGCACACATTTATCATGCAGGCTCTCTCTTGAGTCTCTTTTGGGTTTTGAGAGAGCAACAAAAACACACTGCTTACTTCGAGAGACAGGACAGATGCCCTTTTATTTCTACTGGTTCAGGTGTATCATTCAATTCTGGATTTCCTTACTGACCACAAACACTGCTTTCCTACACCCTCCTACGCCGACTTGTGCAAGCAGATCTGCGATCTGCTGATAAGAAGGGAAGTTAAACTTACCAGGTTACCCCAAGAAGCTCATGCTTCCAGTAGGATCATGAGGTCATTTCACACACACTTTGGCATACTATTGGGCTCTGTACCAGGTTGGTGGGATGTAAGGAAACAAAGCAAAAAGCATGCTACCTCCTTACCTACGACAAGGTATTCCTCATAAATTACTACCTTCAGTAAGCTATATAAATTCTACGCCTTTCCAGTCACTGCCTTCCCGTAAAAACCCATCGGCATCATAGAAATAGGTGCTCGTACGAGCTTAGAATTTGCAACAACTTGTTGAATTTGAAATGTGATTGGCATACTGTTCCAGACGAAGGGCACATTATCCTGAAGTGCCCTTCTCAGGATCTAACAAACCTGAGTACTCAGTCCCAGCACCTGTTTAGTTCTGCTCCCCTAAGTAGTGCATCACGTCTTAGAGATTTCATGAACCAGGCAGATGTCCTAGCAGCTAAAAATAAACCAGCTTTAAAAAAAACTGTGTCATTCAATGACTCATAGAAGCTTCAACACTAGCCAAGTTCGTGTTGGCATGCCTGAAATGCTGTGACTGACTTATATGCTTCGTCTTTGTTCTCCAGCTCAGAATGATTGGCTACACAATTTTCGTTCCTGCTAAGCTGCCCACTTAGGTGGTACAGCTATGTAACCCTTTCCTTTCCTTTCCTATTACAAACACCAGACCGCAACAAACGTGATTTTGTTATCTCTTCTTTCCAGTCCAAGTTCTGTGGGTTGAGCATGTGGCCAGGCCTGGTCACAGGCCTCAGTGTTTCCACTCAGCTGCCAGCAGTGCCCTTGTAGGCGGATGTAGCGATGTAACAGGCTGTTTGATCCATTAGTACTTCTCCAGCCTGTGATACCTGTGATTCTGATGACATACAAGATGAAAAACATGTGCTGTATAGATGTACTAATCCCCTGGTCTGCTCTCTCCGTCAGAATAATGCCTCACTTTTTGAGCACAACTTCTCTTTTTTACATCACCACTCGTGGCACGTCTCCCACAGGATGCCCTGTCTAGGTACCATTAACCACGTGAAGTCCCAGGATATTAATATTTTTCTAAACCAGGACAAGAACAAACTTCCTTTCTCCCTTCATGATCATCTCATGTGTAAATATGAACAGGCTAGCAGTCAAACGTCTTGACTAAGGCCTTTTTCCCTTGTAGCCCTTGTGACCCTTGTAGCGATGTAACCCTTGTAGCGATGTAACCTTCCCCCTTTTAATGTTTTCCTTTAGGGAATCCATGAAGTTCATGAATCAGAACAACAACAAGTTTTATCCTTTCTTACGTGAACTTTTTCTTTTTTATGAACAGGCTAGCAGTCAGTCGTTTTGACTGGAGGCTTTCTTGTTCCTGCAAAACCTTCAGTTAAGCCTTAGCTAGCTCACTAGTTAGAGGACCCTTCCTTCATGCACTGTAAGTGAATGTGGCGATGTCATCTTACCTTCCTTCATGCATACACCTGGACCTGGCTTGTGTAACCTTTTAGCGTCTCTACCAAGCCACCAACGCATGAACAGTGAAGAGCCTGCCCCAGTTCAGCATCAACACTTCCCTCCCCCAACAGCAGTACCAGCACCGGCACCAGCAGCAACAGGGCACAAGAGAGCTGGAGGCAAAGGAAGACGAGCAACAAGCAAAGACCAAGACGCATGTGTCAGAGTGCACAAGAAGTCTCAGGCTATGTCCCTCTGTGAGGTATGGGGGATTGGAAGTATTTGGGAGAGTCCATGATCCGGCCAAGATCCGAGCCATGTACGGGGGATGAGATTCGTCTGGGGCCTGATGGACTCTGCAGTTACTGACAGGGTGTCTGGAGTCTCGTGACAACTGTTTCTAGAATGCTCAAGCAATGTAATGCACCTGATGTCTCATGCTTACATGTGCACACGTCAGGCTGACTGGTTGCTCTTTTGAAACTTTACAGTGCAAGGGCATACATGACCAGTGGCGCTGAGGCTCGAAGCACAGTATGTTGTTTTTTTAGATTGGACTGGTTTGGGTGCAGGCACGTTTCGCTTCAGCTAAGCTGCCCCCGCAGGCAGGTACAGCTATGTAACCCTTTCCTTTCCTTTCCAGAGCACAATATATGATGAACTTATATAGCACATCATTTTTGGAGTAATGCTGTCCTCCTATTCTCTGAACATCATTTGGGAACACGGAAGTTTATAATCTGGAGTGCGACATTTTGCATGATGATGGAGTGTGAGTGGTTACACTTTTCATGCTTGACTCATGAAGAGCCTCTAGCATTTGGCACTTCTTATCTCAGCTCAAGGCTTGACTTGTTTCCTTCTCCAATTGACATTTGTTCAAAAGTTTGGTTTGGTTCGGTTATAGGCACCATTTTGCTTCAGCTAAACTGCCCTTGTAGGCAGGTACAGATATGTAACCCTATTTTATCCTATTCTACCTTTCCAACTGAGCAGCCTTAGTGTCAACCGATGCTTTTCCTATCCCCATTTAATAAATATGCCCATTCAGGCTCTGCTTCACCAGTGCAAAATCCATCCCTTTGAGGTGCTACGCAAGTTTTAAAAGGTAGAAGAAATGAACTGTTATCTACAGCTTGAAAATACAATTGAAAGCCCTGTAAATGGCATTTCAAGATCAAATGGATACACACAGATACGTACACTACTTCTTGTTTGCAGCTTCCACGCCCTGCTTCTCAACAAACTCCACGCCTTTCTTGATGGATCCCAGCAATTCAGGTGTCATGGCCTCAATATTGCGCTGCTCAGCAGAGCTCAATGGGCCAAGGCCAAGCTCCTGTGATGTCAACGCAATGACAGCAATCACAAAAACAAGTGGTAAAGGTCAGCAACTCTCCAACGGCCTTTCACATACTCACGGAGAGGATGGATGAGCATTAAGCAATCGAGTGTATCAGTTGTACTCTGTCAGTTGTACTCAAGTGGAAACGAGGCTGTTTTTGTGAGGGGACACAGATGGACCTTGCCTTGCGCTTGCCACCATTTCGCTTGATAGAAAACTTACTCATCTCAGGCATTCTATGCTTACCAGGTGTACACAGGGAAGAGATAAAAAACCCTGCTAGCCCTTTCCTTGCAGGGTGACTTTCTGTGAGATGAAACTAGCAGCTTCTCCTTTCTTTATAGCATGCATGTTATTGGCAGTGACCAAGGGGCCTGGCCCAAGTAAGAGCTGCTTTTTAAGCACGGAGGAGCAGCGCTTTGCAGCTGCTTGTGTGTTGGGAAGACTCACAGGTTCATGCGTATCTGGGATCATGCGGGAGCTGTCACACAGGCAATCAATTCACCAGAAACCAATTGACCTCAGTGAACAATAGATACTTGCTCAATATCAGTCCCAGAGGTGCCAGCATTCAAAAAAGGAGGCAAGCATCCAACCTTCCGCACCTGCACTGTTCCTTGGGACCCCAGGCGCAGCTTGCTAGCAAGGAAGGGCACGTTGGGCAGGACAGAGGACTGCAAGTTCGCAGGGAGGCAGAAGCAGGAGAACATCATCATATGTGGCATGCTCAGAACCGTTTCCTCCCTGAAGCAGTGCACACTGTGTGCACTGCATTCAGACGTATAGCGCAGTACCGTGTATCCACGGCCAGTTTGAACATTAATTAATGCTGGAGCCAAAATTCGAAATTTATTCATTAATTGTTGCAAGGCGTTCGAACCCCATTTGAGATGAAAATCAATTGATTTGGGGGCTGAAAAGGGCAAGTGCTGAAAATGGCCTCTAAGGCTCCAGCTCAGGCCCCCATCTCAAGGCCAAGGCATCCAGGAAGGGGCAGCCAGCAAAGCAGACCCCGTGGGGCGTCCTCCAAGTGACAGCTCGGTTGATGTTGTTGCATGGGCTCCATGATGGTGTCAAGGCTGAACCAGCCAATGTTGGCAATGATGTGAATGATGCGCAGCAGGCCCCATTGTACCCAGATGATACAGACGAGCTGTTGCGACATGCGTATGTGCGTTTGTGTGCGCGCGCATCTGATGACACTCTGATCATACAGACAAGCTGTTATGAAGTGCATGTGTGTGCGTTTGTGTGTGCGCACGCGATCTATGTTATGTTTTGAGTGCACATTCCAATTTGGGTGCACATTCCCTTCCTTTGTGGCTCCCTCTCTTGTGTAACTCCACTCCTGAACAGAGCTCCTCCTGTCCTCTCCAGTGGCAGCAACAGTCCAGCAGCAAAGCTTCCAAGCGTCACCATCACCATCAGCAGCAACAGCAGCCCTAGCAGCAAGGATTCGAATTGGGTATTCGAACTGAGAAATTAATGCCAGCCATAAGCCCTTCAAAACCATTCGATTGAAATATTAATACTGGGCACCCCATTTGAACTAAATTCGAAAATTTTCATTATTTTTTGGGGGGACCGTTTGAACTGGTCGTGGTGACACGGTACTAGCCATTTGTGGGACACTGGGTCAGCCCAGCCATACTATGCCAAAAAAAAGGCATTCTTGCCCCATGGACAAGTGAGGAAAGCGTCGCAAGCCACGCTGAAACATTGGCGAAGCCAGTCCTTCTTGGCACATCTGTGTCATTGATATGCAGTGCCTGGGGCAACAACAGACTTCCCTGCAACAGACCAGGCCTTGTTCATGCATGCATGTAGGCCAAGTGCGCCATGCAAGCTTCTCCATTCATTGTTTACTTGCTCCCCTGGGGCTTTCAGCAGCAGACTCTACGCCAGGGGCTCCCTCATCCACATACCAGGGCAGGGGGTGCAGGTCCTGCTCCTCATAGCATCAGCAAGCTTCCGTGCCTTCACCTCTCTATTCACACAGCAACTCAGACCATCGTTAGAACAAAAATCAAAAATCCCAACGCGATTGGAATTATGCAAATTCGTTGGCTCAGTGGCATACTGGAGGGTTCTGCAGGCTGACTGTGAAATTTCCGGAATGGGCCACCCCCCAGCCCCGGACCCAGCAAGGGCATCCACTTAAGTATGTTGATGAATATTTTGTGTCACCTAGAGCTGTTCCGAGGGGCTGAGGTGGCTGGGCTGGGTTGGTCAAACCAAAACATAGAGGATTTTTTGCTCCTTACACTTGCTTGCTGCACCCCAGGGCACCAAACTCCGAATATCCCGGTAAAAGGTTTTGCTTGGCAAGCATGCCAAGTTTCAGGGCGGGGGGTGCGCTGGGCGTGCCATGTTGGGCATCTTCTGCTCAGCTACCAAACAAAAGTATTTCAGAACACTTTGCACAGGGCCCCATCCGCCCCCCTGACATCACAGGGCTGGCTGAACAATTTGCTTGGCCTGCATGCCGGGTTTCAGGGCGGGCAGTGCGCTGGGAGGGCCTGGGCAGCCTAGTGTGAACTTTACTGGGGAACCGGCAGACCTAGGGGCTCACGCCCCATAAATGGGGCTTCGCCAAGAACTGAGTATGCAGAGTAGCAATAAGTGACCTCCTCGGCACTTCTGCATAAAAAAGGGAGATCAAGACCCAAGGGCTGAGCCGGGGCAAATTTAATGCATTAAAGGCCATTATAAGTAAAATGGATGCCGACATGCATGCTTTGGCCCAAATCTGCCCCACGTTTTGGCTTCAAGGTAGGTTTTGGGTCGAGCCTGATCCATGAGAGTGGAAGAATGGGGGAGAATTTTGCACTAAGAGCATGAGTGCATCTACTTTGCAAAACTGTTGCGAAACTGGAAAGCGCTGTGTTTGGCCATTACGTGAGAACAAGTACTTAACAAACCTAGGGCCTGGTCAAAGTTGGAAGCTGTCTTCATAAAGAATCTTGGCCCAGTGCTCCAAACCCAGCTTTGACACCGGCAAGTTTATAAGTGAAATCGTAAGGCAAAATGCAGACACCCTCACCACATGGTGCATTTTTGAACTCTAGCAGATGTGCTTGTTGGCAAATAAACAAAACAAATTACAAAAATGGTCGCAAGACTTGGCTCTCCGATCAAGGACCCAGTGTCAAGCCTTGGTTTTAACCATTCTCTGCCAAAATTGGGGAACTTTCTAGACTCCCCAAACTTCGCTCCTGGTTTAGCGCCCAACCATTGCTGGTCAGGCAAGCCGGGGGGTGCCTTCCTGAGGAGCCATCCAGGCAAAAACTTTGCCTGCTTTCTTGCCCCGTACCCTGGAAACCTGCCGGCACAATCTGAGTATGCAGGGTTACTCATACCTGCCTAGCTGAAGGTCGTGCATACTCAGAATTGGCTCGTTTCACTGGGGTAAGGGCTCAAACCTACTTGGCTGGCAGGGAGCAAGGAATTTCAGAAGCCCAAAAACAAGACTTGTCAGAGCAACAATGACCTAAATGCGCACAGTGCCAGCTTTCTGGGCAAACCACACCCTGCACTTAACATGATGCTACACACCTGAACGTAGGCATATTCGATGATGTCCTCGCCAGTCTGGGCCCGTAAGCAAGCTTCAGCAAAACGAGCAGCGGCATAGGCCATGGACAGCGTAGCACTCCCTGCGCCTTGCTTGGCCTCCACCACCTGCAGCCATAAAAGAAAAAAACTTGGGATGCCTCTTCCACCGTGAGCTTCGCTTTCCGTCTGCACTGCAGGTAAGGCTTCTCCAAACAACTTTCCCTCAGAATTCACTCCATAAATCTACTCGACATACTAATATACATTGATGTTGTGCAGGTGTTGCTGAGAAGGGTGAGGCTGAAAAGGTGTGCACAAGCGGCCCTCCACTGCACAGGTGTTCCAGCTGTGGGTAGCATCCAGGAAGTGAATTGGTGCCACATCTTGTCAAGTAAATTACTTAGCACGCATAGCTGCATACTTGCCACTTTCTTCAAGCCGTTCACTTCGCGGCCAGCTCAAAATCATTGCTTGGCATGAAGGCACTTGTGCAAAAAATACTGAGGTGTAAGGCACCTTAAGAATGTGCACGGCACAAAGCACGCACCTCTGTGCCGGCGTTCTGGATGCGGCTGGTGAGCTTGGCCAGCTCGTCTTCCGACAGCTTCAGGGGTGGCTGGGACTGCAAAAAGAAGGGGAGGGCAAGGAGTGGTTAGTGACTGCGCAAGTGTGGTGGGCACCTGAGTAACAAGGCATCAGGTACGTGAAGGAGATAAAATGAACACACTTTCTTGTTAAACTCTTCCTTGATGCCTTGAGCTGACTTCATTCTTAAACACACAATGTTACAAGCCCTTAAGTTCATGAGCTTGCTAGTAATTCTTGCTGACATGTGTACAGACACCAAGAGCGATGTGTGTCTTTTCTTTGATTGGTTTTACAACACCGCCGAACGAGATAGTGGACGTAGTGAAAGCACAGCTTTACGTGGACACGTCTAATGTGGCTTTTCATTAATTATTTCAGCTATGTGCTGCTCTGTATAGCGCAAAAGCCAACAAATTGTTGACCTGTTTGAGCCTTTTATGAACTTTTACGAACATAAGAAAAACTGAGCATTTCCATCGCATTTCACTGCTATCCTGGTGGACGTGGTTTTTTAAAAATATTGCATCAAATGGTCATTGTGAAGCACCCAGCAATGGTCCAAGGCTTTAAAGTGCACCTCAGGCTGTTCTCTTTTCCATTCAACAAAGCTAGCATAGGATGGTCTGCTATCTAGTTTGCAGGCGTCCCCCCTTCGCTTCAGCTAAGCCGCACTCATAGGCAGGTACAGCTATGCAACCCTTTCCTTTCTTTTCCTGCCTATGGCATATCTGACATCGAGGAGATAACCCAAACATCAAGTAACAACAACAGCAAGTGCCGCGCAGCGAGCATTTTAAAAGACAGATGTTAAGCCTGGAAGGGCTTGGCAAGTACTTGGAAACTGCTTTGGGGCCTCCTCGTTCTCCGCCCATGGAACGCTTTTTGAGAACCCAGATGACTACTAGCAACACTATTCCTGCAGCAAGGCCCTCTGGAGAGAACACAAAAAATAGGACTGGCTTGCTGAAGCCAATGCCACCATCGAAGGGCAAAAAAAGGGCTTTCCACTCACTTGCGATAGAAGAGGCACGATGGTGATGCCAGCATGACCGCCAACGACAGGAACGGACACATCCTTGGGATCCACTTTGTTGATCTCAGAGATGAATTTCTGCGGAGAGGGAGCAAGGCACTACTGTGAAGGACACGGAGTTTGCTGAACAAACTTAGACTAGAAAAATAGCGTTTTCATTCATGCTACAGGCACGACGCAATCAGACATCCAGTCTAAGAGAGGATCATAGCCAGGATATCTATGCCATCTACCCTGTCCTAATTTGCTTGCAATTTCAGCTACCCTCATGCCTGCGCACCTCAGCACGAACGACGTCAAGTGTAGTTACACCAAAAAGCTTTTTGGGGTCATACACACCCGCTCGCTTCAACACCTCAGCAGCAATGGGGACCTGCAGAGTAAGGAAGAGTAAGGAAGGGGCCAGGGCAAGCTGAGTCCTGCACAACAATTCCACAGCAGCACGCACACCAAGTTGAAAGCTGGAAGCTTTCCCAGCGGTCAAGAGTACCCAAGCAATGCAATGGCAAAGAGCACTGCATGGCTGCAACCTGGCACCAGCTTCTCTCTCTGGCATTAACCACATTACAACCAAGACACTTGACTCCTGCTAGCAGGTTCCCTGCTACCTAACCAGCCCTGCCTACCGTGGAGTTAACAGGGTTGGAAATGATGGCCACCCATGCCTGAGGGCAGTGCGTGGCCACCCCTTGGACAAGGCCTGCCACGATGCTGGCATTGATATTGAACAGGTCATCACGGGTCATGCCAGGCTTGCGGGGGATGCCTGCGCATGCAAGTTGTGTGTGTGTGTGTGTGTGTGTGTGTGTGTGTGTGTGTGTGTGTGTGTGTGTGTGTGTGTGTGTGTGTGTGTGTGTGCGAGCGCGCGCGCATGCATGTGTTTGTTCACGCTTGCTTGCTTCCCTCTTCACACCCTCTTTGAACCTGCTTTGCACGATTTGTGAGGTTTCATTAAAACATAAGGTGCATTTTTGAAGACGAGGGGATGATGTGTCACTGAGAACCTGCAACAACAATTGATTCCAGTCTTCCGCCCATAATGGGTTCATGCTCCCTGACAATAATCCATGCAAGGCGCAAGCTTACTACTAAGACCCGCACCCCAACCTTGAAAGACAAATGCAACCAATCAGGAGTGTTGGAGCTGGAACACAAGCGTTCAAGCATTGGACCTCCTGCCAGAGCATGCTTGCCCTGATGCCATCTGGCACCGAGGCATACACGCGAATTTTCTGCCTTCATCACGCAGTGTGACCCTCTTGGTAAGGGCCATCAGTCCAGGATGGTTGTTTCCCCTGTTGATGACCCCTCTCTTCAACCAAGCATGCAAGTGCGCATGCTCACACCTGCTGGGATGACCACTAAGTCACAGCCTTGCAGGGCCTCAGGCAGCTGATCGGGCCCCACGTAACCCTTGACAGTGGAGCCGGTGTTGATATGGCCCAGGTCTGCTGCCACACCAGGGGTGTTGGCCACATCATACAGGGAGAGCTCGCTCACGCGGGGTGAGGTCTTGAGGAGCATGGACAGGGGCTGGCCGATGCCTCCAGAGGCACCCAGCACAGCCACCTTGGCCTGCAGGGATAGGAGGGGGGCTGTGATGTGCACCGAGGAGGAGAAGAGCAGCTTCTTCTCGTGAACAAGGAGGGAGCACCCTGAAGCTCCTCAACGAGGAGTGTTTCTAAACGACACACCATAGCCCCAGCCGCTGCTGCACGGACACACACACACGAACGCTTGCAAGCAAACAGCAACAGGTGTGCAAGGTCCTGTGCAACAACAGCACACACTTACTCCTCGAGAAGATGACGGGGCGGACATGGGCGCAAGAATGTGGTCAGCAATATGGACCAGTCTTTTGGCAGCTTGATTCATAACTGACGACCCGTGGAAATGTGTTCGGTACCAGCACCAAACCTGCAACCACTGCAAGTGCGAGAGCCACGAGGGGTTTCCTCACCGATTCCAAATTTCGAAATTTTGGAAAAAACGTTCGGACTGGGCTTGCGGTAGCGAACAGTTGTGGGTGACGTGGCAACAGTATATCGTGCCTTGCACATGTGCTGGATTTTCAAAGAGGCCAGGTGCATAGAGTGTGTGTGTGTAAACTTCAAACTTGATTCCCAAGATAATAATGAAGAGTGAAATCCAAAGATCTCAGAGGTTTCTTAGGGGGCAAACCTGACAGGGCTGCAGGAAGGAACAGGCTTCCCCCCCCCTTTTCACCCTTTTTTTGTGTGTGCGATGGAAATCGGATAAGTCTGGTGGCCTGGATGCATGTCTGTGTGCAAAATTGTTAGTAAGATGCTCCCAGCCTGGGATCATCTTACATCTGAGATCATCCTTCCCCATCAGATCACCACAAAAGGATCATCCTTTGCCCTGGGACCCTACAGCACAATCCAAGGACAAAAATCTACTAGAAGTTTTTAGTAGATGCTCATGGGTGTTGGTGGAATTATAATACAGGACACACCATCAAACTCAAAAAAATAGGCCTTGATGACAAGCAGCTTGCATGTAAACTCCATGCCCCTTTGACAGATTTTCCCACAGACTCGTTGTCGTCAGGCGCGCCGTAGGTTACGATAATACTGCTCACAGCCAGGTTCCGGTGCCAGGTGCTTCCAGCAACTCTCCAGATCCCCACAAGACCTCTCTGTTCCTGCTTTGTGTTGGAGGGGACTTAACGGCTCTTGTGAGCCTGTGTGTCTTCTTTTCCTTTATTCATGTAGGGAAAGCTTTCCCTGCCTTAACGATTTCTTCTTTTCTTTCCAGATGTTCACAGCTTCCTAACGGATTGGTTCAGGTATCTTACAGCAGAGGGTAGACAGTGGGAAGACTATATCTATAGCTGTCTTCCGCACCCTCTGGAATTGGCCTCAACGAGTGCTACATCTTGAGTGCTACATCTTGTTGTCTCTTGCCAAGTTGGTATCCAATTATTAAAAATTGTTATAAATACGAGACATGCTCTTTATTTTCAGCAGGCTTCTGGGGGGAGATAAGCTGGGTGCGTGGTGGTGGAGAGTGGGAGAAGGAGAGTCCGGGCGTCCAGGAGCATGGCCAACAACCCTCCAGATCCTCATTCGCTTTGTTTGTGGCTTCCTCCCTAACTAGCTGTATCTGGTTTAGGTTTGAGGGCCCTTTGGTGAGACCCTTGCTAGTGTGCTAGCTAGGGGACCTTTCCTTAATGCACGCGGCCTTTTGGGTGGCGTAGACTTTTCTTTCTTCTTTCCCCGGTATCATACTATGATGCCCTAGTAAAAAGTAAAAGTCTACGCTGGGCAGCAGCCAGCGTGCATTAAGGAAAGTCCCAACAGTCAGCGCTAGCACTAACAGCGAGTCCCACCAACTAGAAGCACAGCTACTAGCTAGTAGCAAGCAAACCAAACTAATGCGGATCCGGCGGGTTGTCGGCCATCCTTCCGGGCTTGCATCTCAATAGTTCCGGCAACTCCAGCAAGGATAGTATGTAATGTGACTCTGTTATTGCAACGTATGCCCCTAAGGGTTTTGTGCGTAAGTCCTCAACAGTGTTTTGGTGTTGATTTTGGGCAGTTCTTAGAGTTTGTTCAGGTTTGGTTTCAGAGCAAAATTTGAGTTCAATGAGGTAAATATATGTGTTTCTTGGATTCATGTGTTCCAGGGAGCGGGTGGGGTCTCTGCCTTCAAGGGATAGTACTATGATGGCATCTGGGCGGCTCAGTTGCTTTCTGGGGAGTTGTCTAGATGGGAATAATGCTTCTTTGGATCTCATCAGGAACTTCTATGTTTTTCCAAAGAAGAGAGCCATAGGAACATAGTAACATGTAAGGCCCAATCCACAACAAGCAACTGTGCCAGAGTGGTTATTGGGTAAGGCCCAAGATGTCCTTTGCTAATGTCTTCCCCAGAAGTGCTGAGCGTTGCATGATGACAATTTATGTGCAATTTGTTAATGCGTGGTGTTGTGCACCTGAGCAGAGTGTGAGAAGTGCTATCAGGTGCGCCACATAAGGGGCACAGAGCAGGTCCAGTCTGGCCGTATGGTATGCCCTAATAAGTTTCATGGCCAGGGGTGGATGTGCCTGCCTCGGGCTCAAACCTGGGAACTGTTCAAACAAAGGATCTCGGCATCGTAACCAAACCCTACTGACACCAACATGTTTATTAATGAGGTTGTGGCTCACCTGGTCCAGGAAGTCAAACAAGGTCAGCTGTTGCCAAGTGGTCCCTCAACTGTGCGACCTGCTGTAATTCTCTCCAACTTGCCTTTCCCCTGCCAAAATTGGGCAAAGTTCTGGATCCCGCCTTGGACTCTCAAAACTATACTTTGAACGAATTGCTCAACCATCGCTGCCAATGCACTCTACCTTTTTGGCTGGCACAGTCTTTTTCTCTTTCTCTTTGCTGCCAATGTTAGCCAAGCTGGGTTAGCTTACTGAGGACCCCTCTGTGGCAGGGGGTTTCCTGATTCCAGCCTCACACCCCACTGACAGGTGTCTCCGGGCACAAACTGATTGTGCAGAAATGCTCAGCAAACCAGCAGTATGTACACTTAAAATAAATCAGATATTGCGGAGACACAAAGCATGGGTAACAGTTGGAGAAGCACAGTGGCAGCATGCAGATTCATGCTAAAACATAAGTGGGAAATCTGTCATGTCACACACCTTTCTTCTGGGCGTTGGTGACATTTGTCACACTGAGCATACCTTTTTTAAAGGCTGTAACCACTTCAAACGATTGGGACTGGACCACCAACGTGCCATTAAAATTGCTCGCAAACTTCATGCCACTCTGTTACGTGCGCCAACAAGCTTGTTACTACTGGGCGTGCTGTCTAAAACAATCTTACTTCTCATAGCTAGGTTCTGGAGCCGGGTGCTTCCAGTAAACCTCTAGATTCCCATTAGCGCTTTCTGTCTTCAGCTTTGTGGTGGAGGGGACTCACAGCTCTCTGTGCCAATGTGTCTCCTTTTCCTTAATTGACGTAGGGAAAGTTTACTCTGCTTACATAGTGTATCTTTCATTCTTTTCTTGCTCTGACAGCCTGAACCTGAGGTTCAGCTAAGCCTGCATTCTCAAAATTGGCTGTCAGACACAGAGCATAGACCCAAACGTGCATGGCTGACCTGAAGGAAAGCCAGTGGGGTTGAGGAGGGCTGCTAACATCATTGGACACCAAATCTTGACTGCAAGAGTTGCTTACTGGAATCATTGCAAATTTCAATGGTACATCAGGTAATGTGCTATTGAATAAACTTTGCTTGTAACAAAAGTGCTTGTTGTAAGGCATGCATGCTCAGAACTTCTATAAAGCATATACACTTCCAGAGGGGGTTATCTGAGGCCTGAAAGCAGGTGCTTTTTGCATGCTCCCTTCATATGTGCCTCGTAACGGGCTGTCTTCAAGACTGGGTTCCTTTGGTAGCACTAGGGTGAAAGCCTGTTACGGGGCATATGCCTAATTAGCTGCGGCGTGAACCCTGCTTTTGACCACCAAATCTCTATACCCGAAATCGGTCATTTTTTAGTGGTAGAGAGCCCTTGTACAAAACTGATATCATTTCAGAAGAAATTGAGTAAAAAGACCCAACGGTTGGTCAGATCTAAAAATCCAGCCATTCACCTTAAGAAGAATCCAGCACGAGGGGTGCCAAAAAGGTCATTTTTGGGTCTCCCGCTATCCTTTTTCGAATATGCAGGATTTTAGTGTTGTATATGCATGTTACAAAAACATGATCTGTGACTGAAAATGGAAAAAGGGTGGAGCTACAGGCCCTTTTGGGGTGATCTAGGCCAGGAGAGTGATCTGGGGTCCTCCGTTTTTCATTCTAATATATTTTTGTGGAAAAGAAAAAAAGGAAAAAAAACACGTTGGCAGTGAGAATGCTCCCTACATCAATTAAGGAAAAGGAGACACCTTGTCTCCACAAGTGAGACTCACAGTTCTTTGAACCAATGTGTCTCCTTTTCCTTAATTGATGTAGGGAGAGTTTCCTCTGCCTACGCAGTTTTTCTGTTCTTTTTCTTTTCTTTTCACACCGTGTCTCCACCAATGTGACATTGGTTCAAAGAACTTCTTTGGGGGAGACTCAAGGTTGAACCGTGAGTCTCCCTCACCAGAGGGTAAGAGGGAAGCTAGTGTGGGTCCAGTGGGTTTCTGGAAGCATGCGGCCCCAGGGCACCAGAGTTATGTCGGTTGTTTTTGATTTTGATGGCATGTCTAGTAGAGGTTGTTTTTTGTGCATATTGCACAGAGTGAGCATGGAGCTTTCGTGCAAGCTTAGTAGACCTTTGCGGGTCAATCCCTAGTTTTCTAAAATGATCCAGGGTATGGGCAGTATAGATAGTCCCACCCACAACTAGGAGGATTGTGTGGAAGGTGGTCTCGGCACCTTGAAGATGTTGACTAAGTTCATCTTGTTGCTGTAAGGCTTCTAGCAGGGCACCAGACCTCGTATCTTTGCAGTATTTGATTTATATTAAGTGGATATGGCGGTCTTGGATGTTCAATTCATGAAGTTGCCTGGCTGGAGTTATGCTGCTTCTAACTTCATCATTACGTCTAATACTGCGGAGTACCCAATGTGATGGAGGAGTAGATTGAAAAACGACATTGCCTCTGATAGTGCATCCTGCCTATTCCAGATTTCTAAACAAATCCTTAATCCAATGCGCATGAGAAACCACCTACATGCAGAGCTCATTCATGCTATTTCAGCCATGTTAGAACACTCCCCTCACCCTATCCATTTCTACAAAGTCAAAGCACACTCCGGCATAATAGGCAATGAGGGGGCTGACGCCTGTGCTCGCACCGCAGCCCTCACAGACACAGCAGACATTTCCCTACCAGATGCCAGGGATCCCTTTCACAACTCTTACTGACTCTCATTGAAGACCTCTCACGCACAAAATGATGGCAGGCACCGCTCCCACGCTCTCCCAATCCACTACCTCACCAACCTGAACGACAAACTAAAATTACACATGCACAAACAGCATAAGCTTGGACTTGCTGATACCACTGGCTACCATTACAATAGCTGGCAAAGGCTCAACTATGCCATACAACCCAATCCCCCTGTCACCACCACCAACATTCAAGCTCACAACCCAAATTGTCAACTTGCTAACAAAGAGATCAGCAACTCTTTCTGGAAAAATCCAAAGTTTACCCTCAAACAACAGATAAATGTCATTAAATATCGCACGGGGACAATCTACACACAAAAGCATGCCAACAGATTTACCCAATCTTCCACCTCTGAAATGTGTCCGCTCTGTGACGACATGGATAGTATTAATCATATTGTCCTCAGATGCTCAAACACGACCATGAGTGGTATGCACACCAACAGGCACCATGAGGCCCTGAGTCTCTGTGTAAAAGCCCTCAGTGAAGGCAGGTTTGGCTCATCCCTTATTGGTATGGATGCCTGCCAAAATGAGAGACTCCTAGAACAGGGTATAGAAGTCCCTGAAAACATCTCCCGAGCTATCCCTGACTGGGTATTCCCTAATGGTATTGGGTCCTCTGCCCAACACCAAAGCCGCCCTGATGCTCTCTTTGTGCGCCCTATTCCAGGCCGACAAGCCCACCTTGATCCTTCCAAGATTCCTCCTCAAGACAGGGATATTCACCTCGTTGAGCTCAAATTCTGTCCAGATACCAACCCCTCCATCACTTTGGAGACTGCAACAGCTCAACATGCTCATACTATAACCAGACTAAAAACCCGCAGCTCAAGAAATCCAAACAGGAATAACAAAGTGACTCTTCACATCATCCTGATTGGTGTTGCCGGCACCATTTACAATGAGTATACAATCAAACCTCTTGTCAATTTGGGCCTAACCAATCAAAAAGCTAAATCACTAGCTTGCAAATTAAGCTGTCATGCCCTACAGAAATTAACCACTATCATTAACACCATACATGCTCTTTGCCTACAGGGGACATCTGGGGGGGGGGGTCGCTGGGCGCGCGGAGGTGGCTACCAGAAGAAGGAGAGTCCGGGCGTCTCGGGGCACAGCTGACAACCCTCCAGATCCTCATTAGTTCTGTCTCTTTCCCTCTCCTAGGCTAGCTGTAGCTAGTGTAGTTTTGAGGGACCTTTGGTGAGGCCCTTGCTAGCTTGTTTGTTAAGGGACCTTTCCTTAATGCACGCGGCCCCAGGCCTGCGTAGACTTTTTTTTCTTTTCTTTCTTTAGGAGTAGATGGTCTATTTGGGTTAGCAGGGCATGGAGTGACCAAGATAGCATCAGGGCGGCTAGAGGTGCGTCTAGCTTGATCTGGAATGCTAGGGTCAAAGAGGTAGGGAGGTATAACACAGTTAGAGACTTGCTCAGTGATGTGCAGGTCATGCTGATCCAGACGGTCTGCACTGCCTACAACCATTTGTATGAGTTTTGACCCATAAGATCCTTTGCTGACCACTTTGAAAATCATTCTGCTAGCAATGTTGTGACGCTCAGTTACCATTTACGAATGATGGGGCATTGGCAACCTAAGAGAATGTGGAGGGCGTTACCTATATGATGACATTCTGGTAGAGGACATACGAGGCTAATGGATCTTTTAAAGCGTCTTGCATGTTTTTGGTTGTAGAGGAAGCCTGTGCAGTATTGAAAGATTTGTGTTTCATTTGGGTTGTTGATATACTTCATGTTCCAGAAGGAAACAGAAAAGAAAAAGGAAAAACTATGTAGGCAGAGGAAACTCTCCCTACATCAATTAAGGAAAAGGAGACACATTGGCTCAGAAGAGCCGTGAGTCCCCTCCACCACCAAGATGGAAAAAACTACTAATGGGGATCTGGAGGGTTATTGGAAGCACCCGGCTCCATAACCAGGCTGCAAGAAGTATTCTTGTTTTCAATAGCACGCCTAGTGGTAACAAGCTTGTTGGCATACATGACAGAATGGGCATGAAGAAGTTTGCGAGCAAGTTTATTGGCGCATTGGTGGTCAAGTTCCAGTTGTTTAAACTGGGTGAGTGTATGTTCTGTGTAACACGTTCCACCAACGCCCAAGAGAATGGTATGAAGAGTTATGACTCGCACTAATGAGTTTGCAGAGGTTTGCATGCTGCCGCTGTGCCGCCTCCAAGTGTTGTCCACGCCTCGTGTCCTCACAGTACTTGATTTCAATCAAGTGCACATGTCGCTGGTTAGCATTCATTCGTTGAGGCTGTCTTACGCGGATAGCTACTAGCTATATCTCTGTAGGGTGCCATGCCTGCTGCGTAACACATGATGTGAGCAGGTAGAAAGAGGAGAAAGAGAAGTGGTTTTGGCTTGATAAGGAGTAATCAGTTTAGCATCAGGACGGCTTAATGTGAGTCTAGATCTCTTAGGAAAGTTACGAGGAAAGAGGTAAGGGGTTATAATTCTGTTGCAGATGAGCAGGGAATTGGGGGTTGTGCTGCGCCAACCTATCATTACTCCATATATCCGTGTTAACCAAGCCTGCTCCCCAAGGGCTTTTGCTAAGGGCTTTGATAGTCATTCTTCCGGCAACATTATGGCGTCCAGTTTTCAAGCTGGAGATGATATGATTTTGGCGACCTGAAAGCATGTAGAGTGCGCTGTCTAATTGATGAAAGCCTGTGAGAGGGCATAGTGGGTTAGTAGACCTTTTGAAGCGAACCGCATGTTTTTGGTTATAGAGGGTGCCAGTGCGATATTGTAAAATCGTGCGCTTCATGGGTGTGGATATACAGGACATGTTCCTAAAGGCATTGCTGATTTTCTTATCTACATGTGGTAACAAACTCTGACAGTATGGAGTAGTAGCCTGTCTTGGAGATAGCATATTTAAGTCTGTACAGACAAAACACATGTGTTTTGTATGCATGTGAGACTTGTGAGACTTCCAGAAGGCATTGCTAATGCCCTTATTTGTAAAGAAAAGAAAAAGAAAAGAAAAGACTACGCAGGCCAGGTCTGGCTGCGTGCATTAAGGAAAGGTCCCCTAACTAGCAAGCTAGCTAGGGCCTCACCGAGGAGGTTCACAGGCCCAGCCTAAACCAAGCTATGAACCAATGGAGAGCAACTAATGCGGGTCTGGTGGGTTGCTATCAGCCATGCGCCTGCGGGCGTGGACTCTCCTCCTCCTGCTCTGAACTGCCTCACCCCCAGTGCCGCCCCTGCCCAAAGAACCCTGCAAGTATAATGAGTGGCTGGTGTTTATTATTTTTGTTAGTGAGTGGAGTGCATGGCAACTTAATTGAGAGGCTAATTTTTCTGCGTTATGTCTGGTAAGACCCAGCTCAACCAGAGGAGTGATGGTGTAGTCATTATAGATAGTACCTGCTACACCAAGTAAAATGGTGTGCAATGTCACCTTATTATTTCTGTTTGGGTTTCTGAGACTACGGGTGCAAAGTCTGGGTATGGTACCAGCATGCTGGTCAGCAGCTGTTCGTAGGCTGGGTAAGGGGTTAGTGTCAGGGCAAAATTTAAGTTCCACAAGTTGGATATCCCTTTCTTGAGCAGGTATCCTTTTAGGGTCGAGATGGGTTGCTCTCCCTGGGATAGAGCGCACAAAGACAGCATCAGGACGGCTTTGGTGTCGGGCAGAGGGGCCAGCACCATTGGGAAAAGCCCACTGGCAGTCAGGAATTTTCCTGGAGATGTTTTCAGGGACTTCAATGCCTTGTTCTTGGAGCTTTTCCCTACAGCAAGCATCCACTGCAACAAGGAATGAGCCATGTGCACCTTTGCTGAGGGCTTCGCAACAGAGACTGAGGGCAATATTGTGTCTGTTTATGAACATCCCTTGGCATGTTGGGTGTGAACATCCGAGGACACCATATTTGTATGAGGTAGCAACCTACCCTACCTTATTTGTATGAGGTAGGACACCTTATTTGTATGAGTTTTTCGAGGACCTTATTTGTATGAGGTAGCAAGCTCTGGTAATAGGTGTAATAGTCTATCTTGCAATCTGCATATCCAAGCCTGTGTTTAGCACGTGTATGGGATTTCAAAGCATCCTTAAGGGCTGGGAAGTATACTAGATTGGGAATGGGGGAGGAAGATTTTCAGGTGTAGTTGGTCTTGCCTCTTCCTGAGCCAGCCAAGCAATATTGTAGGAGGGGTTGCCGCCTGGGCCAGCGTTAGGAATGTCACTGAGTTCTTTGCTTGCATAAGAACTCAGGTTCTTGGAGTTTGCAGGAAGTGAGATGTGTGACTTGGGTATTTCCCTGCATCTCAGTATTTCTTCTCCATCTTTTTGTATTTCCAGTTTCTCTCTTCAACTTGCCTCAGGCTGATTTTTAGCCTGAGGCTCACTTCCTGTCCTCTTCTTATCTGTTCTCTTCCCTTTTTGTTTTTCTTTTCCCCCTTCTATGCCTGGAAAGTTGTTGAGTTTGCTGTGTAATACATCATTCCTCACGCATCTCACGTTGCAACCGGAATAGAACCAGTATCTGTCAGATTGTTATCTTTGAGGCTAGCCTGGTATTTAGCAATTCTATCTGCATATTCATTCCCAGCTATTCCAGCGTAAGATTTAGTCTTATAGAAGAAGGTACGACCTTTAGGGGTGCGGGCAAGGTTTGATATGTATGATGGATATCATCCATATGATACGGATAATATGGAAAATAATGTTTGGCATGGTTAAACTTAAGAAAAAACGCGATAAAGAGCATGTCCAGCAAAATAGGCCAGTTGACCCCCTCTGATAAATTTCAGGACTCAGAAAGCTCCCTCTGGGAGACCCTATTGCAGTTTCAGAGCTGATCTGATTATATAATATTATGTGTGCCTCCTGCTATTAATGAACTGGGAAGTCTCAATGTCGATCTTAAAGAAAAATCTGAAGAATGAATGAAAGAATGAAAGAATGATTGAAAGGCTTGCAGGCGAGCTGTCAGTTATGTCTGGGCGCTGAGAAGGGAAATCCATCTGTTCACTCTGGATCATTTGGGTTCAGTCAATTGTAATTGCCATTGCAAAGGACTCCTCGGAGGTTACTCACCAATTTTTATTGCGACTTGAACGTCATGATGCAGTTACTTGAGAGTGTACTTGTTGGATATTTGGATACGCAATTGAGAACAACCATACTTCTCACAGCCAGGTTTCGGAGCCGGGTGCTTCCACTAACCCTCCAGATACCCATTAGCACTCTATCTTACAGCTTTGTGGTGCAGGGGACTCACGGCTCTTCTGAGCCAATGTGTCTCCATTTCCTTAATCGATGTAGGGAGAATTTCATCCGCCTACGTAAATTTTCTTTTCTTTCTTTCTTTCTTTCTTTCTTTCTTTCTTTCTTTCTTTCTTTCTTTCTTTCTTTCTTTCTTTCTTTCTCTCTTTCTTTCTTTCTTTCTTTCTTTTTTTTTTCTGAATATTTCCATGGAATAGAAAAGGAATGAAAAAATTACGTAGGCAGTGAAAACACTCTCCACATCAATTTATCCATACGAACCCTGAGCTCATTTCATTTCATTTAAGAATGTGTGATCATTTGAACTGTGGTGAAACAGGGGTCCAGCACTTGCTTAAAGGAGTTCATCCTGTGCATAGGTCTCAAGGATTTCAAGACTCAGATTAAGCTTCAAATGCAGGAGGTGCAAAATGCAATAATGTTAGGCTATATATTTCCCAGGTTGACCGCTTCTCCTGCGCCCAAGAGCAAGGGCAATCAACGGGGTTCTGGTTCAGATCAGTGATATAAATTCATGGCCGCGCTTTCAAAATGTTGATGAGAACCTCTCTACTGAGTGCAAGAGAGTCAATGCCCATTACACTGTGAGTGTCTGCATATATAAGCTCCAAAATGGTTTTTAATTTGTAACTCGGAAGTATAGATAGATACATGATGCAAGACTTTTGTATCATCCCCCTCATTCACGATTCAGAAATTGCACGGTTAACAGAAAATCTCAGAGCGAGCAGATCATTCACATCTTGAGCTCAAGAAATGCTGCAGTCCTTTTAAAGCAAACAAGCTTGAACCTTCCTATTGCTACCTACAGAAGCGGCTAGGCTTGAAATGTCTCCTGTGCTATCACTCCTGCTGCTCTCCAACCCTTGCAGTTGCATCAAGTCCCAGCCGACTCATGAGTGCTTTGGCCAATTCTAAGCGCTCCGCTTCTTGCAGCGTCTCTGCTGCCAGTGCACTCCATCTGTTGTGCTGGTTATCTCGGATGGACTGGAGATCCCTGATGAACCTGCAAAAGATTCAGGAGAATGCTGAAACGAGTGGCTTAACAACATGAGTATTTGTTTGCAAACTTTGGCAAACAGTGCTCTACTTTTATAGGAGCATACCCTTGTATTTTTACAATCTGGAAATGGGTGAAGCATAAAGCATGCAACCTTCTTACCAAGGACTGCAAACTTGTCTCATTGAAGAGCTGCTAACTTACCTGTCCATTTCTTCAACAAATGCTGTCTTGATTTGATCAAGTCGCTGCACTCCCATGCTGGTCATCTCACGTATCTGCATGCACATTTCAGGGAATGAAATGTTTATATGCATTCCATTCATAGTGCAAAAGAAAGAATGTTTGTGGAAGGGTTACAATGACTCTTCACGTGCCTCAGCTGCAGAAAGAGAACTAGGCTGCTGCTACACCTTGTACTCAATGCTGTTCAGGCGGTCATCCATCCTGCAAAAATTGAGGAGCATTGACAAGTTGAGGAGTCTTTATCGCAGCAGAGATGCTTATCTGGGTGCATATGCGCATGCATGAAGCAAACAACTGCTTCATGCAGTTGTTATCGTTAATCTGGTCAAGCTCGTGCGAGGAAAGACAGGAAGGATGGCTGACTTCGCACTCACATCAGGATCCCGTTCATTGTGGTGGTCGTCAGTGGTGGTGGTCGAGCACCCTGTCCTTCTTCAGCTGGCTGCTGCTCCTCATCAGCTGTGCTTTCTACAATCATCTCGTCCTGCTCAAGCTTGTCGTTGGCGTGGTCATCATCACAGTGTGACTGCTGCATTCCCAGCCCCTGCTGCCCGTCTTGTTCCCAGCCCCTGTCATCCAGGGCACCTATGGCATGGCACCTGGCATGAGGATCACTTGCAGCTGGCCTGTCTGATGGGTCAGCTTGCCCTGAGGTTCGCTGCCGCTTTGTTGAGGATAAGACCTGCTCCGCCTGCAGTGGCTCTCCCACCCCGCTGTCAAAAGATGTCAATGCTGGCAAGCTGTCACCAGGCTCCTGAGGGGAGGCATCATGTCTGCCTCCTCCAAGTAGTCCAGCAAGGCTGCTTGTGCTGCCACCGCAGTCCTCCTGATCGTCTCCACCTGCTGCCAATCCCCCGCCGTACGCAAGCGCCATGCTGGAGGTGCTGGAGATATGCAAGCGGGTGCTATTTGAGGCCATTTCCGGTGCTTAGCTGTGTGCGTATGTGTACCGCTGCTGGAGGAGGAGGAGGCCGACAAGAGAGAGCAAAGTGCGGTACCGGTGCTGCACAGCTGTCCCACGTTTTTGAATGAGGCGCTGATCAGGGCTTGCGCACCTCCCTGCTCAGAGGCCCCTCTTTCAGCTGCATTCAATTACAGAAGGTGTTGGTCTGGGAAGGGGAGGGTACAGAGGAAAGGGCCCATGGGCCAAACCCGGACAGGCAAAAGCAAAGCCTGCAGCAGGAGGGGGCTGTTGTTTGCAGCAGAAGTAATGGCCTCTGCAAACCTACCTCATGCAGTTAAAAAGGTATGTGGTTTGGAAAAACATGCCCCAAAACAGCTGCAAATGCTCCTAAAACGTGTGACCGAGCATGTGTGATCTCTGGTTGATTCCAATTTTTTTAGCATAAAGTTTATACTTATTTCTGTAGGAACCGATCCTGGAGGCTCGGCCCCTCCTTGTGCTTGCACACGCACTAGCCCTCCTTGCTGCGCCAGCATGCGTGCACGCCAGCTGATACCTGCGTTGGTGTGCTTGTACATTGGACTGACCAGCGCGCGCCATGTTTTAGCGGAGGGCGGTGCTCCTGTCGACGCAAGCGAGCAGACTGCAGCTGGAACTGATGGCGATACGAGCAGCCTGAGCCCCAGCAGGCGCGAGCTCTACAAGCAGCTCCAGGAAAGTCTAGTTTTCAATCCAGCCACTCGCGCGTGCCACCTTCCCTGGGCATTGCTGTTTTTCCTGACCAAAAAAGTGCAAGCCGGACGACGAACCCCTCTTCTGATGCCCTCAACCTCGAACTTCCGGGAACTTGATTGTGCAGGATGCCATCAGGAACGTTTACTTCAATGGCATAGCACCGGGATGGACAAGCGAGTCCTATGGGTGCGAGTGCAACTTTGAGGACACAATGCGGGTGAGAGGTTCCTTCCATGGGCCAGTTGCCCAGGAATCCTGGATCATTCTGGCCATCAGGAGAAGCTGAGAAGTGTGTTTAGGCTGCTTTCATGTCTGTTACATGTTGGATAAGCACCCGGGGCTTGCAGTGGGGACAATCGTCCCAGTTGACTTTGCGATGCTGCTTCCCCTGACTTCCTCCTGCCATGCTCACGCGAGCTGCACGCAGTTCACCATTTCCAAGTGAATAGGTAGGCGTAATCAATGCACACTTGGCATCAATCTCTTTGCAAATGCCTCAGCTGCAGCCATGACCACCTGGTGCCTCGTGCAGACATTCCCAGACGCCGAGTCCTCCGCATTCCTTGAGCTCATGCCATGGGCTGCCATCGTCTTGGACACAGATCAGCCATTTCCAACTAGGACCCTGCTCAACTTTTATGGTATGGCTTCCCACACCCTGTCTTCTCAGTGTGAAGCACACGGTGCACACAGGGAGCAGCCAAAACATGCCTTGGAGTACATGCCTGGACTGCCATCATGACTTCATGTAATGTCTATTCTCCCCACACGCAGCCAAGGGATCTGGGCTGGAAAGGATGTCTTTTTATATGGAGGACACACTAGAAGGACGCATCTCAAGATAAGTGACAGTAATGGCTGCAGTTTGTTTTGAGCTGGCTCCCTCTCTTTCTTTTCCAAGCGCAGTGCAAGTTCTTGCCTTGCGCTTTTGGAGCTATTCAATGATTGCTTTGCCAAAACCTTTCAAATCTGATGCACCCCATCAAATCTCTTCCTTCTTTTGGATGGTGCACGGAGGTCAGGCTGAATGGCAACTATGCAGAACTCCCAGAGGGCTTCTTGAATGTAGATGGGGAAGGTGGTGGAGAAGATGGATGGCAACGCATTGAAGTAAGCACCCTATCTGCCTGGCTTGCATGAAAAATGCAGTGTTTTGCTCAGCATGGATCCCAGCTACCAACATTGCCTTGCTCCTTATAGTTCAACCTGGGCGTCCTGACGGCTGACTTAGAACTCACGTGGAACAGGCTTGTTATGAAGGACGTTTCAGGTAAATTGCAAATGTCTTGCTGCTTGATGCACCAAAAATCATGTTCTGGTTCCAACTCTCTGGCCAACTCTTTCCATGATGCAAAGACTAATTCTTTTTTCAGGCCTTGATCACCCTGACGAGTGAATTCTAACACGTTTGCAGGCTCTGGCTTCACACTTCAGCTCGCCAACATGAAGCTCGTGCAGCTTCCTGAAGGGTTCAGTGTCAGCAGTGCTGAAGACCAGGAGCTCTTGTGAGGATACTTGCATTCTTTTTCAGTCTGAGCTCAACACTATTCCTTAAGCCTTCTTGCCGCACCCTTTGATAAGCCTGGCCCTTGTCTGATTGCAACCCCAGGGACTGGGTGCTTGTTCGCCCACCACCACCATCAAACCTAGCACCCCCCTTCTCTGGTGCTGGCATCGCACAAACTGTCCCTCCACCAGCCAGTGCAGAACGTGTGCCAATTCTGAACTTGTTCACTAGACCGTCCAAGAAGTCTGTGAGTAAACATGGGGCGTGCTTTTGATATCAAGCTTTGGTGGCCATTGAGAAGTGCAGGCAGGGGACTTGAGTTTATAAGTTTTACTTGCTTCCTTCCTTCTGCAGGATTTTTCAGCTGCAAGCTCCTTGCCCACCAAATTTGTGATGAAGCTGAAGCCAAACATTACCAAAGCCCGCCTGGAAGAGATCTGTGACGAGCTGGGCAGATCAGATTCAACTAGTCGCTTC
The DNA here is from genome assembly GCA_914767535.2 of Dunaliella primolecta. Lineage (NCBI taxonomy): Eukaryota > Viridiplantae > Chlorophyta > Chlorophyceae > Chlamydomonadales > Dunaliellaceae > Dunaliella > Dunaliella primolecta. Next base: position 9,636,711 of record OU611753.1, on the reverse strand, counting down.
AAGGGTCTCTGTACACAAAGAAACGACACCATCAGTGCATTTGCTGTGGCTGGTACTGAGCGCACTGGGGAGCTAAAATGGTCTTTCCAAGGCTTCTCAGTCAATTCCTTGGTGAGCAGCAAGCGGGGCCTGGAAACTTGGGAACTACTTGGCCTGCAGACAATTTTGTGCTGTGCTTGTTGTTGCTCCTGTCTTCTTATGCCAAGCAGGCTGTAAGAAAGGTGAGTCCATCACTGCCTTCCCAGCAAGGTACCAAAGTTGTGACAAGGACCCGTGTTCTCCACTCCTGTCGCAGGAAGATCTGGAAGCCATGAGCCTGACCCTTGTAGAATCTGTGGAGTACTTTGAGCAAGATATGATAGCCACTTTCGATCAGGCTGGGGCATCACAGGCCAGTGTGTTTGCTGATGTACGCAGCTGGGGTGTCGACCGCATTGACCAAACTTGTGAGTTTCATTGTAGTGCAAGGAGGGCGCTAGGGGCTACTTTGAACAAATCAAGCCCAGGCCTATAATTTGCTCCTCTACAACGCAGGCAGTTTCCCCCTTCAACCATCAAACCTCAGTCTAGTTTTCTCCTTGCAGCACTCCCTTTGGATGGCATCTATCAGAACGGCTACCTTGATGGTGAGGGGTCCCATGTATATGTCCTTGACACTGGTGTGCGGCTGTCTCATCAAGACTTCCGGGGGCGCGTCGGAGAATCAGCAAGCATCCTTGGCGGGTGAGCACTGCTCAAAAAGAAAAGAAAAGACTATACTGCCCATGTCTGGCTGCGTGCATGAAGGAAAGGTCACCTGACAATTAGGGTCCCACCAGTCCAGACCAGGAGGAAGGGCACTGCTCATACATGGAAGCATATGGGTGTTGCAGTTGCTTTGAACTACCATTGCAGCTGTAAGTGCATGCCAGAGTCCCAAATCCTGCACATCCAAGGCAAGGAGTGTTTTCAAAATGGCAGCTTGAGCACCTTGATGAAATTTGTCCAGCTTGAATGCGTGGCTTCAATATGAGCATCTCCAGATTAATCCGTTTTAGATCAAGTCTGCTTCAAAAGTGGAGCTTCCATTATCCACTCTGAAGAGCTAGTTTGCAAAGCATTCCTGCACCAAACTTCCTGGGCATGTTTGACATGATTTCTGCATGGTGCATTTGTGACAGGTCCGCCTATGATGACCATGGACACGGCACGCATGTAGCTGGCACAGCTGTGGGTGAATACCATGGCGTGGCCCGCAAGGCCATCGTTCATGCAGTCAAAGTCCTTGGCAGTAACGGATCTGGGTCCTATTCCAACATCATTGATGGCTTGGGATGGTAAGCAATTCTAGCTGTGCTCATCTGAAGAGGGAGCCTATGATTTACAGCGTTTCCTTTGCCCTGCTCCACCTTGAACAATTGTGACATCAAAATTTCCCAGACTGCTTAAATACGTTCATAAAAATGTGCATCAATGCACCCCAAACGCCGGCTTTCAAAGCAGTTTGAGGCGCGGAAGCATGCAAAGGGAGCATGTCGTCGGCACCGCAGAAAATACGCAACCCCTGTTTTTTTTTTAAATACAGCACATCTTTCAGTCCAGCCTCTCTTCATATGATGAGAAAATCTGTCAAGTTCCCTTGGCTTTTGGTGCTGACTAACAGAAATAGTGTGTGCTTGCTTTTTGATCTAATACCAGCTCCAATTTACTTTTTTCTATAACACTCAGATTGAGGTGCAAGCCTGGGCAGACATCTTGATTGATCTTCCAACAAAATCTATGGTTGTACCTGAAAATGAAACATCTGTCCTCGGGGATTTGCAGGGTGAAAGACCACGTCCAACGCAATGGCTACAGCCAGGCTGTGGTGGTCTTGTCCCTTGGTGGTCCTAAAGCCAGGTCTCTGAACGAGGTTGTTGAGGATGTCATCAAGGTGAGAGCATGTTATAGGCAAAATGGTGTGAAAATGGGGACTAGGCAAACACAGTGTTTGGCGATCTGAGCATGATCTTGTTGAGCACAACTTGGTCGAACTCCCGAGAGCATCTAACAAGTTTGGGGCCCAGGAGTTGATGTGTGTATGCCTGGGGCTCTGTCAAAGCTAGGAGCTGTGTTTAAAAGGGTCTTGGCACAATGACACAAACCCTCTCTGGCACCAACAGGTTTATGGTGACATCAGAAGGCCGAAATTTATCAACTAGAAACCCAGTTGTAATGGCTCGAGGAGGGCGTTTGCAAGGAGGAGGTCCCCGGATTGATTCCTTGTGGCCGGGGTGGAAAAAGATGCCCTCTATCGGTGGGAGTCATTGGGAGGCTCTTAATGCACACAGCTGAACGGCAAGCGTTTATCTTTCTTTCTTTCTTAATGGCTCACATAGGCCAGGAAGCCTGTATAAAAGTGTCAGCTGTTGCAGGTTGTCCCTCTTAACTGTGCAACCTGCGGTGGTCCTTTCCAAGTCGCCATTCCCCTGCCAAAATTGGGCAACTTCCTGAACCCCAGGCACTCAAAAACACTTTACTCCTAATGAAGTGCCCAATGAGCCAATGTGTCTCCTTTTCCTTAAGTGATGTAGGGAGAGTTTCCTCTGCCTACATAGTTTTTCCTTTTTCTTTTCTTTTCTTTCTGAAGTGCTCAACCATCACTGTTGTTTGGCCAAGCTGCAAGGTAGCCTCCTGTCAGCTCCCAAACGGCTTTGCAGGATTGCTCAGACAGGTCCTTTCAAAAGTCCTGCAAACTTAAAATTGGCTGGCAGCTGTGGAGCACGAATCCAAAGATGCATGGCTGACCTGACTATCAAACACGCGTCCATGCATGTCTAACAGCTCTTTTAATCACTGACCTCATCTTTCGTTTTCCCTTTGCAGAACAATATCATGGTTGTAGTGGCAGCAGGTGAGAAAAGGAAGTATGTGTATTGGAATTATGCATTTTTTCTTGCTTGCTTCCTTAAATGATCTCAACCTTCTGCTTTTTGATCTCGCACACGTCAATTACAATACAATGTCCTTGCTTCAGGAAATGATCGCGGTGGTGATGCCTGCTCTTACTCCCCTTCTTCTGCAAGCAATGCCATTACTATTGGGGTAAGTGGAGGAAAAAGCAATGCTCTTTACTACTGGGCAATCTCACAATCCAGGCACCTCGCCTTTCAAAGCAGCACTCAAGGAAAGAAAAGGAAAACTACGTAGGCAGAGGAAACCCCCTCTACATCAATTAAGGAAAAAGATACACATTGGCTCAGAAGAGCCGTGAGTCCCCTTCACCACAAAGCTTCAAAACAAAAAGTGTCCATGGAGATGTGGAAGATTACTAGAAGCACCCGGTTCCATAACCTGGCTGTGAGAAGTATGTTTGATTCCAGTAGCACGCCTAGTGGTAACAAGCTTGTGGGCATACTCAACAGATTGCACCCAAATTTTTACCTAACTTCTTCCCAACTTCTTTTGAATTTCTTCCTTTATTGGATGTATCACGCAGGCAACTACAAAGAATGATGGCCTTGCCTCGTATTCAAATCTTGGTAGCTGCCTGTTCATGTTTGCTCCCGGATCTGGCATCGTGAGTGCCAGCAACCTAGGAGATAACGCAGAGTCCACATTGTCTGGTACTTCGATGGCTGCCCCACATGTGAGTTTGAGGCATGATGCGTTTCTAATCATGTTTTGATGCAGAGGCAAGAACTAGACTGTTGGTCGACATCTATCCATTAAGCATTGGAGTTTGCATCCTGCGGGGCTGTATCCTTTCCAAGCTTTTGGCCTTAAATACACTGGTTTATATATGCAGGAGAAAGCAGTGAGCCCAAATGAAGGATTCAATAAGGCCGAGGCTTAACAAGTAGGCTGGGCTTGAAAGCCTGGGGCCTTTGCTGCAGCTTTTTGATTGCCTAGAGGCTTCTTGTGCAGAGTCTTGCATACTGCAAAATTGCCTTGCACCAGCCCAGTCTGCTAGCATAATTTTGGTAGTTTTCGTTCAAAGAAAGCAAGGCAGCCATGTACGTGCTGCACTTTACTTGGGTGGAGATTTTGGAGTTCCAAAAAAAACTAAGCTAGCAGAGTCTCTTGGTGAGGCCCTGGCTAGCTGGCTAGTTATGGGACCTTTCCAGGAAAAGCTTTCCTTACACGCAGCTGGACTGGGCACACAGTCTTCTCCGAATTGTTATTTTCTCCAGAAATGTGTTCCTCCCATGCAATATGTGTGGTATGCCACCAGTGAGGGAAGCTCAAAGGACGTAGATTGTTAAGCAGAAGCTTTACCCAGTATGTGCGCTTATGATGCCTCAAAGAGCTTGCAGGCACTCATGATATGACACTCACTGGCCAGAGTTAGACGCATTTTGTACTTTAAGCTAATAGGCCACACAAAAAATGCGTGCACGTTACAAAAGGGACCCAGCAAGAGGGGGACAACAGAGAAACAAGCTCAAAAAAGGCAGCATGCAGACCTTTGCAAACTTACCAGCGCAAAATTTGTGACCACATTCTCTTGGGCGTTGATGGAACGTGTTATACTGAGCATACCCTCAACCAAATTAGACAACTCGGGCTAGACCACCAATGTGCCATGAAGCTAGCTCGCAAACTTCATGCCCATTCTGTTAGGTATGCTCACAAACTTGTTACCTCTAGGCGCAAACAAAAACATCTCTCACAGGTTCTTCAGGTGGGTGCTTCCAATAAGCCTCCAGATCCCCACTAGCCCTGTCTGTTCCATAGCTTTGTGGGGGAGGGGACTCAGGGCTCTTTAAAGTGCCAAAGTGCCTCCTTTTCCTTCATTGATGTAGGGAAAGTTTTCTTTGCCTACAAAGTTTTTTCTTTTTCATAAAAAAAAAACATGATGCATGTCGTTTCCATTCCTGCTTGATTTACATACGCGCGTGAATGTTTACGGCATGCTCCGTGACCATGCAGTTGTTTAGCAGGACTTATGCAAGATGTCTTGTGAATGTTCTCTATATTGTGCAAGGTGTTGCGCAAATCTTTGATATCTTGTGCAAGGAAAGGAAAGGATTGCATAGCTGTGCCTCACTACGAAAGCTATCTTGTTCAATGAAAATTATGTCGACCACTTGGGTCAGCTTGTCTGTGACATCAGAGAGGCATCAAGTACTATGCGTTAAAGCTGGGTCCATCCATCTGATTTTACTTCCCAGGTGGCTGGAGTTGTGGCGATGATTCTGCAAGAGCGCCCAGGTGCAGATGTGAATACTGTCAAGCAGGTCCTCGATCGAGCTGCTCCCCGAATCAGGTTTGACTCAACCTCACCTGATCGCATGCTGAATGCTGAGAGCTCTCGCCTTTTTGTCAGCAACTCTGAGCCAAAACCCTCTCCGTCCCCAAGCCCTTCACCAGCTCCCACTCCAAGCCCATCCCCGTCCCCAAGCCCTTTGCCCTCCCCAAGTCCCTCACCAAGTCCTTCTAACCAATTCCCTGATTTTGGATTCCCCATCAAGAGGCCCTCTTGGTGCGATACATGCTCCTGGTGCATGTTCTGCTAAGAGGATGGTATTTCCATGATAGCTTTGAAGGCAACAGGATGGTCAGTGGTGTTTTTATACCCGTGTTCAAACCCATGTTGACTCCTTCCTTAATCAATGCTTGGGGTGATACACCACTTGAGTAGCTTTTTCTTTTTTCCCTTTTTCCAGCACCCATTGAAGGCTCTCACATCGCGATGGATTCATTGTGTCAGTGATCTTGCTTTGGAACATGTTAAAGCTTGCTCTTTTCTTTCTTTGCGGCATTATGTGAATGTTCGGTGGGTCAAAGGGCCAGAATGATGTACAGAGATTGTCAATAGCATTTGTGAACTAAGAAAACTTGATTCCTCCTATCACCGTGATTCGTGAAATTGTCTTATACGGGGCAGCATACTTGGCCGTTGATGTTTATTCACAATTGTCTTCTACGGTCTTTTCTCATTTCCAGAAACACTTTAGATTCCCTTTGTACAGACGTCCGCCTCAGATTGAGGTGCCCTTATGTGCCATTAATTTTCCATACCTTCCCTTTAGTTGCTTGCTCTGAACTTTTTTGGGAGTGCGCTTGTTTGTCAAGGAGGATGTACATACAAGACCTTAGCTTTTTCTTTGCAGCGATAATAAACTGCTCTTCATAAAGTAGATGGCTGTTGCAATAGACTGCAGCCAATGGGTGGCTTCAATTGATGAGCCATCAGTTTATCAATTTCAAGCCAAGGCAAAGTTTAGTTCTCCTTGACGTGAACAAGACCATTGCAGTGCCCTCCCATTAAATGAACAAGAAAAAAAGGAAAGAAAGAAAGATCTACACCAGCCAACATGCCGCGTATATTAAGGAAAGGTTCCCTAACTAGCAAGCTATCAAGGGTCTTACCAAAGGGCTTTCAAACCTTAATCAGACACAACTAGCCTAGGAGACAACCACTAAATGAGCAATTGCTCTGTTGCATGTTGTTGAAAATCAAGGCATTGATGAAAGCCGGCACTGCTATTTGGGAGTTCAAACGCCTTCAATCAGACTTGAATTGTACTCTTGTCAGCACTCTTTCTTTTGCCCAAGAAGAGCTGCAACCTATACCTCATTGTTTCTCGTGTCATTTTGTCCCCAAGCGGGTTTCCTTTGTTCGAGGTGAAGTACAGGATCATGAAGCCATAGGTAAGGTAAGGTCACGTCGCTATATCCGACAACAAGGGCAGCTAAGCAGAAACAATAGTGCCTGTAACCAGACCTGGCCAAAAAATGATTAACTCACAAACTCCAAGCACTTGGTGGAAAATGTCAGAGGGGGCTATCTGAGAATATGCCCAAATATGCTCCTTTTTTGCATTTTAAGTGTGCCCACCCGCAACCATTTGATCCGATTGGGACATATTTTGCTTTAAAGTGTAGCCGGCGTTACAAGCTACCAGAGCAAATGCTCAGATTTTTGTAAGTCGCCTGTGTTCTGAGATAGACTGGACTAAAGCTCAATGGTGCACGTAAAACCTAGTTCGGTGCTTTTTATGGGAAGTTGGCTGAAATCACCATAAAACACTAACTACTGGGTCTTTTCACTCCATTTTTTTGCAATGATACTCTATTGTAACTAGCACCTTAAATCACTAAAAATCACCCAATTTGGTACAGTGGGTGGTCAGATATGGAGTTTTGGTGGTGAAAACTAGGGTTTACGCCGCGGCTTATTAGGCATGGTCTCCATAACCGGGAATTTGAAAACCTAGTGCTATAGAAACCTAGTGCTACCAGGTGGACCCAAGTTTCAAAGTTCCCGGTTACGGAGACCATATGCAAAGGAGCATACAAAAAACACATAATTTTAGGCCTCAGATAGCCCCCTCTGGGAAAATGTGCTGCAGCATGTGGTTCGTAAGCATTCATTCCAAATATGTCCATGCAATGCTCCATGTTCACTGGGACAGTAAGCCATGTTTGGCATTCAGATGGAAGAAGACACATGTTTCCTCCTCCACATAATCACGCTGGCTAGCCTGGATGACATAAACTACTGAATCTCCCTAGACAAATACCAAGTAAGAATCAGGAATCATTAATCATTAGAAACTGGAGGTCCATCCCCATATCCTGGAGGCCCAAGCACGTATCCCCGAGAAGCCCCATACCACCTGGGAGGGCCACGTGTCACTTGAATAGCCTGTGCTATCTTGCATGCTCGAGCTCGGCTGTCTTGGTCTGCGCTTGCTTCTTGTCTGTTTTCACAGTTCCTCTCGTGTTCTGCCCTGGTGCTGCTGCTCTCGCTACTGCTCCTGCTGCTGGGGAGGATGGTGCTCATGAAGCCATAGCAGAAGAGGCATGTGTTTCCAAAATTGTTTATTGCTCTCAATGTTTGCACAAAATATTGCTTTATTTGCATGCTTGCCACGTACCCGCCTTGATTTTGAAACATACAGACGTGACAATAGAATGGAATGGAGTGGTTCTTAGCATATGAAACGGGCAGACAGGCAGACAGACAGGCAGACAAACAGTATTACCCAATTAGAGGCATGCTGCGTACTCCTCTTACTTTTGCCACCCACAGGTATGACCCTAATATTACTTGCATCTCAGGCCGTGCACTTACAATGTTGTGTTCGCCCCTCTACATTGTGAAGAGCAAACACTGACACCGTCTCGAGCATGCAACTTGAGAGGGAGCCAGCATTACTTTTCTAATGAAACAGGCAATACTCCAAATCAGTTGCATGAAAAGGTACCTCAGGAGCTGCAGTGGGGTCATGCAAACAGCTGGAAGCTGTAAACACAAGCACCTGCACAGTTCAATGAATATGCACATGCACATGACAGCTGGAACCCAAGTAAGGACCATGTTAGGGTGTTTTGCATTCCTACTTTCTGCTCCGTGACTCACGGCGTAATTCAAACCTGACAGAATCCTCTGAGAGTGCAAACAGGTATCGGGTTTCATGGTTAAGCTTGGGCCAGTCTATAGGAAAGAAAAAATATGAAGGCAGAGCATACTCTCCCTACATCAATAAAGGAAAAGGAGGCACATTGGCTCAAGAGAGCCGGAAGTCCCTTTCACCACAAAGGTAAAGAACAGAAAGGGCTAGTGGGGATCTGGAAGGTCACTGGGAAGGTTTGCCGGCAGCTTCAGAAAATGGCTACAAGGAGTATTTTGCTTTCAGTAGCGCGCCTAGTGGTAACAAGTTTGTTGGCATACTCAACAGGCATGTACCATCCCTAAGAGTGGCTTGATTCTAGTTCAGTCTAATGGTGCTGGTTCTCTTTCGGCTTGCTCGGTAGGCGATTTTCAGTTACAAGGGGGGCAGACCAAAGAGCACAAGAACGAAATCTGGTCTGCATGGCCTTCAGAACACAGCTCCAAATAAAGGGAGCAAAAGACACACGCTGCAAAGGAAGACACAAAGACGAGGCACACTAACTGGAACAGCGGGACTGAGGACACTAGACTTTTCCCAGCTTCATCCGAAGGTGCAACACTCACCCATGGATGTCAGCTAACAAGGAAGGGACCAGCTCACCTAACGACACTGGGCCCCGCTGGAAAAAGCATGGCTGAATATTGACGCACAACAAATCTGAGAGCTGCTCTGGGAGAGAGCAAAACTAAGCCTAACGAGTCTGCAAAAGCCCTGAGAAAGGAAAAGATGGTGTCCTTATGCTTGAGCAGCAATAAGGACAGGTAACAAATCTCACTCGTCTACAAGAACCTCAGTTCTACTCCAAGACAGAGGATTGTGTGATATCACCAACACCATAGGAAGAGGTGAACTGGCTCTAACTACTCATTCACGAATACACACACATTGCCACGGACAGCCTCAGTTCACTTCACCAGCTCAGAAAGCAAATCCTGTACCCAGAGAAGCACAGATATTATGTACAAGGAGATGTTCTGATGGCAATATCGAATCTTGCCCATACCTCTCAAGGTCACATCTTCTTCTTTAAGGTCAAATCTCACACTAGAATAGCTGGGAATGAATACGCAGACAAAGTTGCTAAGTACCAGGCTAAACTCAAAGATGAAAACCTGACTGAAATTGGTATCCCTAGTGCTGGCCCAGGCGGCAACCCCTCCTACAATATTGCTTGGCTGGCTCAGGAAGAGGCAAGACCAACTACACCTGAAAATCTTCCTCCCCCATTCCCAATCTAGTATACTTCCCAGGCCTTAAGATGCTTTGAAGTCCCATATGCATGCTAAACACAGGCTTGGCTATGCAGATTGCAAGACAGGCTGTTACACCTGTTACCAGAGCTTGCTACCTCATACAAATAAGGGCATTAGCAATGCCTTCTGGAACATGAACTGTATCCCAACCTAAATGAAACAAAATCATCCAATATTCCGCACAGGCACCCTCTACAATCAGAGTCATATGAATGCATGCATGCAGTCCGCTTCAAAAGGTCCACTAGCTTCTTATGATCACTACCAGAATGTCATCATATGGAGAGTGCTCTCCACATTCTCCCAGGCTGCCAATGCCTCGTCATCTGCAATATGATAACTGAGCCACACAACATTGCTAGCAGAGTGCTTTGGAAGTGGTCAGCAGAGGCTGATGGGTTAAACCTTGTGCATATGGATGTAGGCTGTGCAGACTGCCTGGCTCAGCATGACCTGCACATCCCTGAGCAAGTCACCAACCATGCAGTACCTCCACACCCTTTTGACCCCAGCTTTTCTGATTAAGCTTGACACAACTCCAGCCGCCCAGACAATATCTTGGCCCTACAAACCCAAATAGACCACTTATTTCCCCTCACATCGGGCTCTCCGTAGTATGAGAGGTAATGGAGAGGTAAGAAGCAGCACAATTCCAGGCAGGCAACTTCAGCTATTGAACATCCAAAGCCACCATTTGAATTAAAAGGAATCAAATACTGTGAAGATACGAGGTCTAGTGCCCAGCTAGAAGCCTTACAGCAACAAGGTGGACTTTGTAAACAACTTCAAGGTGCCGAGACCACACTCCACACAATCTTCCTAGGTGTAGGTGGGACTGTCTATACTGACCATACCCTGGATCAGTTTTAAAAACTAGGGATTCACCCACAAAGGTCTACCAAACTTGCACGAAAACTCCATGCCCATTCTGTGCAACGCGCGCGCAAACTCACCTCAACCAGACGTGCCATTGGAAACAAAAACACCATTTATAGTTCTGGTGCCCTGAGGCCGCATGCTTTCAGGAACCCACCTGACCCACACTAGCTTCCCTCTTACCCTCTGGCGAGGGAGACTCACGGCTCTTTGTGCCCATGCGTCTAGAGATCTCCTTTCCCTTAAATGATGTAGGGAGTTCTCTCACTGCCTGCATGGTTTCTTATTTTTCTTTATACAGAATGGGCATAAAATTTAACACAAGTTATGGGCTTGTGGTACAAGTCTGGTTTGATCAGCGGCACAATTTGTAGGTCCACCAGTCCACCAAAAAATGTTATGGAGGAGTACGCAACTGCATGTCTTTTATAAAGATTTAAGTCTTTGCAGATGAAAATGTATAGATGCCCAGGCTTGAGGTTGTGAAGAGGTCTCTCAACATTGCTCTCTTTTATAACAGTTGTCTCTATCCCATCCAGAAGATCCCTCTTTGCAAGTTTACCCGCGCCCTGCTTATATGCATGCTTGGCCATCCAAAAAGAATTAATTTCACAGACATTACAACTCAAACTCCAATGATTTTATATCAAGAATATCTTCAATCTCAACCGGACTTTTCCGGTCATTTGCAGCCAAATGCGACAAGATCTATAGATTTAACTAGATGCATGAGCGAGCTAGCAAGGGCCTCAACAAAGGGCCCTAAAAAATAAAATAATCATGATTATTCTATGAGACATTTATCAACAGGACCATTGGGGATTTGGAGGGTTTCCAGCCTTGCTCCTGGACACCAGGACACTCCTTCTCCCTTTTCCACCGCCAGGCGCCCAGCAAACCCCCAAACTTTTTAAAAATTTATAGATACCGGTAATTTTGGAAAAGGATTGGGTCCAGTTGGTGCCAGGGTGTGTCAAACATGGATCCCAATCCAGCTCGATGATTAATTATCAAGACGAATTCGCGTAAAACTTTCATTCAACACTGTCATTTAAATGCACTGGAATAAATGTAGATAAGACTTTCCGGCAAGTGCTCATTGAGGAGGGAGGGCAAGCATGTCTGGACGGCCTTTCGACCCCCTCTATGGTGTGATAGGCTACAGCGCCCTGCGATGTTGCTTACATTTTGAACGTCTAAGGCAACAAGCAAGCAAGCATGCAAGCTGATGTGTTCTTTGCGTCTAAGGCAAAGGCAGCTTGTACATTCATGGCCTTACCCCTGCTGCACAGACACAACCTATGTCACCAGTAGTGCACGCGACCATTACCGGCAACAGACAGTTGCCGGGGGATTCATGGTGGAGCGGGCTCCCGAGTACAGCAACATGTTCTCCAAGCTACCTCACTATCCCTCCACGACTTTCAGGTATGGATCTTCTCTGCAAGAATATGCATAGCAATTGGACGCAAGACTTGTATGCTCAATCTCAAATTTTTTTGCGCGTACACACACACACACACGCACGCACGCACGCACGCACACACACACACACACACACACACACACACACACACGCACACGCACGCACGCACGCACGTACACGCACATGTACAAACATGTACACCACACATGCAACACACGCGCGCGCGCGCGCGCACACACACACACACACACACACATACACACACATACACACACATACACACACACGCACACACACACACACGCACACACACACACATGCGCACACACACACACATACACACAAACATGTGTGCGGGCGAGTTTTATAAAAAACGTTTGAAAAGGTGAATAGCCGAGTAGGCTTCGCCCAACAGCATGAGCGTTCAGATGTCAACACTTGAGAGTAAATCGAATCAAAATGCTTCTTGCAACACAAAGCATGTATCAATATCTAACAATTCCTCTCAAAATTCTCAATGTATCATTTCTTGGCCACAGTTGGCCAGCTTCTTTTGACTTAAAAATTAAAAAGTAAGTTCTGAAAGGAGGAATGCAACCTCTTCACCAAAAGTTGCTGTCATGACTTGCTCCACTCCCCCCTTCCAGACCAGACCGTTTCACACCTCCTCATTCGACTTACTACTCAAAATTCATTTTTGTTGTGTGACCGATCCCTTCTACTTTCAATATTTTGTTATTGGCTGGAAGAGCAACAACAAAAGATTTGCCCCACCAAGCTGCTGTTTGTTCAAATTGCTGAGCCCTGCTTACAAGCCTTGCATCTCTTTAATGCTAAGTCTGAGGAAAAAATTGGTATGGCGCGGAAGCTATCGCCATTTCTGAAGTGTATAAAATTCAGCCAAATTTGTGATGTGTGGAAAAGGCTTGCTTGAACAAAGCCGCTGAGACATGCCTGGAGAAATGTACCCTTCAGCATTGTTTGGCATGTCATTTTCAAGTTGTATACAAAGAAATGACATCAGGGAGACATCCTTCTTTGTGGCACTTCTTCACAACGTCATCTACTGCAAAGCCTGCCTACCAATTTGGCTCAGCTGATTGACAGTGTTGAGGAAAGCAGCTACCATTGCCAATGACCTGATGTTGGACATGCTAAATAACACACAGTGTTTATCGTGTGCTGCAGAGCACATGCGCAAGCTCCTGCTGAAAGGAATTACACAAGGAACCACCTTATACCCACACCTCACATGCAGACTCAAGAACTCAGACAGGGTGCCTGCATTTGTGGACCGCACCTTCCAGCCCAGTTTCCCCAATCCCTCAGAATTGGCGGCAGCCAGCCGGCCCGAAGTTGTGGCAGGAACAGACCGATACAAGTACTTCCGGCGGCCACTGCTGTCCATGCCCACACATTCCATGTACAAGGAAGCCACTGTGCTACCTCCTCCTGCCCCACCCCTGCCGCCCCCCGAGCCCAAGGCCAAGACAGTGGGCACACAGTCAGATTACAGAGAGTCGGAGGCACAGACCACACCTTGGGAGCCTATGGCAGTGATGCCTGAGGTGCTGTCTGCAAAGCAGCAGCATCTACTGGAGAAACACCACTGCCTGGAGCGCGCGGAGCTGGCGTACTTGAAGGATCTGAAATTTGGAGATGGCCTGCCACCCGGCATGCATGAGGTGGGGCTGTAGAAAGGAAAGGAAAGGGTAACATAGCTGTGAGGTGGGGGGCTATAGACCAGCCATGCTGGTGCAGCAGACTGTGTTAACATGTTGCCGCCGTATGCATGCTTCTCCGCCAAGGCAGCCCGTTTGCACAAACGTCATGCAAAACTTAGGAGCCTGAAAAATCAGCTCTTGAGGTGGCCTGCTCCTGAGTCCTGTAAAATTCAAACAGGATCGTGCTTGTTTTGCTTCATGTGAAAGGGGATGTATGCAATCCCCCAGCCATCTTCGCCCCCATCCTTTATGCAGAAGGTTTGGTGAAGATGGATGAGTATTCCTCAAAGAAGAGGGCCAAAAAGGACCAAAGTGGCTTTTTTAAAGCCTCATTTTACAAATGCATCGCTCTTTTTGCCCGACCCTATTCATGCAGCTTCAAGCCATGGATACACCAGCAGGAACAGCTAGTGTATTCTGCTGATCACTGGCACAGTGCACAAGCACTGGCAACTCCAACCGGCACTTATCACCTCCTGCGCCTCCTTTCGGTGCCTGCCTGCACATGCAAACCTCCAGGTCTGGCGCATTGAGAAGATGCGTGCCAAGCGGGCATTCGAAGCCACACTACCGCCGCTAGATGATGTAGAGCAGCTGCCCCGGCGGCAGCGCATGATTGAGGAGTGGGAGTCGGAGGAGTGGAGGGAGCGGGAGGAGGAGATCCATGGGGTCCATGATGAACGGCTGGACCTGCTTGAGCAAGCCCTCCTGGTGGGTACTTTACTCACAGGTGCTCCACCCTCACTACCAGCAATGGGTTTGACCACATGCTGGTAGCCTTGCGTGTCTATAAGGAGCCGTTTTATTGGGCACCCCGAAAGGCAACTCCGACATTTGACCCAGTTGAATGCAGTTTCAGCTGTACTTCGTGCTTGTGCACCAATGGACATGGGTTAAGCCTCTTCCTTTTGTTCAAGTCGTACGGGTTGCTTGCAAACTTGGGCAGTTGCAACAACAATACTTTGCAACTCATACATGCTGAGACAACTCTATAAAACAAACGAGTGCTTGGCCCAGCTGGCGCACCACGACCAGCTGTGCAAGGTCAGCATTGCCAGGCAACTTGAGTGAGACATGCCTTCCATGAAGCCGTGCATTTTATTGTTTTGGTGATGGTGTATCTGTGCATGAGTTTATCCACTCAGACGCACATGCACATACACATGCAAACGTACAAATGTACATGCAGGTGCGTGAGGAAGAGCTGGATGAGACTGCCATGCGGCAGGTGGAGGCACGCAAGGCACAGCTGCTGCAGCAAAAGTCCAGCAAGTTTGCAGAGATCCAGGCTAACCGCATTAAGACCATGCGGCAGCTGGTGGAGGCGCGCAAGTATGTAGAGAAGCCACGCAAGTTGCACAAGCAAACCATCGTGGAGCGGTACGCCAACTTCGGGTCCACCGCATATGCACCTGTGCAACGAGAGGGGCGCTTCCCAGAAGCCAAGCCGCAGGTGGGATGTGTGCAGAGTGCGCAAGTCTTACTCCTTTTCGTGGTCCAACCTGTGGTGCAGCAGCTTGCTCTGACTGGCAATAGGGGATTCATGAAATGGCTCTCTTAGGAGACAGGATTGAGAATCAATAGTAGCGTAACAAAAAATGACTGCAACTGAAATCCTGATGGATGTTTGATGCTTTCCATTGGAGTGTAAAGCCTACTTGACGTTCCAACCTTTGCAACAGCATGTGGAGACTACCATGGACGGTGCCTGCTTTGATGTGACCATCCCAGGGCTTAGTGCATGAGCCAATGAGCTTTACTTCCTCTCATGCTTGTACCTTTGCTGTTCTCTTCAAATCACAGGGCAAAACAATTGAAACCGAGGGATACCAGCCGGTTTCTCTACCAGGAGTTCTAGAGCTGGAGAACTATTTGCCTGCGCGACTGCTCAATCCCAAGGTAAGCCTTTGTGCTGCCTCCGCTTCACGTGTGTGTGTATGTGTGTGTGTGTGTGTGTGTGCGCGCGTGCATGTATTTGTGTATGTATGTGTGCGTGATGCCAGGATGCTAAATTACGTGTTCTTTAGGGCTGTGTATTTGGCCAGTGCTAATAAGGTCAAGCTTTTAAAATTACTTTGCCTGCACTACTTGCTGTAGGATGCAATGCTTAGGTGTTCAATCAGGTTGATGGTGCTGCCTTTGCTTTGCCAAATCAGAGGTTTACACAACATTTTGGGCAATGAGGCCAGCACGACAAGAACTTTTAGAGACAGGTCCATCCTGTCGATCCTCTTCATTTTGTGGCGACTGCTGAACTCTCTGTAAGGAGATGCAATATACATGTTGTTGGGCCCACCCATTGTCCCTCTGCAGATTGCAGACCTGACCAAGCCCACCAAGATGGACTACAAGCAGCGCCAAGAGGCAGCCATTCAAAAGGACCTGAAGGCCATCAATGACCTGCTAGACACTGCCAAGGCTACCAAAGGACGTGGTATTGGGGAATGCTGGCCTGCCCCCCTAAAGAGCTCAGATCTGGGGCTGACCATGTTGCCAGGGGGACGTGCTGCTGCTGCGGCAGCAACACTGCGTGCAGGTATGCAAGTGCTCATCCGTGTACATGTGTGTGTGTGTGTGTGTGTGCGTTTTGTCTGTGCCTCTACAAAAAATGCTTGCAGCAAACTGACGTGAGGATCTGCGTATAGCCCTGGCTACAGGGAATCAAGTTCCTCCTTTTTTTGTAAGGTCTTGTTATGTTGGTGTTGAACTGCTTTTCTGATTCATGTCAGGATGGAGTCCATGGAAGTCCAGGTGTACGCTGGCAAGATGTGCACACCAAAGGCTGGATGACAATGGAGGCACATGTGTCTGGTCATGAGCTTTGAAAGCTCTGGCGTCTGGCATGCAAAAGTCTTGCCATCCAATTGCACATAGCGCTTGCGACGACTCCTTGTGTGCTTGCTAGGTGCATTTTGTGTTCTGCCTTCCCTTTTTGCAGCACACCAAGCCAATGCCAAGGCTACCGCTCCCAAAGCCAAGGCAGGCATTCGAGGGACGTTGGAGCGGCCAGAAGCCACAGAGCTGCCGCCGCCCATGCAGCACGGCCCTGAGGGCGCACGCAATTCGGCAGCCATCTTGCTGCAGCGGTTGCTGCGTGGGCGGGCTGTACAGAACGTGCTGTTTGAGGGCAAGACAAGGCGGCTGGAGCTCATCCAGGAGCTGCGGCTGGCTGGCTCACCTCAAGGTGAGGGTGCAGGTTCTTCCACACAGGCCGCAGGTCAGGGTCAATTACCGCGAGACTGGCAGGCATGTATTGACGTTTGCTGAAGCACGCTTGCGCGCGCTAGAATCTGCTTCTGGGTTGCATGTAGGGAGGGGCAAACAAGCGTTGCAGTATCTTGCTTGGCAGGGGCAAATGTAATGACTTGAATGCTCCTGGAGCTTGGCTTGGTGGGCCTCCTCCTCTGCTTGCTGTCCTTATTACAGGGATCTGTCTGCTAGTAGAGGTGTGCCACTTATCTTTCCCCGCCCCCCTGTTCTTGCAGCTGCAGGCAACCTTTTTTGCAGCACGTAAATCAATGCACGTGCGCGTGCACACACACACATGCACACACACATGCACACACACATACACACACAGCGGCTACCACACGGCCGGAGGATACGCCTGGCGTGGCCCACGAGCTGGATGCCATGCTGGGTGTGGTGGTGTCTCGCCTGGCCACCGCCATGGCGCTAGAGGACCCAGAGAGCAGGGCAGCTGCCATCAGGGCCCTATTAAGGCCTGAGAGCCAGCACGTACCGCCAGACTTTGATGCCCCTGTTGGTGCTGCAGCTGCGCAGCAGCACCTGCGCTTCTCTATTGGTGGTGAAGCTAGTGGCGGTGGAGCTGGTGGCAGCAGTGAGGCTGGGGCCGCTGGCCGAGATTCAAAGAAAAGCAGGGGCGTGGTGTGGCTGAAGCACATGCAAGCATCAATGCGGGGTGAGGTGCCGCCACCTGAAGAAGTGGCTGCAGAGGCGGCAGGTGCAGGAGGCCGGAGGCCCGACGCAGGGGACGAGACGCCCCACAACTTTGAGCTGCTCATGCAGGCGATGGCAGGCCTAACAGGGGGTAGTGCGCGGGGTACTCAAGAGGAGGCCCAGCCCCCTGCACCCCCTCCACCAACAAAGTTCGAAGAGGAAGATGCAGGTGGGCGGGAGGCAAGGGTGGCAGCGGCAGCTGCTGCAGAGGCGCGCCTGCAAGCAGCCCTTGCTTCCAGGCCTGGGCAGGAGGCAAACGCAGAGGAGCAGCAAATGCAAGACGCTGAGGCTGGTAAGGGGGATCCCCAGGGCAGCACAGAGGAGGCACATGGTGATGATCAGCTGCACCAGCAAGGTGAAGAACAAGAGGAGGGGGTGCAGGTGCATGGAGGGGATGATGAGGCTAGGCAGGAGCAGCAGGAGGAGCAACAGCAGGCGGAGGAAAGGCTGGAAAGTGGCAGGCCAGGTGATGCCGACCTGGAAGCCAAGATTGTCAAAATCCAGGCGTTGCAACGAAGGAGAGAGGCCCAGAAGAGGGTGGAACGGATACGCAGGGAGCGGCAGCAGGAGCAGGAGCAGCAGGGGCAGCCAGAGCAGCAGGAACAGCCACGGCAACAAGAGTGTCAGCAAGGGGAAGGTGGGGAGTCGGAAGGGGAGCTTGAGCAAGAGCCAGCGGCTGCAGCTCCAGAGAGCAAACCTGCAGAGCAGGTTGAGGGAGTTGCAGCAGAGGGCAGCGGAGGAGAGGAGGGTGAGGATGAGGGCGTGGTTGATATCAGGGATGACCAGCCAGAAGAAGGAGGAAATGCAGGACAAGAGCCATCTGAGCCACCAGCTGCAGAGGCTCAATGTGCAGATGAGCCAGGCAGCGGGCTCCCTGAGGATGAGGGGGCTGCAGATAGAGTGGAAGAGAGTGGCCAGCAAGAGGTTGCAGGAGAGGAGCAGCATGGCAGCAATGCGGAGAAGCAGGAAGAGGAAGGGGATGCGTTACAGCACAGTGAAGAATTGCAAGGCGAGCCTAGCTTTGGGGGGCAAGCTGGGCAGGAGGAGCAGGCCGATGTCCAAGGGCCCACTACAGAGAAGACTGGCGAAGAGCATAGTGGAGATGTGACCCTGTACCCCCACCAGCAGCAAGAAGAGCAACAGGAGGAGCCGCTGGGAACTGAGCCCAGTTTGGGCCCAACAGGCGAGCAAGGAGGAGGAGAGGAGGAGGGTAGTGGGGAGGGGTCAGAGGGTGGGGATGTGACCTTGCATCCCCACCAGCAGGGGGAAGGAGCCTAGAGAGAACAGACAAAATGTTGTTTAGAGCTCCTCAATCCAATGTTCACAACCTTCTAGCCACCCTCCTGACCATCTTTGACCCTTCAAGTATCTTTTGGTTGAGGAGACTCACTATTTTGGGGCCGATGTATCTCCTGTGCCTGAACTGATGCATTAAGTACTTCTGTGCCTGCGGTTTTAATTTCTGTTCCCTTTTTTCTTATCTCAGGTGAGGAACAAAACGAGAGGATAACATGGGACTTCCTTTGAGTCCTTATTTCTGCAAAAAAAGTAAAGAGCAGGCAGACCGAGGCTCAAATTAACAATCTTCTTGCATGCTCCCGACATGCACGACCAGGAGCTTGCACTGGTATTTTAAATGAAAATTGTGTGTGTGTTCATGCCACCTGGTTCACAAGCTGTTTGTAGAATAGGATAGGATAGGATAGGATAGGATAGGGGTACATAGCTGTACCTGCCTACAAAGGCAGCTTAGCTGAAGCAAAAGGCGCCTGTAAACAAACCAAACCAAACTTGTGAACAAATGCCAACTGGAGAAGGAAGCAAGTCTTTGAGTTGAGTCCAAAAGTGCCAAGCCTTTTGCAGCACTGAAGCATACTTAAGTGAAAAAAGGTTACAAGGTTTACTAGGATAAGGCCCTCAGTCAAGAAGCGCGACTGCTAGCCTGCTCATAAAAGGTTACAGGTTACAGGAAAAAGAAGGCCTCTAGTCACAACGGTTGACTGCTAGCCTGCTCATAAAAAGCAATGATTCATGTAGAAAAGGAAAATGATTATTATTGCTTTGATCTAACTTTCTTGAAGAAAGAAGAGATATGATAAGACTATACATGGTAAATGCCAGGTACGGAGGGAGACACGCTACTGGAAGAGTGAGATAAAGAGAGGAGAGGACCAGAAAATAAGGAAGCATATTTAAACCAAAGAGAACAAACATGGGGATGAGTGCACTTGAAAGGGTTACAAGGGGTTACAAGGGGTTGGCCTACAGCCCGAAAATCTGGCTGATCGGCTGCTGGTGATACATTCTCATCCAGCATCACAAATTGAAACCAGTTCAGACAAAAATTTTGAAAATCTGTGCGAGTCTTGATTTAGAAAAACATTGACCTCAAGATTAGTCACAACGTGAAAGCTCGCCAAGAAAGGAACAAAATCAGTGTTTGGAAGCTGCACTTGAAAAGAACGTGTTGCTCATCCTGCACATCATCTTGGGCATCACATAGATCACAAACAGGGGAAACAGTGTCATCCCATGTGGCCTGCTTGACTTTCAAGGTATGGAACCGAAGGCAAAATCGAGCCACGCTGCGGACAATGTGTTTGGGTAAGGGTTACAAGGGGTTGGCCTACAGCCCGAGAATCTGGTTGATTGGCTGCTGGTGAAATGTTCTCGTCCAGCATAAAAAATTGGAATTATGACAAAAAAAACTTGAAAATCTGTACGAGCCTTGATTTAAAAAAGCATTGACCTCAAAATCAGTCAAGATGTGAAAGCTCGCCAAGAAAAGAATAAAAGCAGTGTTTGGAGGCTGGGCAAAAGTATGTAATGCTTTAAAAGGATCAATGAACTGGTCCTTGTATTTTCTGCGCAGCTCACACAACTCAAAGCATAGCAATAGAAAAAAAACATGTTTCTCATCCTGGACTTCAGCACGTCCACACTTATCACAGAAATTTGGACCACCCAGCCATTCACAGGATTCGACCTCCAAGCAGTGTTTGGGTAAATCCAAGTAGAAATGTTTGGGCAGAATATAAGGAGAATATATAACGTGTGCAGGCTTGGTTGGGAGAGCACGCCATTGACGATAAGTAAATTCTTCGCTGTTTGTGTCTTATGAGTCGTAACCAGAAATTGTCTCCAATATGCGAGATGGCGAGACCTGAGATCCACAACAAGCTGACTCAAGTCCAAAGGATCAGCAGAGCGTATCTTTTGCTGAAAATAATGGGCATGATGTAGGCCATTTATGGTAGACAATAGATGGGATGTCCAGCAGGAGGAATTTCTGGGGCTGAGGGAGATGTCCGCATAAAAAACCTTGTGGAGTAAAGCGCTGTTGCAATGGGTGAGAGAAGTATAAAAACGTGCACAGGCTCTGAACCAGTTGAATAGGTTCGATTCCACACTCACGGTGGACACTCCAGGAAGGAGTTGATGTTCGTACACCTAGCATGGATCTCAATAATCTCAGAAGCCATCCCTGGATGCAGTTATCCATCTCTGACCCCTGTTTAAGATCTGCAGTGACCCAAATCTGACTTGCATACATTCCTGCTGGTAACAAAAAAGACTACGCAGGCAGTGGAAATACTCCCACATCAATCAAGGAAAAGAGGATACCTAGGGCCAAGGCACCGTGTATCCCCTTCACCGAGAGAAAAAAGAAAAACGCCAATGGGGATCAGGAGGACTAGCAGTACCCTTCGCCTGTACTGTTGTAAATTTTTCAGATCATGGGCTTTAGGCTAAAGTGCCATGGCATACATGCTTTGGATGAAGAGGAGTTGACATGTAGAAGCCAACAATCAAAATGCATGACTGCTAGGCTACAATTCTAGTAGCCATGGAAGCATTAAGAAATAAAGGTTGTAAAAAGGTTTTTCAAAATTTGTCAAAGGAAATAAGTTGTCTGGGGTGGGGTAACAAGAATAAACTACAAGGCGGCTCAACTTCTCCCTTTAACAATGCAGCATCAACGCACTCAAAAGCCAGGTCGAGTAAGTTCCATGCAAGTGGGGAGGAGACTTGAGTACGCAGCAAGAGTTCAGGAAAAGTGAACATATGGACATGATATGTACAGACATACTGCAACCATGCCTCACAATACACATTGAATAGGATTTAACCTTCAGGACCTTCAAGAGGGAAGCCATCAGTCACTACGCATGGATTTGACCTTCAGATAGATTTGAGACCTTTCACAAGCAAACATCACTGCAAAAACACGCTGATGAGACTGGTTTGCACTGGTTTACACAAAGGAAGCCATCAGTCAAGGGTTTGATTTCTTAAACTGCACGTTCAGACGTGTAACCAACTATGGTTACAATAAAGCTTTTACCATTCGGCCTCCTGTTTTCGAAGGCGCGGACCTTCTTGTACACCCATGGTATGATGAGTCCGTAACTAACGGTGTCAAACATACGATTGCACTTGTTACCGTTTCTAAGGATAAGCTTACGTTGGTTCGTGCTTAGTACAAAGAAATCTTCCGCTACTACCGTGGTTTCAAGATTAGTGGGCTGATGAACGCGTTGAATCCCAAAATAAAGGGCTTCGCCTTATCGTATCAAATGATAGATTGTACCAGAGTCTTCCGTCAGTTAGACAACTATATGGCTGCTAGGCTAAAGTAAGAAAGCGTAAGGAAGCTGAGGAGACTGATTGGTTAATGACCCATCAACACTCGGAGTTGTGCAGTTTAATACTCCCAAAAAGTAAAAGTAAAAGTCTACGCTAGACAGCAACCAGCGTGCATTTAGGAAAGACCCAACAGTCAGCGCTGAAACTGACAGTGAGTCCCACCAACTAAAAGCAATCTAGAAGCAACCAATCTTATGTTGGTCCGGCGGGATGTCAGCCATCCGTCCAGGTGTGCGCCTGGAACTCCAGGAGTCCTGCAAGCAGCCCGTTCCACAACCCCCTCCCCCGATCCCCCATTGCTGAAGTTGCTGAGAAGATTGGCATGTTTGGTGTTGTCAACTTTTGTTAAGGTTTTGGCAGCATGAAGATGAAGTTTAGTTGCAATCTTGTGAGCCTTTTCTTTGGTTAAGGTTACAGAGGGGATCAATAGTGTAGGGTTTGTAGATGGTTCCGGCAACTCCAATGAGGATAGTATGTAGAGTGACTCTGTTATTGCGGTGTGAACCTCGGAGGGTTTTTGTGCGTAAGTTCTCTATAGTGTTTTTGTGATGATTTTGTGCTATCAGGAGTATTTGTTCAGAAAGAAAAGAAAAAGAAAAGAAAAACTGTGTAGGCAGAGGAAACTCTCCCTACATCAATTAAGGAAAAGGAGACACATGGGCTCAGAAGAGCCGTGAGCCTCCTCCACCACAAAGCTACAAAGAAGAAAAGCTAATGGGGATCTGGAGGGTTACTGGAAGCACCCGGCTCCAGAACCTGGCTGTGAGAAGCATCACTATTTTCCATAGCACGTCTAGTGGTAACAAGCTTATGGGCATACTGAACCGAATGGGCATGGAGTTTTTGAGCAAGTTTATGGGCCCGTTGATGGTCCAGTCCAAGTTGTTTAAACTGGTTCAAGGTATGATCAGTATAGCAGGTCCCACCAACACCCAGAAGGATAGTGTGGAGAGTCACAATTTTAGCACTGATGAGTTTGCTGAGGTCTGTATGCTGCCGCTGTGCCGCCTCTAACTGTTGTCCTGGCCTCGTGTCTTCACAGTACTTAATTTCAATCAAGTGCACGTGTCGCTGGTTTGCATTAAGTTGGTGGGGCTGCCTCACGCGGTTGGCTTGTGTGGTCCTCTGTGTTGGGTTGTGTCTGCTGCGTAACGCATGGTGTGAGCGAGTGGAAGAAGGAGAAGAAGGAGTGGGTTTGGCTTTATAGGGGGTTCAGGTTTGGTGTCTGCGCATAATTTCAGCTCAATGAGGTGAATGTCTCTGGGGTTGATGTCCTTTGGGTGGTGGGTGGGGTCTCTGCCTTCAAGAAGTAGGACTATAATGCCACCAGGGTGACTGAGTTGTGTATTTGGTGGCCGTCCTGATGGGAGATTCCAATGTGGAATATTTCTTTGTACGTCATCACTGATGACGTCCTGGCAGGAATTCCCTGGCAGGAATTCCATATCCAGGGAGCGCAGCCTTTCTGTATTGCATGCATCCATGGTAAAAACGTAAGGTCCGAAGTTTCCTTTGCTGAGTGCTTTACCAAAAATGCTCAGTGCTTGATGATGATGATGATGATTGTGTTCATTTTTTTGATGTGTGGGTGGGTGCATCTGAGTAGGGTATGGGAGGTGCTATCAGGTGCACCACAAAGAGGGCAGAGGGCAGGCCCAGGGTGTTAATACTCCCAAAAGAACAAGAGGAATAGGAGTGCCTGCCTGCCTAAGAGGACCTTTAAAAGCACTGGTCATTAAGAAAGACGTGCGTGGCGTGACCTTCAAGTCGGTCATGTGTTATCATCCTAGCTCGAGTGAGTGCAAGAAAAAGAAAGGGTTTCATGGCTGTAATTGTTTATGAGGGCAGCTTGGCAGAAGAAAAAAAGGTACTTGCATCCGAACCAGCACCATCTTGAGAACAAGAGCAACATCATGTTGGATTTTTGCCATCCACAGCATGTCAAGCACTCAGAAATAAACATCAACCTGATTCATAAAGGCTCCTAGAGTTGGTATTTTGTTTTGTGCTTACTATGTATGAGCTAGTGAGGAGGAATGGAAGGCGGCTCATGTTTATTTCAAGTTCAAGGAGAAGTTCTTAATTTACTGCACAGAAGAAAAGAGAACATCTTTTAAAATGAATGACTACGCAAGCCAAGTCAAGGTGCAGCAACAGAGCACTTGAAGAATGCAATCACATCTTCAATGGTGACATTGAAGAATGCCATCCTCCCTAAGTCAATTGGTCAACTACAAGGTAAAAAAAAAAGTTTGGTTGGACGAGCGCAAGCCTGGCTCGCTAGTCTACGCAGCTCAAGAGCTGAGACCTTGAAGGCTGCCCCAGTAAAGAGGGGTCTTGGCAAGATCTGCATGCTGTTTCACATTACGCATGTGCCAAGTTAGGGTGCGCGGTGTTGCCCACTTTGGAGCCGCAAATAGCAAATGCGACAATGCTGCTATGCTAGACTACATTTCGTTGACAACGAAGCGCTTCCAGGACCTCTATGCATGCAGAATTCAATGTTACATGCAAATGTCGTTAGATGGGACGGAAAACGTCAATCAAGTCCTTGGCTTCCAGACAAACTTCATCTTTCTGATGAGGTAGGGTGATTTGGATGTATCCACAACATACGTGGCCAGGCATTCTGCCACGCCATCGTCCGGCAGCCCATAGATGACTTCCCTGCAATCATGAAATTGCGGTGACCAGATCTTTTTCATGCTAACCAACAACACCAAAAAAAGATGAACGAGCCCAGGCGGAAAAGGAGCCGTGTGCACCATACATGATTATTGAACCAGCAACACACCTGTCATGGACAACAGGCCCCAAAATGAGGCGACCCAGAAGCTCGGCACGTACTGGTGTGCTGAATCGCTTCTCATACCTTGGCCTCAGCTGTGCTTTGCCGGATGCTGCAAAGACAGCAGTGGTGTGTGTGTATGTATGTGTGTTTATGTGTGTGCGTGTGTATACAGCAGATATACTGCACCCTCACCTAACACTTCGTCTGTGACCGCATCTTGGGCAATGACATCTTCTGTGAACAGATCCATGAACTTCTCAAGGTCACGAGCATTGTACAGCTCAAACTGCATGTGATAAGTCAGAGGTTCATCAGTTGTACGTGATGTTTCCAAACACAATGAGCATCTCTTTGTCCTCTTACTTATATAGACGAATGCAGATTGACTTGCTGCACATGACAAACGGGTTGGACATCGGGGGGACCTTTGACAGGGGGGACCTGAACCCTAGTTTATTTTTAGGGCCTTCCCCCCACTTTTAGGGCCCCTTCCCCCAACATTTAGGGCTAGGTTTAGGGAGGTTTAGTTTTGGTTTAGGGTAGGGGTTAGGGCTGGGGTTAGGGTTAGGGTTAGGTTTAGGGAGGTCCCCCCGGTCAAGGTCCCCCCGATTGTCCAGGCAGTACATGACACACTTGCTGCACGCAACATCCCCAAACTCACACACACACACACACACACACACACACAAACACACATACATACACACATACACACACACACACAACACATGCGCACATCTGTACAGACCTGCTTGTTCACCAACGCAAGGACCCCATCGTGCTCGCAGGAGCTGGACATCACTGTTCTGCGTGCACAAGTTTGCCTGCTTGACACCCTGATGGAGTGATGTTGCTTCAGTGCTGGTGAGAGCTTGCAAAGAGGGGTTTGCTTCCAAAGACTAGCGGGAGCAAGTGCTCTCATTTCAACAGGGGAGCCAGCATTACTAAACCAATTTAAAACTGTTGATCTATCTGAGATAGGTACTATTGGACCTTGAGTTCCTTCGGTTCTTGTAATTTTATTTTTGTTTTATAATGTTTAAGAAACATATTGGTGTCATGTTTCCTTAAGATCACTTGAAAGAACCCTTCCTACTATCACGCCTTAGTTTAAACAATAGTGAATTTGCAAATGATTTTGGGCTCCCCTATTAGCTCTCGGGCGTTCTCTCTTCTGAGGAGCAGGAGCAGCAGGCCTGTGAGAGCACACAGCCAGATGGCAGCTGAACAACAACACAAGCATACCAACAGACTTAGATATGAACAGAGCCCCTATCTACTGCAGCATCAGCACAATCCGGCAAGTGGACATGGATGCAAGTACCTGCATAACATTGTGTACTTTGTTCTCCCCTGTGACACACGCTTTTCCTTTTTCGTGCAGGTTGACTGGTGAGTTCATTGTCGTAGTGTAGACATGTGAATTGTTGGGAGCAGAAGGACCTGCTGCACACTTTCTCTTCAGATACCGTAGCAAAAGTCTTCAAGCCAAAATACAATTGTGCAACAGGTACCCCTGGGGACCAGAGGCGCTAGCTGCTGCAAAACGAGAAGACAAGTAAGATGTTCATGAACTGCCTGTTGACAGCGAACTCATTGTATTATTATTAGGCGTGGAGCAAGCATCTGTATGTACCGCTTTCGCAAAAATAGATCGAATTCCAAAACGCTCCACACAGGCCCATTTTCCTCTCTGTGGGCTATGCCACCTGCCACTGGTGCCATGTCATGGGTGAGGAGCATTGGTGAACGCTTGCTACATTTCCCTGCCTTGCTTTCCCTGTTCTGCTTGTTGTGAAGTGCAACAGAGACTGATGATCAACCCCGAATTTGGTGGCTGCAGAGCATGAGTCATTTGAATCAGAGGAAATCGCTGCCATTATGAACAAGAACTTCATCAACATCAAGGTGGGTTTATAATTCTGTTGTAGGAGACGTTTGCTTTCCGACTGGGTTTCCTCGCTCAATCCCTTGCCTGCTTCTCAGTAGTTGCTTCGGGTGGAAGGCATCATGGCACAGTTTACTCAAAGTTAGCACTGTGCTTGGTCACATGGCTGCAGGTTGATCGTGAGGAGCGGCCTGATGTTGACCGTGTGTACATGAGCTACATCCAGGTAGCTCAATGCCTCTTTCCTGAGCTTCACATCAATCATACCTTCTAGCAGGCCCCTCAGCCTTGCTTGCATGCACTGCATGTGCAGCGAGTTTGAATCCCTGTGTGACTTGAAAAGGATTCAAAGCATGAAGGTCATTTTGACACAACGTTTCCTTTTCCCTGGGCAGGCTATTTCCGGCAGGGGAGGCTGGCCCATGTCTGTGTGGCTGACACCTGACCTCGAGCCCCTGTATGGGTGAGTCTGGAAAGCCACATTGAATGCCGTGGGTGAGAAAGGAAGCAATATCCTGTACGCAGTAGCTCGCAACCCAGTGTGGGCAGACTCTGCTACAACACTGGGCATGTTCAGACCATCTATTGCTGCATTCATCATGTGCTCATTTTTCGTAATGCCATCCTTGCACTCATGGCTGTGCATTGCACCGCCAGCACCTCTCATCCTCATTGACTCGTGCAAACATGAACGCACGCTCAATGATGCTAACCTAAACTCAGGGGGACATATTATCCGTCCAAGGACATGATCCGGGTAAGAGCTGCATCGATGAGCCCCTTGATTCCCAACATCTACATCGAGACACACCATCATGTGCATTGTGCTTTGTTGGGCGCAATTCCAGCAGTGTGTGAACATAGGCAGTGACAGCATTCCCGTATCACTCTTCCAGGAGCTTTTTTTTTTTCTGAAGGACGGGCCAAGCAGCATGTAACTGCTTATGTACATGCTCCTGTCTTGGATGAAGATGTGAACACAGCCAGTCAGATCCCCCCTTGCTGGGACCTCCGTGTGCTTGCTGGGATTGCATCACCAGAACTAGATCCAATCAGCGGTACTGAGCTGTCGAGCAGGATTGCAGTCCTGAAACAGCTACCTGCCATTGTTGCTCACTCGCCCTTGGCCAAACTCTGACTTTTGTGCAGGGCGGTCAGCTCATGATGCCCTCGTTCCAAACTGTGCTCACACGCATCGGGCAGCTGTGGGAGAGCAACAGGGAGGACTTGAAGGCCAAGGTGGGGCTCTGACACAGCCAGCAAGGTCTTACCCTCTGACACTATGTCTCATCTACTGACAAAGTCAGCGCATCCCAAGGTCTGTGCACATCCCTTGGTTGGCACCTGGGTATCAAAGTGAATGCTTGCATCCAACTACGTGGACCGCAGTTTCTGTGGCGGAAAAGTTATCACATTGGCAGAATGTCCACAAACTTGGGCTAAACTGCGCACCAGGAGAGTCCATTGCAATACAAGGGTGCATCACTATGGTATGCCAGACATACAGCGCCTGTGTTTGAAATAGCCTCTGTCTGGTGCTCCCCCAGGGCACTTCTGTGATGAGCCAGCTGTCGAGTGCTCTGTCAGCTGAGCCCAGTGGAGAGGGGGCAGGTTCCATTGGGCCTGATGCAGCAGAGCACGCGCTCACCACCTGCACCGCACAACTTGCAAAGCGCTTTGACCCTGACCAGGGGGGCTTTGGCGGAGCTCCCAAGTGAGTGTGGCTGCGTGTATGACTGCCTCCTTGTGTGGCAGGGAAGTGCGCGCAGTCCATACATGCTGCAACCTTTGTATCCCTCTTTCACGAAATGCCTCACGAGAAAGCTAAGGAAACCCGTGCCAGCTTTCACTCTGGAAGTTTGTCATGACTGCGCATTCAGGTTCCCACGCCCTTGCGAGATCAACAACCTCCTGTGCACCTTTGACTTTCAGAAGGTGAGTTTGCTTGTGCCAAATGTGGTGTTGTGGCCACAACTTTAGTTGAAACTAACAGACTCTGCTCGTCCTCCACAGATCTTGTTTCATCTGCATGATTGTAAAGGTGCTGTCTTACCTTCTGCGTATCATTAAGAACAGGCCCACTAGTCCATTGTCCATCCCACGATTGCGCCCACACCACAGCTAGACGGTGGTTTTCTGCAGGCCCAAGGAAAGGATGAAGATGCCAACAAGACACTCCACATGGCGATTTTTTCACTTGAAAAAATGGCTGCTGGAGGCATGTGAGTGGCTTGCTTTACTTTTGACATGGCTTGCATGCAATCGTCATCTTTGCAGGAGCTGCATAGATGAGCAGCTGCTTTGTTTGGCACGTGCCTTGGAGCTGCAATGCAGATTGGATAGAGGTGACCATCTGCTAGACCTCGCTCCATGTCTGCTGCAGGTATGACCAGATTGGAGGCGGGTTCCATCGATACAGGTAGGTAGCAGCAGGCTTCTCAACGTGTGTCTGAGCCATGGGACAGAGTGAACAAAGGCGCAAGCAATGGAAATTGTTGTAAATAAATAAAAACACGCTCACACATGCTGACCTTGCACGTCCAATCATTCTGCTGCCTGTGTGATACGGTTTCTTTGCGAGACCCTCATACTTTTTGTGTTGGCTATGCATTTTGCTGCTTGCAGTGTGGATGAATTTTGGCACGTGCCTCACTTTGAGAAGATGTGCTACGACAATCCTCAGCTGGTCCTCACATATTTGGCAGCCTTCCAAATCACGAGGGCCAACAGTCTTGCATTGGTGGCGCGTGGTGTACTGGATTACCTTCGACGTGATATGACATCAAAGGATGGGGGCCTCTTTTCTGCTGAGGTGAGCTGTTTTTGGGGGATCACCTTTCTGGTCTTCGCACTCGGCGGACGTGAGGCTTGAGGGTGTATGATTCATACAGCATGAGCCATTGTGATCAAGCACCTGTTCAGGATTTAATTTTAAATTACAAAAGACAGGCCAACAAGCATGATGCCTTGCCAGAAGGGTTTGAAACTACCTCTTTGTACCATACTATTTTAAAGAAGCAGAAGTAGAAGTAGTATTTTCGAGGGGTGCGGATTGATTGCAGGACGACCTAAAATGATTTATTAGGGCCGCGGGAAAGTGCGGGAAGCTGAAAATGGATATTTTTGATAATGTTAAGGATTGATAAGCGGGCTGCTGACCCCTGTGGTTCTGCGGGATTGCGAAAATTGATTATTAAGAGAGGTCTGGGAGTGGTGCAGGATTGCAATAATAGTCTTGTTTTAAGGGGTGCAAAGTGATCACTTGGTAGTATGGTATGAGGGGGTGGCTATGCATGTGCGATGGAAAGGAGCAACTTTGCTTCCTGGAGGCAGCTGGATGTGTCTCAAACTCAGCTGTTCTGTTTTTTTGGGGGAGACTTCGTAACATTTGCAGAGTGTATAGACTCTTGCGTGTTGCCTGTCTGAACTTGTCATTCATTATAGCCAAATTTCACTTTTGAATGGGTTAATGGATTCCTGCTCTGGCCCAAAGCACAGCAGTGAGTGGTTCGGAAGCCCTCTGGTAGTACTGCAGTGCAAGTTAATCAAGGTTTTTGCAAGGGCCTCTGGTGCTTGTCAGATTAGGGCCCCATGGCTCATATCACATGAGCAGAGAGGCCAGGCTATCAAGATAGGCCGCCTCCTCGCCTGCTATTTGTCCTGGCCAATGCCTGGGGTTGTCAGCATCACCTATGAAGCAGGGGCTGCAGTCGTTGGCGCTAAAGAGGCACTTTCAGGCTCCAGGAGGGTGTTAACGTCTTGAAATCTCTTCCACGTTGGCAGCAGGCATCAGCGTTAAAGTCTTATTCCTTTCTTTCAGATTGGGTGCAAATCTGAAAGTAAACCTTCTGTAAAAGAGTGCAGGTGGAATTCCGATTTAGATTATTTTTTTCCTCACCACTGTGATATTTCCCTATTGGCATGTTCAAAAGGCTATGCACCTGCACGCTGCGGCCTACCAGCGACATAAGGCTTATTAATTCTTCTGGAGTACCGTCCTCCTTTTACCCTGCTGATGCGCCCCAGTTCCTCGATATATCTATACATTGACTGCAACCTGCCTGAAAAAAAAAGGCTTTGGATTGCCCTTCCAAACAGCCCCCTACAAGCTTGCGAGAGGTGGACACTTGTACACTTGGGTTGCTTTATATTTTCGTACTGTTTCAAAACTGCATGCCTGGGCATGCCTGGGGTGATTTTAATCGGTTGGGCAAACACGCAGTTATGGATGCAGTGTGGTTGGCCAGGGTGAAACTGCCCAGTGTTGAGAACTTTCTTTTGAGGGTGCTACAGTCAGCCCTGGCTAGCGCAGGACAACGCATCTCACAGGGATGTGGCACCCAATTTCTCACCTAGTCTTTTTACAGTAACACCAAGTTCCTGGTTTTGCCCCTCGATCTTGATCCAGTGTCACATGCTCATCAAATGGCTGTTGATAATCTGTGCTTGAGGTCATCTTGCAGTCCTTGCCCTCACCTTCTTTGTGCACATCTGGACGTGGCAGGATGCTGACAGCCTGGACCCCAGCACAAACCACAAGAGCGAGGGCTTCTTCTATGTTTGGACGCAAGAGGTGTGTACGCGCTTTTTTAAGTGGACGCAGCAAGCCCCTGAGCAAGACATGGGTAAGGCTACAAGTTGTAGGTTACAAAGTGTAAGGCCCATCAGTCAAAACGACAGACTGCTATACAATGGAAATAATGATGGCATTAAAAAGGTGCATGTCAGCGCGACTCAAAAAGGTTGGCCTTTTTGAACAAAACAAAGAATAGCCCTGTTTGACTCCATAAGTGGGGCGCACACATGCAAGCTTCTTTCCATCTACTCAGGTTCTTATAAAGGCCTTTGCTGATGGACAAGAGGTGTAGGGGTGGCACTGGCCCAACTGGTTCCAAAGCCTGTCCCTGGGAATGGAAGCTCGTCCTAGAAGGGTCCAAAAGGAGCTAGATATGCATAGGTCCAGCATGTTTGTGAGTTTGGTACCGCATCCATACTCCCTTCTTGCCAGCTTGCACACATGTTATGAAAAATTTGGAAGAGTGGAGTCGAAGCCAGTTGAGGGTGTGTAGTTTGTAGTTGCTCCGTGAGGTGTGCTGTGACAACCTTGAGTAACCGAGGCCCATGTGGATTATGGAGCGTCTGGGGATGGATAGGAGTTGATCGAGCATGATAACACCGGGGGAACTGCAAGGCCTCTGCCGCATAATGTCCCCGTCCATTGCTTAGAAGAAGTGTTTTTGTAAGAGGGCTGCCTGAAAAGATGTTGGAGGAGCTTTGCCAAGCTGTCAGTAGTAGGAGCTCTTATCTTTGCCCAAGCATCTCCTTGGCAGTTCAAGCAAGGTCATGAGTCTGTGGGTGATTCTGCGCTTGGCTTGCTCAACTTGTGGCTTACGCTCTCTTTGAAGTTGTTGGCAGGCATTCCAAGCCTCCCCTGCCTTTCCAGCGGCTGAAATTGGGTGTACGTTGGGTTGAACCTACAGCCCAAATCTCTGGCTGATTGATCGCTGGTGAAACAATCTTAACCGGCATTCACAAGGTCAATAACAAGGAAACAAGACAAGTGTCTACAAGTAGGCTTGTGCCTAGCACCCACTGGAGAACAAAGGGACACGAGCAATAAAAACTTACCAAACATGAATGATGATGCAGAAGAGTTGATACAAACCTGGTAAAGCCACCTGTTGCTGGATTTGAAAGCGCTCAGCAGAGCAACCTGGATAAGGCAACACTGTCCAAAAGCTAGAAAGGCCCTTTTCCTATGATGGCAAGCACCATCAAACCAGAAGGAGTTTCTTACTAGTGGTTATTGCGGGGCACTCGGCACAGCACTACAGTTGCAAAGGAAAATGACCAGTAAGCAGAAGAGCTTGGTCACCTTTGGCGATTATTTGTGGATGCAGGAGGTGGAGAAAGTGCTGGGCCCTGAGCGGGCCCCCCTCTTCTGCGACGCTTACAGCATCCGCAAACAGGTGAACATGACAAAGAACTCAGCAGCTGGGCTGTTGGTTCAAGTTTGCAATGCAGAATAGGATGCAGCATTTAAGAGGGAGCACTTATTGATTGTCATGAGGGTTACAAGGGTTACAAGGGGTTGGCCGACAGCCCGAGAATCTGGCTGATTGGCTTGATTGTCATGAGCTTTTGCTGCTCAAGCTTCCTGTGTCTTGGGACCTCTAGGCCCCAAATTATTATTCTATAGCTTCCCTTCTCTGCTCAGTTCCATGGATTTGGCACGTCCCTACTAAGTGGCGATTGAATTTTGGTATCTTGGCTACAGGGCAACTGCACGCTAAGCCCAAGGAGTGACCCACACGATGAGTTCCGAGGGAAGAATGTGCCCATCCTGCTGCAGCCCTTAGAGAGGGTAGCTGCTCAGGTTAGAATATTTGAGTCTCTTCATGATGGCTTT
Source organism: Dunaliella primolecta (assembly GCA_914767535.2). Lineage (NCBI taxonomy): Eukaryota > Viridiplantae > Chlorophyta > Chlorophyceae > Chlamydomonadales > Dunaliellaceae > Dunaliella > Dunaliella primolecta. The sequence goes on along the minus strand of OU611753.1, from coordinate 9,603,374 downwards.
CTCATGAATTGCATGAGTGGTGAGGTTCACTTGCATGCAGGGAGGGAATGTGAGGAATGAATGTGGGGTTGCTTACCTAGCTTAGCAGTCCTTGCTCTTTTGTCTGGACAGTGTGTCTTAACATGTGTCAATATTACCCAGTTAATATCAACTTGTAAAAATTGCACGCGGACGCGCACCCCCCCCCCCCCTACAAACACACCTACAAACACGTATACACACACAGAGAGGGAGAGGGAGAGGGAGAGGGAGGGAGGGAGGGAGGGAGAGGGACACAATGTTGTTTTTGCACTCCCTGCAGGCATGCATTTCACACTTGTGACCAGAAATGCACATGCTTTCCACCATTTGCATATACGCAGAACAACCTGGGGATGGAGGAGCAACTAAAATCCATGCGTCCCCCCATCCGACAATCTGTCCTCCATCTCATCATTTATGTTTATGCAGAACAACTGATGGCTGGAGGAGCTGATTTACACGCGCTCCACCATCTAACTATTTGTCCATCATCTGATCATCTGTGCGTACACAGAACAACTTGGGGTTGGAGGAGCTCCACCAGGAGTTGGCCGCTTGCCGTAAGGAACTGCATGCGGCTCGCGCTGCACGCCCGCGCCCTGGCCTGGATGATAAGGTGCTCTGAGTATTCACAACAAGTCACCGTCAACGCTTGCATCAAGGAGCTGTGATTAAATGTCTGTTGTGGTACCCCCGCGAGCTCACAGGAATGGACGGATTGCAGACAAGATAACATTTTTGAGGTTGACGTGTGCAATCATGCAACACCTGGAAGTTACATGGCTAGGAGTTTGCTTGTTGCTGATCGTGCTCAATGGCAGGCCTCGTGTGGCTGAAGACAAGGAAACTAGAAGGGTGCATCGTGCGCCCAACAACACAAGGTGGCCTTGCAGTATGACTGGGGCAGAGATGCTTAATTGAGGTAGAAGCCCAGACAGTACAGGAGGCAGGCAAGGCCTCCCAGAGCTTCCTGCACAAACTTTATTTAGGAGAAGAAAATAGATGCATCTTGTCACTACTTCTCTGCCTCTTTGCTGTTTACACAGGTTGTGACAGCCTGGAACGGCTATGGCATTTCAGCCTTTGCCCGGGCAGCCCGCACGCTGGCTGCAGAGGAGCCTCCAGTCCGCCCACTTTTTCCAGTTGAAGGTGGGAGCTTGCAATAGCTTTTTTCGTACCGCAAAAGTTGACCAAAAGAACTGCATGGCAGTGATCTTGTGACCTGTCTGCCCTGCTGCTGAACTTCACTGGATTACAAGGACGAGACTCAGCAATGCATGTGCCCAGTACTGCCCTACATTTTCCTCCATGCTGAAAAGTAGGCCTCCATTGCATTGCTGTTCTATCAGGTATTTCACGAAGAGAGAGTCTGCTCGTTGTCCTCCTTTCATGTTCACAAACTTGTTAATGCACAGGGGGGGAGTGTCATGAGTACTTACAGTGTGCTGAGAGGACAGCAGAGTTTGTGCGCGCTCACCTGTGGGACAGCAACAAGCGAATTCTCCTGCGTTCCTTCCGGGTGGCCCCATCAACCGTTGAAGGTAAGCAGAAAGGGGTAGCCTTTTCCTACGAACTTTTCTTTGCAGCGCCCATCAGTATGCGACAGCTCTCATTCTTTTCTGTATCCACCTTTGTCTGTACATCATACCTGCTATCAAGGTAGATCTGAGTTGGGCAGTTTCCGGGCTTTCATAGCTGTAAAGGTTGCAAATCTCAAACGACAGGAAAACAAGCTCTGCACCCTACATGTATTTGTCCGAGCAAAGGGTTGTATTTGTGTCCCCTCTACCTCAACCAGGCTTATGACTTCATGCGTGCTTTTGCTGAAAATGCAGGCTTTGCTGATGACTATGCATGCCTGATACAAGGCCTGCTTGACTTGTATGAGGCGGGAGGCCACACCAAGTGGCTGCAGTGGGCCATGGAGCTGCAGCAGCGCATGGATGAGCTTTTCCTGGACCCTGCTGGGGGTAAGGGAGCTTGGAATGCTGAGGGGAATGGGGAATGGGTTTTGACCATGATTGTTTCTTGAAAGGCAGCAACGCATGAACAAGCTTCCCCTGGACTCTGCTGAGGGTGAGGGTTCTGAGAGGCACGAAGCATAAGTCCTCTTTCATCTTGTCCAAGGGGTGCCCACGTTCACCTTCATAATTCATTTGGCAGCGAGGGCCGTAGCGCAAGCTGAATTGGATGTGTGAATGCGCAAGCTGCAAATAATTTGAAGAAGTCAAGGGCTTCATTGCAGTGTAAAGAAGCAAAGTTTGTTGAACAGCATGTGATCACAGTTACATGTGCAGCAGCCATGACTAGATTTTTCGCGGACTCCATGTTGTTTGCAGGAGGCTACTATGCCACCACAGGCGCTGACAAGTCCATCCTAATCCGCATCAAGGATGAGTGAGTGCCGGGACATGTCGTGCTGGCATTTTTTGTTCCTGCCTCCTGCAGAGATGAGGAGATGCAGGCGGCAGCATGGATTTTATAGGCCGGGTTGGACACTGCAACATGGGACTGCTGTCTGCTTGCACCACAGCCCAGGCAGGTAGAAGTGGACATGAAGACGCATAGCATGGACGGGGGCTTGAGCAAGGACTTTGCTTGTGGCACAGGTCAGTGGCTCACAAGTGCAAACTTTGTGCATGTGCAGGTATGATGGGGCTGAGCCAACTGCATCATCTTTGGCCGCTGCTAACCTGCAGCGTCTGGCTCACCTGGTGCCTGGAAAAGCAGGTACAGCTGATCTGCTTATTTGCTCACAATGTCGACTCCAGATTCCTGCAGAAGTTTTGCAAACGGTGAGAAGGAATCCGTTTGCGGAAAGTGAGAAGGGGGTGGTCCAGAATCCCTCCATTTGCCTAATGTCTCTCAAATTTTTCACTGTGTCGACTCCAGCTTTCTTTATGAAGATTTGCTGGCCGCCTGTGCTTGCTGCCTTTCTGAACACACAACGGAGTTGAAGGAGATGTGTCCAAGACTGCTCTACCCTGAGCTATGACTACAAGCTATGACTGGAACACTGCCATGCTTCTGGTTCTGTTCTGAGCATTTCCTCCGTGCAACCTCAGGCGCAGGAAATGGAGAGCGGTGGATGAACGAAGCAGACAAGACTCTGGCCAGCCTGCAGGTGCGCATCGGCAACTGTGGCTGTCGATGGATAGTCGAGGGATGTAGCCTTGTAATACTGCGTGCAGTTCAGGCACATCAATTGCAAGTGAAATTAAGGTTTTACTCCTTTTTGTGCCTCCCTCTTTGTATGAACAGGGGCAACATTTCGAGATCCCCCTGGCTGTGCCGCAGATGTGCTGCTCTGGCTACCTGAAGCTTGCCTCCCCGTTCAAACAGGTGCAGAAGGAACAACATCACATGCGCATTTAACAGAAGACATGATGCTTCAAAAATGCTGCAAATGGAGGACCACGCTCGCGCATGCACTGTCGCAACGCTTTGGAAGTATCCTGACTGCTTTGTGGCTCTCTTTGGGATACCAGTGTCAGCTTGTAGCTGCGTTTCCATTTCAATGGACATGCAGGCACAGATCCTTGAGGTGTCTGGTCTTCACTATTAGAGGCTTGCTGATAGGTGTGTTTGCCACCTGAACGATGCAGGTCATCATTGCGCATGACTCTTCTGCATCTCATGCATCGTCGTACCAAGCTCTAATGGATGCAGTCCATGCCCCTTTTGCACCCAGCAAGGCAGTCATCCACATTGATGTGGTACGTAGCATGGCCTCGTGCTTTGTTTCATTTCTTTGCCTGATTCTAAGCAGGCTGGTGATGCTGCAGCTCTACTTGTTTGGGTATTAATTTGAAAGGATGATTATGCGGAGGTTGATCGTTGGGTATGGTGTTCATGAGCAAAACCACACATACCTGTGATGAAGGCTGCATGGATCTTCTGTTTGTGGATGCTGCCTCTATATAATCAGACTGCCCTACCAGGACGGCTTTTGCTGGAAAACAGCAAAAACGTCCTCAGGTGAATGCTGGGACGACTCCACTTCTGTTTAAAACTTTCTTAACAAAGTCATGGATGCGATTGTTCGTACGTTTCAACCGCTGCCTGTTCCCTGTGTGCAGAGCGACCCTGCATGCAAGGCTTTCTGGCAGGACTACAACCCGGCGGCCTGGGACATGGTGCAGGCCCACTTTCAAAAACAAGAGTGTGAGTCGTGGCTCAACAATGTGCCCTCCGTCGTGCACTGGGCACCAGGGTTGCGATACAGAGAGGGAAAGGCATTCAAAGATGGAACGTGCAGCTGTGACTTGCTAACCTCTTCGTATGAGGACCTTTGCTGCTCCTTTGCTGCTCCTTTGCTTCTTCTCATCTGCAATTCCAACAGCAATCACAATTGTCACTCTTGTATGTGCAGTGACCCCTACAGCCTTCATCTGCCAGAACTTCACCTGCCAGGTATGGCTACTTAAATCGCACTGAACATATATTAGTTACAGTGATTGAACTGAACATGACTTTCTTCGTTTCTTAGTGCACAGTTCTGGGTCAGAATGATCTGATTTGGCTACAGACATCTGTTTTTATACTTTAGCTAGGCTGCCTTGGGCAATGCAGCTATGTAACCCTTACCCTTTCCTTCCATCTGCCAGGCTCCCACAACAAGCCCGCTGGATGTTACCAAGCAGCTGCAGCAGTCAGGCAAGCCAAAGCAGCCAACTCCGTTCACCATGCCTGGACTGTAAATCAAGGAGTTTTCCACTTACAACCTGGCCTCATTTTATCTTCGTGCTGACCAACACAGACCAACGCTAGCAAACAGCTGAAATATGTACATATGCCAGAGACCCGAAGCTTTGAGCTCTGTGATGATGCTCTGAGCTTGAACTGAATGTAGATTATCTCGTTCCAATCAATAGGTTAGGATGACATGATTAATTGGGTTTATCAATGGAATTATTATTGACATATTCCATGATTCTTCTTTTAAATCTATGAAATATCTGGGTATGGTCTGTGACAAACGTCTCAACCTTCCCACTGCTGCTGAGGCTGCTCTGAAACCATGCATAGCGGGGACTTATCGTGTCAAAACCTTTGCTCACGACCACAGCCTCACAAATCAGCTGCATGCGTTCATCTGGCTTTTGGAAACATATGCTATCCCAGCAGGAATGTATGCCAGCCAGATATGGGCCACTCCTTACTTACGGCAGGGCACAGAAATGGACAACCAGTTGCAGGAGTGGATCCTAAACGTTTTGCGGAACCTTCTTGGAGTGAAATCCACAACACCATCTTGGAGCATTTTGTGAGAATGTGGCATGGAACCTTTTCAGTTCAATTGATTTCGTGCCATTATGCGCTTCTACAACTCGCTTACTAAGTGCAACAGTCTCCTGCTCAAAAAGGTTCTCCATGCTGACATCAGCCTTAGCTCCATGACTGACTCTTGTTGGACGTCCCACCTCTCATCTGCGCTGGATGGTCTGGCTCACTCGGATCTGATGAAACGTCAAATTATGGCTTGTGACCCTGTGAAACTCAATCAATTTGTGGTGGACCTGAGATCTAGACACCTGGGCTATCGGAACCAATTTACAGCCCCTAATCCAAGAGTAAGCAACAATAAGCGGCTGACTTACCATCAATGGTGCGCTCTCCCTGTCAGAAACGCACATGCCATTCACCCACCTTATACAATGCCTAAATACATGTACTTGGATCTTCCCCATCATGTCCTTCGCAACACTGCCAGATTCAGGCTGCGGGTACACGCTCTTCACGTTTAACAGGCTACTTGGTCCAATATAACTTCTCCGGTCTGCGATATCTGTGATTCTGATTACATACAAGATGAAAAACATGTGCTGTTCAGATGCTTTAATCCCCGGGTCTGCTCTCTCTGTCAAAAGTATGCCTCGCTTGTTGAGCACAACTTCTCTTTCCTACACTTCCACGTCTCCTACAGGATGCCCTGTCTAGGCACCATTCACCATGTGAATTCCCAGGATATCAATATTTTTCCAAACCAGGATAACAAACTTCCTTTTTTTTCATGACCTCATGTGTATTTATGAACAGGCTAGCAGTCAAACGTCTTGACTGAGGCCTTTTTCCCCTTGTATCCCCTCGTATCTGTTCAATCCTTTTTGTATCCCCTCGTATCTGTTCAAGGATTTGGACAAGCATGTTTTGAGAAACATTAGCAGATTTAGATTGCGTGCTCATCACTTGAGAGTGGAGTCTGGTAAATGGCTTGGGGGTTCAAGTATCTGTGATAAGTGTGAGTGTGGGGAAGTCCAGTATGAAAAACATGTGCTTTTCTTTTGCAAATGTACTGAGGTGCGTGAGCTACGCACGAGATACAAGGACCTTTTTGAGGAGATGTTTAAGACTTTGCGTGTGCTTGCTCCGCCTCCAAACGCTGACTTTATTCCATTCTTGGCTTGCCATCATACTATCACTGATTCTGAGATCAATGCTTTCCTAAATCAAGACTCATACAGACTTCTTAGATTTGTGTCAGATTTAGTCTCAATTTTTGATACTGGTTGAGCTCATTTCACCAGCTGCCATCAGCCAGAGTCTCGGGCTGTAGGCCACCATTGTCAACCCCTTGTAAACCCTTTCCCCTTGTAACCCTGAAGGTGGAGACAACGGCTTGGGATACTTGGAACGCTCTTTTGTGTGATCGCTGTTCTTGTGCTGAGGTTCAAGATGAGGCTCATGCCCTTTTGGTGTGCAGAGACGCAAATTACAAATGTTTGTGTTCTGAGGAGACAGTGTGCTTACCTGTTCAACTGTTTCTCTGGTGATGTTTCAATGGGGCAACCATTTTTACAACAAGCCAGTGTCCAGGATGTTTTTGATTTCCTCTTGCAACACGACAACAAGCTTTTTCGTTTGTGTCTGAGCTTATGGACATGTTGACTGGCGAGGACCAGTCACAGGCCGATCAGCCGAACAGTCTGGCTGAAGGTCCCCCCCTGTAAATCTGTAAATCTGTAAATTTTGGTGGAGCGGATGTATGGTATCTTGGCTCAAGGTATCGTCATTTTTTTACTCAATGTGGGGAGTGTCTTCCTACTACATAGTTTTTCTAGGTGACGACTTGACCAACAAGCAGACTCTTGGCATGATAGTCACATTGGAATTGTGTGTTCCAGCCCTTGGCTTGGCAATTGGTAACTGGTACTTCCCAGATGGGACAAGCAGGCTTCATGAACCACTGGCAGGCTGATGATCAAGCAATAGCCAGATTTGTTTCTGAGTGCCTTAAACGTGACTGGGGTGGCTTTCATTGCTCTGTTTTTTCTCCAGACCAGGCTCGTTAAACTGAACATCTTTCCTGCTTCTGCTCAGCTGCCCATTTAGGCAGGTACATCTATCATAGATACATCATGTAAGCCTTGCCCTTTTACGGTATTGCCTTCCGCTTCACCCGCGCCACAAGTTTTTAAAATAACAGGCCACTCTGTACTAGGAGAATTGCTACGTCTGGAAGCAGTAAGGGCGTTCCATGGTAGTTCCCCTTGGAAGGCACGTTCCTATGGTTGTGAAAATCCATGTGGCTCAGCTGGCAGGCACAAGCATGCTGAATCATCACAGGTACAGAAAAAGGAGTAGACCAAATGGATGCATGTGTTAAGAGAATGCACGGAAAGAGTCAGTACATTTGAAGCCCAGTCACTCTGCTCTGATGTGCAAACTTCATTCAAACCAAACCATGCCGTGCTAGAGCCATAATAGCCTTGTGTCAGGGTCACAAACTACATCATGCCAAGTCAAACTCGGATTCTTGTCACATGCACTTCCTGTCAGAAATAAAGAATATGGACAGTACATGGAGAACCACACGTCCAAGCAGGCACTGCAAGCTCAGGCATCATGATGAATGCTTGCTAGTTGTTTGCATCAAGGATATAGATGAAGCACGCTCCCAAGCAAAACAGGGCAACTTTTCCCACCTCCCCTGGGTCTGATGAACAGCTGGAGATACAGCAGGGGGGAGGGCGAACAGGGCACAGCTAAGACTTCAAGATATCCTGGATGGTGCTGCGCAGACGCTCCCAGCCCGGGGTGCTGATGTTTGCGCCCTTCACCTGCACAGCCTCAGCTCCAGCAGCACAGCCGGCAGAGGCGCAGCGCTCCAAGTTAGCACCATGGAGGTAGGCATAGAGGAACCCCGAGGTGAACATATCCCCTGCACACGCGGAAACATGAGGACGACACTTACAAATGCGCTGGAGCAGGACTGATCAAGTCTTTTTGTCGGCCGCGTCAATCACCTCAGATGGTGACAAGCAAGTTTGCAAACTGGAATCAGCCCTTATGCATGCAACGCTTGGACGTAAGAGTTTGAAAAAGTTCAGTACATTAAAAAATGCAGAGGGACAACTTTTGATCAGGACACACAAGACAAAATAAATATGAATCCATAATTCGCAATGCTTTTGAACATGCTTTAAAAATAAAGTAGAATTAAGCAAATAAAGAAGACAAAGATGAAAAAAGGAAATAGAAATAGCTTACCCATGTAAGCCAGTTACAACTTGTAATGCAAGTCCTTCTAAAAAGGGTGGCTCCATAGGCTCAAGCCTCCCTCTTCTCACGGGCCAAAACTGTCAACGGCTTAGCAACTACATACTTATTTATTGTGCATCTTGCAGGACCTGCACAGTTAATTGGGGAGATGTTCTTTGTTTTGTAGGTTGAATCGCAGACCCAAATTTCATGCAAATTTGGGTTTGAAGAGGATATAGTGGGAAATGTGGAGCACAAATTTGTCTGCTGGTAAAGCAAGAGGTGTGACACCCTTTGCAGGCCACCTTAATAGGCAGAGCATCATTTAAGACATCATCCTGATTCATGTGGTACATGCTTGTGCTCCACACTGCGCTCAGTTTGCGAGGGATGCAACAAAGCAATGTCAATGCCCGCATTGGCTTGTACACCACCCAAAGGCTCCTCCTGCCATCACACTACCCCAGAGCTGCCCTGCAAAATTTTCTACTGGACCCACCCTTAAAGACCTCCAGCAGCATGTAGTCCTGGACAGCTGGTCATTCGATGCAAGCTTTGAAGTTGCACTTTTGGCTACCAGAGCAAGTAAAATCAATCACAGAATCACACACTGCATCCACCATGACAAACTCCCAGCAAGTGTCGGCCGCGCTGGCACTCAGTGAAGGTTTGCATGTGGGATGCAGGACACAGTTGCACGGTATGTGTACCAAAGCCTCTGGTATGTGAACCCGTAACATCCGTACCCGTACTCGTACCAGTACGTGGCACGGAATGCACAGTGGGGCGGGAGGCAATCTGTGGGCCAACGAGCCCGCCTGGAGGCCAACGACAAGCCAAACCTTTCCGATTCGACGCTAAATGTGTGTTCTTTTATTATATTAATATAATGCTTCCAGTGAAGGCATTCAAATGCGCATGCTATTGCACCGCATTAGATGGTTTGACTAGGGGAAGAAGACCAAAAGGGTGCCCTCTTGAGGAAGAAGGAGCTGGGCACCCAGCAAGCATGCACAGGATGAGCATGTGTTTGCGGCCTGAGCAGTGCATGCAAAAGGACACCCTCTTGAGGAAGAAGGAGATAATGGAGCTGGGCACCCAGCAAGCATGCACAGGATCAGCATGCGCTCGGGGCATGAGCAGTGCATGCATGCACTTGAATGAGCGCATGGGCAGCGCGAGCGTATACGGGCATACATGGGCATGCGCAAGCAGTGCATAAGCAGGTGCATAGGCAGGTGCTTGGCTCATGAGTGCTGATGCAGGGTACTAGTCTCCTTCTCTACGTCTGAAATAAAATTGATTGTGGCTTGAACACACGCCAGAGCACTTGTGTGGCAAAGTCATGCATGAATGGAGCACCGCAGTGTGTTTGCACACTCTGTACCGCTCTTTACACGCTGCCGTACTCATACCCGTACTCACGTACTGTGCAACTATGATGCAGGATAACATCAAACATGCTTGGTGTACTGGGATGCACTATGAGGTGAGCAGAAAGGATGCAGTCTCATTACGCCCGTTTGGGGAGCCCAGCCTCGAAAACAGACAGAATCCAAGCTCAGGGCGAGATCAGTCCAGACTTTTGCGTCGCCTCAGTCCCTGACTAACACTTACGCACCTGCACTGCATGTGTCAACCACCTTGACCTTCTGCGCCTGGCTTGACCCTACTTCACCACTGCTGCTGCGGGCCACACAGCCTTGTGAACCCAAGCTCACTACAGAAACCTGCGGATGAGTGTGGCATGCTATTAAATTGCAAAAAATGCTGGACACGAGACATCGATCAACAACACAATGAGACCTTTTGGCTCTTGTGGGCAATGCTTTGCCCAGAGGCGAACAAGAGAAAGAAGAGGGAGATGTTATAAACCAATATGAATTGAAGTGACAATGTCATCACTGCTGACAACACGCAGCTGAACAAAGCGAAATTCAAGGAGCAAGCTAAAGATAGGGAAACCTGGACATTGTGCAGGTAAGCACTGTAACCACCAAAGAAAAAGCAAGACCTGTTACAAGCATATGCTCCTGTCAAGACAAGGCAAAGTGAAAAACTGGCTGTCCAACAAAGAGCTCCATTTATGGCAAAGGCATCAGCCCTGTCCCATGACACACCTTCACGTATTGGAGCAAGAAATCCTGCACAGCCTTCACTTTATCATCCTTGGAGGCTGCAGCACACAGGGTAAACAAATGGGGTTCTTGATGAAAGAAGCCGTTATTTTCTACGGGACCAAGAGGCAGACATGGGATACATATTGCTCCCAAGCCTGGAGCCTGACACAGCAGCAGAAAGTGTGAGAATGGGTGCCAAGCCTCAGAGAAACCAAGCTACATAATGCAAAGGAGTTTTCCAACCCTGTTGGCCGCTGAGGATGCAGTTGTGCCACACCTTAACCTCCCTGTTCCTATTTTGAGCAAATCGATACAGTAATAGGCTTACCAAGAAAGCAGGTAAGGGATCAAGGATCACTTTGTATATTGTTGGGAAGTCCAACAATATACAGATTCCTCCAGAGTTACATCCAAAGCATGCACCCACCTTCTGGAGCAGCCAATTCAAATACAGTTGCCAAACTTTCTGCTTCTTCTTGGTTTGAGAAGAGCATATCGAGGCTGCCAGAGCGCAAGATTTCCAGTAGCGCATCTTTGCAATTTCGTACCAGCTGCAAACACAGGGTGCACACAAGGTATCGTTCACACATTTATCATCCCACAACAATGATGTGAAGGGGTGCAGGATGACTGCAAGCATCAGGAAACATTGATTATTCTGGAGGTTGCGGGAAAGCAATTCCGAGGCATTTTTGCTTGTGAAAAACGGAGGGCATTAGCAAGGAGAAGGGCCCCAGGGCCTAGAGGGCACTGACGGCTGGGACTGCGCAGCTTCCCCAAGGCCCCATCATCTGAGAGAAGAGCGGAAGAAGCATCAGGAAGCAACTGCACATGTTCTGATTTACATGGAATGTGAGGGCACACACCGGATGCATCATTTGTGAATACACTCTGCGAGCGGGTCTTGAGCTGCATGGAAATTCATGCCTCAGAACAAACTGCAGAAAGATTCCACGCCACTCCTATGGAGAGCAGCACTTGGTTCCTGGGATATTTTGAAGGATTGTGCGGCAACATATGGGTGTTGAAATATGGGCATTTTTTGGATGAGATGTGGACACATCACTAGGCCTAGCTTGCATGGCGGAATTTACAAGCAGTTCATGCTTTCCAAGCAAGTATATGGACAGCTAGAATTTGTAGGCAAGTGGCAGGACTCTTTGCCTCTGCAAGAGGAGTGCGGGAGACCTTTTTTTAGGGGTGCGGAACAATTGCCTCGAGGTATGGAATGACAAGATAAGCTGGAGGATGCATGAAGCTGCAAAGAGCTGTAGAGGCTAGCAGTCAATCGTTTGACTGGAGGCCTTTTTGTTTCCGTAATCTTCTGCAATCTTAGGTATGGTGTGACAAGAAAAGCTGGAGGACACATGAAGCTGCAAAGAGTTGCATCTCAAGTTGTAAGATGAGATGGTTGCCACAGCATCCGAATATCAAATTTTATTCAGCTCTGGTCAGAATCGAAAATAGCAAGGACGTTTCCACCCAGCCGCGAAAAGGATGCCCTCCCCAGAGCAAGCGCCTCAGTACGAACTCCAATCTCACATGAGAGCACACTTGCTTCTTGCCAGCGTATAGTTAGGAGCCCTAGGGTCAGGCCATTGCTGCTGCATGAAATCAATCAGGCAGGGTAGACTACACACAGCTTGGGCGCACCTCAAAGCTTGCCAAATCCATGGATACTATTGCGCCCTGCTCCCGGGCTGCCTTTGTCATTTGCTTGGCAAGCTGTGGTCTGTACAGGCAATAGCCTTCGCAGTGTAGCAGCTGAATGCCCTCATGCCAACTGCACACATGGACATAACACCTTGAATCAGTCCACATACCATCTGCAGACATGGACATGCATTGAGCTTGTGCAGTAGCCGAATGTCCACATCTAATTGCACACATGGACATGGAACCTTGAGTCAGTTGCCACAAAATATGCCAAATGTGAGCTGCAAACAGGCTGCCATTTTAAATGCTTCATCTGAGCATGGGATTTTTCAATGAAGGGGTTGTGGGAAGTCTCGCGAGTGGACGGTTGGTTTGAAATACTTTCAACGTCTATGTCTGGTTAAAGGAAAGACCTGTGGTCTTCAAATTGGCATCCCAATCAGCTCCTCATCCTAATGAGGATTTCACACAAAAAACATTATTCGTACGAACTTGCTGGTATGCACTTGCCATGTTCAAGCTAGTAAGTAAAGATTGAGTGCCCGCCCAGGCATCTGACAGATTGTAACATTTGAGATAGAGGCACGCCTGCAAGAAACCACCTAGTGCACACACAGAACGCAACTGACCATGCACAGCAGGGAAAATGCACCATCATTGCAATGCATGCATGCATTAAGTCACACCTGCTAGGTATTTGCTCTGCTGTTTTGAGCTCCAGGGACGCCCCCAGACATGTACGCATGGTGCGCTGCCCATCTGGAGTGACCAGGCACAGGCAGGAAGCAGAAGGGGCACCACTGCTTGAAACCAGCAGCAGTGGCTCTACACACTCAGAAGCAAGCTTGGACCTGCAAACAGAGCAAGGTTGCTTGGGGTACTCAAGCTCTTGAGTTGAGGGGGTCTAGGATAAGCTGCAGGGGGATCTTAATATGCATCACTGCAAAACTGCAGCGATTTGCCGTCAGATATATGGAGCAGAAATCATGCAACATGTAGACTAGATATGAAATCTGCCAACATCCACCCATCGCCGGCCTCCATAAAATCTCAAGCGGGCATTGCTGCAAGGATGCCATGACTTACCAGGTCTGTAATACGGAACAAAAACCATGCAATGCTGACCAGATAGGAATCTACCAACATCCATCCATTTTAAGCCTCCCGCTCACACTTTGGCTTCCTACAAAATGCCTATCCCTGCCATAGTGGTCCAATGTCACGCTGATACTGTAATAGAAAATAAAGCTCCTTGAGGGTCTTAAGGGAGGAAAAATGCTGCTGCAGGGCTTGCACACCCACTGCGGTTACTGCAATAACTGCCCTTGCTGGCAGCATGAGGGCTGACACTTGGAACGCCAGATGTGCACAAAAAGCTTCTGGGTTTGGAACAAAATGAAAGCAGTGAAATTTAATAAGGAATGAGCTGGGCTGTATCCCAGCTGAGCCAATGAACAAAGCTCAAATTTCAAGAAAGAATGACTTGCTTGACACATCAAGTCTTTCAAAAACGAAAACATATGGCGGCATCAGGAGCATGCAGGTTTCATGACTTATGGACGCCAAGGTTTGATCCTTTTAACAGCTATAAATTTGGAATCTTGAGCTTAAAAGCCACTGGTTGGTATAGTTCTGAGTCCATTCAAATGGGATGGAGGTCGATGTAGGTGGGAGAACTTGTTTGAGAGGTGAGTCCACACTAATCTTTAAAAATTAACCTGTTAACACACCAGTGTGTCCTTCTTTATAGGGTGAAGACAATGAAGTACAGTGGAAACAGCCATCAAATCTTCACTTGAGGAAGAAGATAAAGTTTACTTACGCAGCAGAACCACTCAAATATGACCTAAGGGACAGAGGAAAGCTGGGCCCAGCGCAAATTTCACTCACTGGTATTGCTTCCCGGTTTCATCATCGCCAATCATGCCCGCAAACTTGCAGAGTAGGCCGCCTTGTGAGATATTGGCCACACCCTTCATCACATTTGCTGCACTGCCTCCTGGTACACTGCAAGGTCATGAAACAGGGGTTGAGAGGAGCATTTCCTGAGGCATTTTTAGGAGCAAGTTCAGAAGCAGATAGTTTGCTAAGGCCCATGGACAGGGAAGATAATGGCCTGACCTCACTCGTCAGAGTTCGTTGACATCATACAAACAATGTTTAATGGAGAGTTAACTTGAAAAGGAAAGGCAAGGGGGGCTCAGAGTGCTCTGGAACAATGGTGCGCAACAGAACTGAGCCCAAGGCGCCTTGTAGGACACCTCCAAAATGCACAAATGTTTCTTAATCAAAAATTGAAACATCAACAACCTTGAAGACTGCAAGCTCTCCTTGGCACTGTGCCTCACCTTGTAAGTTTGCTGTGTTTTGCAGTGGCCTCCAGCAGCTTGTCCATGGTTGAAGCGTCCACTGGGATACATCTGAGCAGGCGCAGCATCGTGAGTATAAATTTTACACTGCTGCTTTGTTTGTTCCTTCATGGGTGACAGGTGTTGAGGGTCCTAGCCGCTGGTGGACGTTGGCATGACTGCGCTTACGAACAGAATTACAGACCGCCACAGCGGCGCAAGCACATTGATGCCCACCTCGCACAAGCTGAAATGGCAAAATGGTGTTACAACAACGCACCAACAACAACAATTGTACTGTTTGTTATGATTCACGCACCCTCCAGGCTCCTTTGTTACATCGTTGCGAAGGAAATCATAGGACACATTGGCCAGGATGTCCATGACTGCACCGTTTTTACACAGGAAGTTGTGTCACAGAGTTTTGATGAAGGCTGTGCAGGAGGGTATGGGTTCAGAAGGCGTGCTTGGGTCTGAAAAGGGTGGCCCCCCAAAAGCATGCATTTCTATGGAGGCAGGCACGTGCTGCAGATATCTTGTGAACTTTTCTACAATACCTGGATCTCCCAGGCCACACACTCCCTTGACCTTACTATCTATGATAGGAGCCATGCCGAGCGACCGACTATTTCGACGCCAGTGGGGACGTGAAGGTGCTTTCCCACCCTTTCCTCGCCTAGCTCCAAAAAATGAAATAGAATTTGAGTGCTTTATCATATATCATAATTTATTCATTTGTTTGCTTGCTTGCTTGTATTTACATACCGCAAGACACGATTGGTCCTAATTTGTGAAGCCAGCAACATGATGCTGAAAGGCTTGCAGCAACAACACGCAGCAACAACCCAAAAACCCACAAGTATCCTCCTCCCAAGAACTAGAGCTGGTACCTTGCGCAGGTGGGAACCAACAATCGCACGGTTTTTCTCATCCTTGTCTCCACAGGCCCATGGGTTTAGGTGGCTATCAAATGCTTCCTTGCCACAGGCAAAGAGTGCATTGAGTGCCTGGAAAAATTCGTCCGCTTGCATAATTGTAGCTTATTTAATTCACACAGGCCACACAAGCGCCAAACTGCCTGTCAAGCCTCACCAGAGCCACAGCAATCAGTCCTGGATGATGACCGGCTAGTCAGAGCTATGGTTGGCATTGGGTTAAATGGATCGGTGAGCTGCCTGCTCTGTGAGAGCCTTGGCACTTTTGCCAATACTTGGTAGCTTAAGAACACAGTCTTTCTCCCTTGTTCACACCTTGTGGATATTTGGTGTTAACACTTTCTACACCCAATTGGGCGTTTTTGAATGCTTATATACCATGTGTTGCCATCCACGATCTTGATGGATTTCTGCCACAGTCAATGAGTGCCTTGCTAGAGCAATTGCAGTAGCCTTGCAGATTTGCTGGCAGCGGTGCAGCTGCGATGGTGTCAGCGGCAGCCAGGGAAAAGACACGGCTACAAAGAAGTTCATAGTCGTTGCAGTACAGCAGGTCAACCAACTTGCAGGCCCTCCAGCATCTCTGCTTGCTGTGGAAGCATTTGTTCTTCCTCCAACCGCGCGCACAAGTTCTCCCCCGTTTTATGCTCCCTCACCTTTCATCACCTCCTGCGCGCACAGGCAGCTGTTGGAGGTGCTCAGCTGCTTGGCATTAACGTGTTTGAGCATTTCAACTTCTCAGAGGACTTCTACACTGTGGCCCTGACTGGCTTGGGCTTGCTGGCAACCTATGATACAATACTGTTTGGGCTTCCATGGTGGGTGTGCAAGCATGGTCCAGGCTTTCCTCGCCTGTGAGAACGTGCACACATGTGCATGCACACAAACACACACACACACACACACACACACACGTGCACGCGCACACTCACACACACGCGCACACACACACACACACGCACACACACACACACACACACGCACACACACACACACACACACACACACACACACACACACACACACACACACACACACGCGCGCGCGCACGCGCACATACACACAGATTGCAACAGCTCCTCACACATGGCAAGCATCCCCCCCTTATTCATGTTTCCTTAGGTACAAGCAATTGCGTCCTGAGATCCTAGAGGAGAGCAGTAGCAGCGGGGGGGGACAAAGCAACAGCAGGCAAGGAGAGGAGGGTGCCAACACCCGCGGCAGTGGGGTCGGCGTAAAAAAAGGCAGCAAGGCCAAGCCCTTCAAGATGCAATTGACACCCGGCTTAAGCACAGCAGAAAGTAGAGAGCAAGCCTCGTGGGAGATGGTGTCAGCTACGCTGGTGCGCCCTGTTGCATACAGCGCCCTCGCATGCTCGTATGCTTTTGTGTGCCTGTAAGCAACGAGTCTCACTGTCAGCATGAAACGCCTGCTGTTAAGGAACGCAAGTCCTGAAATGTCATCAAGATAGCCATCAAAGCCGGCTTATGAGCAGCAAAACCTGCAATACTCTTTCTGGCAGCGCAGCAAGGTATTGGGCAGGTGCTCTCATCTTGACCTCCATGCAATGACTTTGACAAAGGCATATACAGTTGTTGCTCCCGAGAAAAGAGCGCGCACAGTAGTTTTTCCAGCCTGAGTTGTGCAATTGATGCCTAGGCTGAGCAGTAGGTAGAAACTGCGGCAGAGCTTCGTTCAGGTCTCGTGTGTTACAATTTATTAGTTTGTGATGCTGGCTAAGGTGTTTGAATGAGTACTCTAATGGTGAAGGTTAACGACCTTAGAAGGCGTGGGTGTTGCTTGTGAGCATTTGCTGCACTGCATGGGTCCTTCTCAATCCTAGGGTTCATTTTCATGTTCGGCGCTTTCTTCCAGTTTCAATAGACAGCCATTAGTTTCTGGGCATGTGGTCAGGTACGCTGAATGCTTCATGAAATGCATGCCAATGAAGGTGCAAAAAACATGCAAAAGCATTCATTGATGTTCCCAAGGCAGTTTGCATGCAAGGGGACAGCACTGCCTCTTTATTCAAACCTCATCTTGTATAATGAGGTACAAAAGTTTGCATGCAAGGGGACAGCACTGCCTCTTAATTCAAACCTCATCTTGTATAATGAGGCACAAAAGCCATGCCTCAGCTTTCACTTGACAGTCCCCAATTTAAAGTGTCTGCTTCTTCTGAGGTTTTGCAAAACCTTGTCCCTTTCCTTTTATGAGTTGCAGGCACTGCAACAAGCATGCATTGCTGCAACCTTCACGCTCACCAAGCCCGATGTTCCTCTCATCTTGGATTTTGGATTCATAGCACTGCGTGAACTTGGGAAGGTGGGTTGCCGTGGTGTGATTGCTTGAGCTGCATGTCCGGTATAAGAGTACTTCTTAGATGCTGTCACAATGCATTGCTGCTTTCACTCCCTAACTAAGTACGTGGTGAAGTAACAGCCTTAGCTTTACAACAATTGTGAACTGATGGCGAAGCGTAGCTGCCCAGTTTCCTCTGGTTTTTGTTGCCAAATAATGCCTGGAGTCTGCAATCTCAGTGGCTCTCTGTTAGAAAGTTTGTTTTTTGTCCATGCTTTGCCTTGTGGGACAGAGAGCCAAACACTCAAGGCCAGATGGCTCAGGTTTCCAGCCCCTTAGAATACTGACTTAGGAAATTTAATGCACATGGCTACATCTCATCATCGTTCTTTGCTCTATGGCCTCCTTGCAGGAGCTAGTTCAGCGAGGCTTGTTGGCAACGTTTGTTACTGGCTGGTTGTTAGATCGATCCTTTGAGGCTGGCATAGATGATGACATCCTGTTTTACGGGCAGACGTTCTACTTGCCAGATGTGGTCAGGTAGAGAAGAGCTGGTGTTTTAAAGTCCCAAGTGAAGTTCAAAAATGGCTTCATGCTTGACATTTGTCTTCAGCATGCGCTCTCACACTCCAGCTTCTATTTTATTCATAGGTGGTTTCCATCTGCTTTCTTGATTCGAATCAGTATGCCTCAACACCCTCTTCATGGAAATCTCCACTGTCTTGTCTGAATTCCTCAACTTGTACTTAATCAATGGCATCTGTGCTGCTGCAGCTTCTGCGTTCCTGAGAGCATTGTATCTGCGCGAACATTGTATCTGTGTGCTTACTCCATAGCTCTGGGATCGGGGACCTGCAGGTACACAGCTGCTTTTGCTTTGACCACGCTCGCCATTCCTGCTGTGCTCGCTGAAGCGGAGGGGCTGTCCTTGAGCGTTGCCACGAATTGGGCTGTTCTAATCAGCAGCAAGGACTCAGAGGAAGAGGAGAAGGACGAGGTGAGCAACCACGAGTGCCTGTTGCTCAAATTCTGAATGTGTTGTGAACTTCAGATGTGCCCAAGTGGCGTGCGCAGGAGAATTTGCCACTTCCAGCTGGCAGTGTGACAAACATAAGGGAACCTGGGTTTGCACAACTGATCTCCCACTTGACTCTCTCGTTGTGTCTTGAGAGCCTGTATGGTGACGGGACAATGCCTGTTGCAGTGCCTGGCATTTCACTTCTTTGCCCTTTGTCCTGAACACTGGTAACTTGTGAGCTACTGCTTTAATCAGGTCATAGCCTATTGGCCAACAGGTCTTGCGCCACGTTTGTGCAGCATTGCTTTCAGGCTGTACTGTTTCATAGGTTTTGTGAACTTCAAGCTGAGCCAGACCCCCTTGCTGGGCCAAGTAGACTCCTTTCCTCCCACATTTAAGCCAAGAGCTGGAAGCTACTCACTTTCAAATTGTCATTGACTCAGGAAAGAGAATACATTACTGATTGAAAGTACTTGCAGCATCTGGGTTTTAGATAGATGGACTGTGGGGCACTTTGCAAGACGTGACACAACTGTTTTTCTGTAGTGTAACATTGCACTCCTGCAGACCCACAACCTTCTTTTGTGCTGCAATCTTTCCTGCACCGTGGAGCATCTCCTCTGCCTCAGCATCGCTCAACAGGGTGTGATCTTGCTGTGGTGGCAGGGATCAGATAGGAAGAGGAGTGATAATGCAAAGGGCGATGCATGCAGCAACACACAGTGGCCCAGCTGTGATGCCTGGGACACACCCGGAAATTTTGTAACTTCAGGACGGCACCTGTCAATCCATTTAAGACTTCTTTCATCGGCTTCCTGAGCTCACGCCCTGTCAATTGGCACCCTTTTGGTGCAAATTGGATGAAAGGGGGGTCTGTGTTGCTTGAGTCAAAGTCAGTGCCACTTGTGCATGGGTGTGGGCCACGGGGAGTGTGAAGGCAAAGGCGCAGCAGGTTATTCCAAACTTCCTGGATAGTGACAATGTGTGGATGCATTATTGCTTGTTGAAGTCAAGAGGGCAATTTGTGGACTTGCAAGCCAGTTGTGGGTGCCCAGAAGAGCAGGTATGCACGGGCGTCTGTTGCTCAATTTTTGCCCCATAACTCTGCTGCACATAGTTTTTCATTGCGCCAAGTATGCAGATGGGTGGACAATTAATAAAGGAGCAGGTTGTTACCCTTATTGTCTGGGTCGGGGGAAGAGGGAGGGGGAAAGGGGTCCAGCGTATAATTTACTTGTTCCTCCCAGGAAAAAAATGTCTACCCTCCTGGGCCCCGTGTGAATTTTTTGCTCCAACTGCTGTGACATGAGGATTGGGAGGACACTCAATTGAGGGCATTGAAGGTGCTGTTCTGGCTCAGAGGATAGCCAGAACAGGCAGAGTTGGAGGGGGCATGGAATCAAGAGGGAAGAATTGCAAGGGACTCAAAGTTGTAATGTAGGAACATATGGGGATGACATGGCAGGCTTGTTCCCTGTCTTCCGTTGAGCACTTGCTGCTACTCGAAATTTCCACGAATCAGCAAGCTTTGCACTTCTGAACATTTTGGGTTGGCTTTGTGGACCATATTTATCGCCCCTGTATGACCACAGGGCGTGTTGCTTGCCATTGAATGAGTTGATACTGCAAAAAGGGCCGTACAAATTCTATTGCCACAAAACAAACAATTAGCAGGGGGAATGCCCTTGGTTAGTGCGCCCTTGTGTGCTGCAGATTGCATGCTTTAGGAAACCTATGATGCAGGTCACTAACCGGTTAAAAGCCTTCTTGCCTTGTCTGCATGAGGAATTGCGCTCACGCCTTTGCTAAATCTGTGTCTTTGCATGTGCAGTTGCTGCGAGAGTATGCCCTCATTGAGTCACTGCAGAAGGTGGTTAACAGTCTGCCTGCTCGTCTCACCTTGGCTCTGAACACGATGAGGGGCACCCTTCGCTACGGGGTGATTAACTTCAGGTAGGATTTGTGTGATGTATACTATCTTAATTCTTTTGTGCTTCATGGAAGCCTCAGTCAACTTAAGATCGCTTAATAGCCAAGGTCCTGAGATTAAGCGCTGATTGCAACAGGGTTAAAGGTGTTCATAAGAAGAAGCTTTTCTTCAAGTTTATTTTGAAAGCGTGATCAGCTCTGAAAACGTGTTCCTTATCTCGAGGTGTGCAAGCAGCATATGTGCTGTAAAAACGTATCATCAGGAATTGCATGCCGCACCCCCATGGTCTGAGTGGAAACTATCGTCGTTACAATCATCATTGTCATCATCGCCATGGTCACCAACATCATCGCCATCATTTTCAAAATCAAGCATTTTCTGTGCATTGAGGTTAGGGTGGCTTTCATTTACATTCATTGTATATGCCTGCAACTGCAGCTTTGCTTACACCAACAACCTGGCCTCCTCTTACACCGTGGCTGTTGCCTCCGCCATGCTGCTCTCGCTCTATGCCAGCAAGGCAAAGTCGGACCTCCAATTGACAGGCTCAAGGCCCCCACCCACCTGAGTGCTGTGAATGGTGGGGACTCATAAGCAGCAATTGTCCTCTGCAGTAAGCAGGGTTTTTTGTTTGTATGCTTGTAAACTAGAAGTCTGCGTGCCTGTTGTATGCCAGCAATATTACCAAGATGATGGGTGATGGTGGGTATTATCCTGGCCTAGAGACCAGGAGTAATTGTGCTGTGGAAGGCCTGAAATAAGCTTTGTGTGCACAGGGAGTGGATTTCATTTTCGGGGGGCTTGGGTGATAATTTATAATTTAATTAAATTTTGATTATGAACCTGCGTGCCCTCACGATTTTGTGCCAGAATGGGAGTGCTAGCCGTAGCTACTATCATTTTCAACAGACAGTCACTTAGCCTGGAGTCTCGTTTATCTGACTCATGTCCCGCATTTTCCCGTTTTCCGTTACACGTGCCCAAGGCCATGGCCATGTCCCATAAAGGCCTCTACAATAGAGAAAACAACGTAATAAAAAGGAAGTAAGAGATGCAGGGGCAAGATGTTACCAGCAAAGGATGCTGGGGCCCTAGACAGGTAAAAACCCAGGCAGGACTCCTGGGAGGTCTTCTGGAAGTCTCCAAACGACAGGCAAGAGCAGAGTTTGAAACCAGCATGAAATGCTGGGGCTCCTAGAAGCAAATTTAAACCAGCAATAGATGCTGCTCTGAAGGGTTGGAAACGCAAGTCTACAAATACCCAAGCTCCAAGGAAAGACAAGGGCCAGGCTTCTAACAGACAGCTCAGTCGTAAAAATGTTGCTGAAAGAACATTTTGAATACAAGGCAGAAGGAAAAAGGAGAGGCCTGAACATCTGAGGCTTTTTCTGTCCAGTAAATAGCGTGCAGTTGGATGCAGTCATCTAAGCTCTTTTATAGACAGCTAAACTGCCTGCCAGTCTGTTTTAATTTGCTTGGCCCCAATCATTGATATTTGCATGCAAAGTCAACCGTCCCCACATAGAATAACAAGTGATGTGGAAGGCACATGCATTCCTTTTGAATAGGGTTAGGGTTACAAGGGGTTGGCCTACAGCCCGAAAATCTGGCTGATCGGCTGCTGGTGAAACATTCTCATCCAGCATCAAAAATTGAAACCAGTTCAGACAAAAATTTTGAAAATCTGTGCGAGTCTTGATTTAGAAAAGCATTGACCTCAAGATTAGTCACAACGTGAAAGCTCGCCAAGAAAGGAACAAAGTCAGTGTTTGGAAGCTGGGCAAAAGTGTGTAACGGTTTAAAAAGATCAATGAACAGGTCCTTGTATTTTCTGCGCAGCTCACACAACTCATAGCAATTGCAGTAGAAAAGAACATGTTTCTCGTCCTGGACTTCAGCACATCCACACTTATCACAAATATTTGAACCACCCAACCATTTACAGGACTCGACCTTCAAGCAGTGGGCACGAAGCCTAAACCTACTCACATTCCTCATGACTCCTTTATCCAGATCCTTAAATAAATATGATGGGATACAGAAGGGTGTGCGTGGTGTTTGATTCAAAGGTTTCCCACGCCAATGATGGTAAGTCACTGCTTTTCTGTTCACCTCTCGGGGACTTAGGGCGTCTGCTTCCCTCCAAACCTTATGCTGTCTGTACCTCAAATCCCCTAAAAAATCCTGCATGGGTATCTTGGAAGCACTCAGTAATTTTTGTTTAAACACCTCCTCATTGCGCATGCCATTAAATGACTTAGATACATGTGCAGACCAACAAGACTCATCCATATCAGCAAGGTGTAAATCTGCCTTCAGCACTTGGCATAATGTTTTACTGTTAGATTTGAGCACATTGTTGAAAAATTTAACAGTAGCCCTAAACCAATAAAACTGTAAGGGCTCTTGACCACACTCCTTCATTCCTTTTGAAAGCCTCCTCAAAAGCACGTCTGGTGCTAGCAAGTTTGCAAGGTAAGATGACATCGCCACATCCGCCTACAAGGGCAGCCGAGCGGAAACACTGAGGCATGTTGCCGATCAGTGTAGTAATGCAGGCAGTGAAAATACTTCCTATTGAAAACAACAACACTTCTCACAGCAAATTTTCGGAGCCGGGTGCTTCCAATAACCCTCCTGATCCCCATTAGCACTTGCTGTTTTGTAGCTTTGTGGTGGAGGGTACTCATGGCTCTTCTGAGCCAATGTCCCCTTAACTGATATATGGAAAGTTTCCTCTGCCTACGTAGGTGTTCATTTCTTTCTTATCTCAACCAGCAAGCATCTGCACTGCTGCCCGCACCGACATTGAATGCGCATGTTGCCAAATACGCAACTGCCCCGGAGGCCTGGAGCGTATGAATTCGGAACCCCCCTACCTTGACATGTATGTTTGCGATATCTACCAACTCACTTACCACTGGAAATGCCTGGCAAAGCTTGGTTGCTACGCTGACGAGCAAAGACATGAGGTCCAAATAGCTGTTACCTGGGCTTGCCCTGCCTGTGCTAGCCTCAACAATGAAAACAAACTCAACAGAGAAACAAATTATAGAGAAGAGCTACTTAAGGTTAGCTGGATATCATCATGGGAGCCAGAAGAAACAACAATCTGGCCAAACTTCACCAGCGCATGCAAGAATTTGAAGCCCAGCAAAGCAAACCCAATTTCCTCCTGCCCACAGCGGACCTAACCCTCTCCGATCTAGAGAGACAAAAATTCAACAAATCGGACGCAAAGAACACCCGGAAACAGAAATTAAGCACATAACTTTGCAACAAAATTACTTGTGGTATGCACCCCACCAATCCACAAACAGATATTAAACCCACAGCAATTGCTGCTGCCATCACGCACTCTTATACACACATTGCTTCAGACAGTCTTACCTCTCTTCATCAAATACATAAACAGCTTATTTACCCTGAGAAGCACAAACAACAAATTCAAGGGGACGTTCTTAAAACCGTATCTACCCTCATCAGCCAATAAACTTGCTCGCAAACTTCATGCCCATTCTGTCATGCATGCCAACAAGCTTGTTACCACTAGGCGTGCTATTGAAAACAAGAATACTCCTTGCAGCCTGGTTATGGAGCCGGGTGCTTCCAATAACCCTCCAGATCCCCATTAGAGTCTTCTTTTTTTAGCTTCGTAGTGGAGGGGACTCACGGCTCTTCTGAGCCAATGTGTCTCCTTTTCCTTAATTGATGTAGGGAAAGTTTCCTCTGCCTACGTAGTTTTTCTTTTCTTTTCTTTAAGCAACACACAGACCAATATTTACAAAGTAAAATCTCATGCTGGCATTGCTGGTAACGAATGTGCTGATGCTAAATATCAAGCAAGCCAAGCCAATAATAACGTGGCAGATACTGGCCAGTGGTTAAGGTTACATTAAAATGTAACCTTAACTCACCTTATCTAAGTCATTTAGGA
The DNA here is from genome assembly GCA_914767535.2 of Dunaliella primolecta. Classification (NCBI taxonomy): domain Eukaryota; kingdom Viridiplantae; phylum Chlorophyta; class Chlorophyceae; order Chlamydomonadales; family Dunaliellaceae; genus Dunaliella; species Dunaliella primolecta. Next base: position 9,578,627 of record OU611753.1, on the reverse strand, counting down.
GAAGCAATTCCATTGTCATGCCTTTTCTTTGCAAAGTTTATTTTTTCTAAAATTCTTTCTACAAGTCATGTCATATCATGTGATTCATATGTGGGGAGCGTTTCCTTGCTTACGTTGTTTTCTTTTCTTTCAGGTCATACTGATAAATCAATCTGGGGACTTGAGCAGAGATTATTCATGATGTTCAGGCTTATAATCATGCTCCGTATAAGCATGCTTTGTCAGAAGAACAACTTCCAAAAGAATACCGTAGAGACTTGTGACCTCTGCGCACCCTTTCTTTGTATTGGAATTTTCCATTGCGCAACCTTTTTGGCAGCCTAACAGATTGTTAATTTCCATTTCCCTTCTCCCAGCCCAAGCCTTCTATTTCCTTTTTGCGCACCCTTCATTATGCACCCTGCTTGACAGCTGAATGGCAATTCAGTGGTGGGCACCCTATATTACGCACCTTCTTTTTTTGGCAGCTGAGAGGTATTTCAGTGTTGCAACCCTCATCATGCAACTTCTGTCAAATGCCAAGAAAGTTCCTGGACGCATGCAACCTTCCAGTCCAAAGCTGACCTGTCTTGGTAGTCTTGAGGGAGTTTGTTGTTGATCTGAGAAAAAGGCTGCAAGGTGTGTGGAGTGCTGATGCCTTGGCAGAACATGGTGAACACACAAACAAATTTGCCAAGTATCATCAATGGATGGCACTTCCTTTGAGACCCTTGTCTGTTCATGGTGCGCCCTTTTCTGTCCCCAGGTATTTGCATCTCGATTTAGGCAAGCGCACGCTGAGAAACATAGCACGCTTTCGTTTACATGCTCACACTTTAAGAGTTGAGACATCACTTTGGCAGGAGCACACATCTGCTTGTGATCGGTGTGACTAACGAGGACTCCAAGACGAAAAGCATGCCGTGTTCCTTTGTTCTTGCGCTTCTGTGTGTTCTGTTCGAAGAACTTATGCAAACTAATGAGACTTATCGTTTGATCTCAGACCACATGGATATTTTTGGTGTGGCTGGAACAGTTGAGCAGACCGAGCAGCCAAACTACCTGGCTGAAGGTCAAACCCCATTGTAACTTCAAGTCAGTTACAAGTTGTAACTTATCTCATCCTGGCGGTCGCTAGCATGCCTTATGGCTGTCGTGCTGCTGCTTAATGGCTCCGGCTGTCACCTGCTCCGTCTGTCACTGCAAGTCGCTTGAAACGATTGTCACTTCCCCTATCCCCCGCACCTATCTTTTGCATACACCTATCTATCAGAACTTTGACTTATTTCTGCCATTATGCACCCATTATGCAGCCCATCCCCTCAACTTACTTTGCACACGCTGCGCACTTCTACAAGATAATTATATAAGCATTACACACTGCTCGAAATGTTTTTGATACTGCACAATGACCAAGAAGCTGTAAGGTAATTGATATGGGAACAAAGGGTCGCAATGCTGCACCTGCTTTTCAAGGCAGCCGAAAGTGATGTCTGAAACCTTTCATCAAACTTTGCTTTCAAAAAGTGCTCATCTGTCCACTGCTTTAGAGTCCATTATGGCAATGCAATTGGAAGGGAGCAGCACAATGATCAGAGCAGTACAGGAAACGATGCATTTAATACATGGTCCTAGAGAAAAAGGGTCCAAGATGGATGAGGTGAAAGCAACAAGCCCCCTGACAATTAACACCTTGACAGTACAACATGTCAAGAGGTCAGCCAGTGAAACAAATATTGTACAGAGGTACACTATAAGAAAATATGTCTGATACATTCAAGTGCTCCCCACACGCCGTGCAGATATTTTGGACGATAATGGCGTGAATTCAAACACTGTCAGCTCATCATCTAGGTAATGGATGGGGAAGACCGCGAACTGGGGAAAGAATGCGGCACGTCCAATAGACCCAATGACCTGATCGACTGCCGTGGCAATATATCCAGAGCCTGCAAAGAAGCCATGTAGCAGGAACTAAGACTCCCCAGCAGCCCTTTAGCAGTGCATGAACTACACAAGCAAGCACACAAATATGAACGACCGTAAAGGCCCTGAACAGCCATATGTACAACTTCATTTTCAGAGAAGGTGTAAAGACACATACGTAATTACAATGCTAGCATATAAACCTCAGAGTCATAAAAGGGACCAGCGACAAAAACTTCTCGGACCAGCCCGAAGGCACATCGTGAGCATTGTCAGAGCGCTTCTTCACTTAATTTTCAGTGCATGCAGGTCCCTAATGCACGTACCTTTTTGGGAGCCCTGTGTGACGACATCTTCTCTCAGTCCTTCACCGAGATCCACCCAGAAACGCTCAAACCTTAACTCCACGCTTGCATCATAAATGCAGTGGATCGTTCCTGTAGATACAAATTCATGCACAACTTAATTTACATTTGTAGGTGGGGATACGGGTAGTGGCAGCCAAGGTTATGAGTAATGCAGAGCTTTACACGGACATGTCTGAAGATTGACTATGCCCAGCATTTTGCAATTTATCGATTCATACTTTTGATCACTATAAAAATGGACTACACTGGGTTTTCTGCATTATGGTGTTCAGCCATCAGTGGCTATAACGCAAAGGTTCTTCTTCACTTTTTAAGTTCAGCAATGTTATCCGGATAGGACAGTTACAGGCCTCTTCCTTTCCACTCAGCTGCCTTTGAAGGCAGATATAGTGATGGAGCCTTAACTAACTTAGCCCAAAGAAAGCAGCATTTGCGGCATATAGGATTGCAAGAAATGCCAGCAGATGAGCGTGCTTGAGCTCAGTGCAAGAACGTATTAAAGCACCAGAGGATGAGTTAATCTGAGCCGGGTAGAACAAATAACATTGGTTTTGAGGTCTAGGAACAAGGCTTATCACAAATGTGCTTCTCACGAAAAAAAACTCCTTTTGCTTGTGGAATTTCAATGTTCGTCCATCTGAAGCATGAGCGAAGCCATAGAGCAGCCTCACCTGCAGCGCTCAACCAGCCATTGCCTAGTGAGCTGCTGAATTTGACATTTGATATGATTGAGTTGTTCGGCCCCAAACGGTAAATAATCGGCTCAAATTTGGTATTGAACAGATATCGGCTCATGTTTGAAATGTGCGGGGCGTGGAACACCTGCAAAATGAGCATCAGTGATGGATAGATGGACCTGCTTAGCTTCAGAGCATGCCAGCTGTCTGTAAAGGATTGAGCAGGGGAGGGTGCTTGTAAGCATTTGCACAAGACGCGTAAGGTTTTGCAGCCAAATGCTCTGTTACACTCCTTCATTATTACATTTGCTTTGAGGGCACCTCTGCCTTTGTGCATCTAGTCCAGCAAGCAAAAAAAACTTGCGAAACATGCACCAGTCCTCCTCACTCCAAAAACCACCTACCTTCCATGTGCCATGCATGGCTCCCGAATTAATGCGCTGGGCCGGATTGATCGTTGGGTTTTGTGCCTCCATTTCCAAGACAGCAGCCTTCATCTCTGGCGTGTTTGTGTATGTGTTTTCGCCTTCTTTCAAGAGCTCCAGAACCTTCGACCGCCCACTTGTAACCTGGAGAGGGGAGCAAGAGAGGAATGCAGCCCTTTGGCATGCTGTAATGATTCCAAAACTGACTCACCCTGAATAATTTCAGCAACTCTTTGACAAACTTGAAAAAAAAGTGACCATTTCCTTGATCGATGGTCAACATTGTCCAATTGACCACCTCAGCCATGTAAAGTTGTACATGTACATGTAAAAGGTATCAATTGAAACAGCAGAAAGGGGCTCGCAATACTGATACAGGAGATTGGCTATTAAACTCTCTTTTGCAGAGCACATCATTTTAAAGCGCACCAGCTGTCCGTCACTGGAGTTGGTCGCCTGAAACTGCTGTTGCCTTGAATGTTGGGCCTTGTCTGGCCTCAGTTTGGGGGCCACCATTTCGTATCCTGATGTTGGGTGCACAGATGCAGCAGGAGGGAAGTGGGCTTGGCACCTGCAGGCAAATGTCCATGCACCTACATGCAGCACACAGGAAAATTGTCAGCTGTGCACCCAAGGATTGCCAGGTCTGCCCTCTGCAGTAAAGAGCTCTTGTCCTTAATATATTCAAGGTGAAGCTTATGTTCCTACTGCAGAAGAGCTCACGTTTGCCTTTGAGGCTTGCCTCGCCAAGACAAGGTTTTCGTGCCAGCATATCAGGTTCCAAAATATGGAATTTTTTGCTCAATACCTGCGGGTGCATACGAGCATTTTGAACTCGTGAGTGTCAACCCATGCGTCGGTCAACGCTGCATGTTTTTCGTAACAATGAACGAATGGAAAACATGCATTGGTTATCTCAAAAAGCTGTTTCATCTCCAGGCTATGCCAAGGCCTGTGTTTGACTGGACTTGGGCAGTTTGACTGCAGCACTGCCACCCTGAACAATCCAATGGACGTCCTCTTTCAACTGTCTTCCCTGCTCCAAAAATTCCTGCAAAGTGTCCCTTGCTTCCAGTCTTTCCAGCCATCAGCAGCGCTGTACATTTTTCGTCCTGCATCTGCGGACAAGATATCCCTGGCATCCCTCGTGTTTATCCTGCTAGCCTTCTCTACGCTGCCAAGCTGCGCATACATTCTCTTGCTGCTCTTGACAGTGCACGTTGCAGCCACGTGCCTGTTGCACACGATTAATACCGCAAAGCTGCAAACAGCGGAGGAGTTGCTGTCCCCAGCAGCTTCACAGCTTCAGCTGCTGAAGGTCAGTTAAGGGCTGAATGCCACTTTGCTGAGCCATGATTTGTGCACATAGATATGTGCAGGCTCATGACTTGCACCACCCTTTCTTAGCATGCTGTCTTGATTGCAATGAACGAAGGCATTTGACTGTTGAATCATTTGTTATGGCTCTTCAGTGAAATCCATGGAACACGTTCTCCACTGTTGCTTGCAGGTGAAACATGCAAAGCTGGAGGCGGTCATTGACCAAGCATCGGGCTTGAGAGCATCCATTGCAGACGCTCAACAGCAAGAACAAGAGCTTGCCAGAGCCCAGGCTCTCCAGAAAAAGGTGTGGGAGTTTTGCCATGCCCTGCGATTTGAGCTACAGGAAGGCAGAACAGCTTGTCCAAAAAAGGCCCCCCCCTCCTCCCTCAAGAATGTAATTTGGGAGTGCTTACTCGACGCAAAATTGCCCCTAGGCAAGGCCGTCTTCCTGCAGAGATCCTGAATTCTTGCAAATGAAGATTCACAGGAAAAGCACCTAATGCACAACTCTATCGTTCCTAATGGCAACCCTGATCGGGGGACAGAGGTGTCTCCTTCCAGGGGAGACAGGACAACCCTGATCGGGGAGACAGAAGTGACATTTGACATTCCTTTGGTCACTTCCCTCGTCCTCTGTAGTGTCTGTACTTGTACAGACCTTACCTTTCCTAGCAGCTGAAAAAGTCAAGCAGACTTGACCAGTTGAAAGAAGCAATGCCAACTAATCACAAGTGAAAAGAAAAGGAATACCTCAGCTTTTACAAAACTACTGTGCTCCAACTGAAGCTGTCATTCAGCGCATGCACACACACACACACACACACACACACACACACACACACACAAACACACACATACACATACACACACACTATCAGCGCCTGGAGGATATGGAGGAGCTGCGATCAAGGATACAATTGATGCAGCAGCAGTTAGCACCACTCCCGGGCTTGCATACACGCTTCCAGATGCTCAGACACAAAGCCAAGGTCTACTCACGGCTGAAATGGTAAGGAAGACATCTTGGGGGAACGGGCATCATCACTTAAAGATCAATGATGAACATTGCACGTTGCATTTGTTTTAAATTCAGCAGGCACGTTGCACGTTGCGTTTATTTTAATCCAGCATATCCAGCATAAAACCAATTTACTTTGTTCAACTTTTGTGGAGTGAGGTCAGCTTAAATTATGCTTCAGGACAGGCATGCCTTCCCATGGTTAAAGCCCTTCAATCACAACTTGAAATAGCAGGTAAAAGGTTAGAAACAATCTGACACTTAATCAGCTTGGATGCAGTGTTGGTGCTTAATGGAAATGGCTGGTTGGAAAGAATAGAGCACTCATTTCCACCAAGTGGATGATATTTCCAGAGCTTAACCGGGTATACTGAGGATGTCAAGGGTTCAAATCTGCATGGCTGCATTAAACTCAGCTTTTGCTGGCAGTACGTGACTTGTGACCTTGGAGCTGGCCAGATTTGAATCATGCTTGTCAGCTTGTCTTGCAAAATTTAGGTGCGCGCGCACGCACACTCATACACACACAACACGTTCACACACACACACACACACACACACACACACACACACACACACACACAGGGCCTGCAAGCTCCTGCGCGCTGAGACCTCAAGGGTGAGTGGCCGCTGCTGACTGGATTTTGACACATTTGGCACAGCCAGTGAAGGCAGGAGCCATGTCGTAAGCCACACCGCTCCCATTTGTCTCGTCTTCCTTATTGCTCGTCCACATGCACTGATCATCTAAATTTGCTTCCATCCATGACTATGCATAATTATCCATAGATACCTGCTTCTGCTTTTCTCTTTTGAAGATGGTGAGAGCTGGTTTCAATGGCTACAATGGGATTTGACCTTTAGCAAGGCAGTTTAGCTGCTCGGCCTGCTGGATGGTGCCATCCACACAAGAAATATAAAGGCTGGGTACAAAGAATTAACTCTTCCATGCACACTGGATTCCTTTAACCAAGCGTCGCCACCAAGCTTGAGCACAATGTACTTTGCAGATGAACGGGCTGCTCCAGGAATACAGCCGCCTCAAGACAGCACGGACGCAGATGCAAGCCTTGCAGGCAGACATAGCGCATGCACAGAAGGAAGTGGGCGAGGTGAGGGTGGGCAGCAGCGCTTGCCCAGAGGGACGCACATAGTTCATGCACAGGGAGAGATGTAGACATAGCGTGCATGCAAAGAGGGAAGTGGACGAGGTGCCAGGGGACAGCAGCGCATGCCCAGAGGGACGGACATAATTCATGCACAGGGAGGGATGCAGATCGAATGTGCATGCACAGAGGGACGGACGTTCATGCAGAGGGGATACGCACAGAGTGTGCGTACACAGAGGGAAGTGGACAGGGCGAGGGTGCGCAGCAGCGCATGCTCAGAGGAATGGATGAAGTTCATGCATGAAGAGATGCAGGTAGAGTGCGCATGGCTCGTGAGAAAGTGGACAGGGCGAGAGGGGACCACAGAGTGCAGGCATCTTGGCAACTCCCTGTGTGCATGCAAAATTTTCAGCACTGATGACTCTGAACTGCACGTGCAAGGTACTGGATGTGTGCCAGGCATGTGTGGCCACACTGCGGCAGCATGCTTCTGTTTTGAGGATAGCCACAAGGCTAAAGCAGCCCGCAGGCATTGCAATTGAGTCAGCAGGTGCTCCATGATATACCCAACAAGACGAATAATCCAGTGCAAGGATTTGGACTGGCTCTTGGATTTCACCGCGCACGTTTGCTTGTGCTGCTCCTTCCGCTGAGCTGCCCCGCCTGGTCAGAACCCCACAACTTCCCTTGCAAAGCTCATGTGTCAAAGCAAACCTCAGCAAAGTATGCAGAAGCACGCATGGCGTGTTTCCTGTGGGATCTTGGTGACGATGGTGCCAGTGCAGGATTTGGCATTCGACTTCTGACATCTTCCCCGAGTTCCATATCCATAGTTGCCTCCACTGCGTGCATGCACCAGGTGGCGGTCCTGCAAACTCACCTCCACAACCTGCAGCAGCAGGCGGCCCATGCGCGTGCAGTGCAAGCAGAAATAGCAGTCTTGGAGCAAGAAGTCGCTGACCTGCAGGAGCAGCAGCAGAGGCTTGCTGGCCTCAAAGCTGCCAAGGTGTGCGTGTGTGCCGGGGGGGAAGGGGAGGGGGCTATTGGGCACCTTGACTGAGAAGAGAGGAGTGCATGTCAAGCACTCGTAGCTAGGGTTGGGTAGAGAGGGTTGAGTTAGGGTGGCCTCAAAGCTGAGAAGGTGTATGTGTGTGGAGGAGGGCGGGAGTGTGAGGCCCCTCAGCTAAGAGGAGAGGTATGCATATCTAGCACTCATAGCTAAGGTTGCATAAAGAGGGTTTACTTAAGCTTGCATCCTGCAGGGCCGGGGGGAAGTGAGTCCCAATGCTCCGCCTGACTGTGAGCTCGCTGCTGAAGCTGCACTGACCCAGCAAAGCCCCTCTGAGGCCCAACCAGAGGTCTTCCTCCTCGCCCTCTTCCCACACAGGACAAGGAGAACTTGCCGCGCCTGGCCGAGCAAGGCTCCGTCAACAAGCCATGCAGACCCTACAACACCACCAACACCTTGACAGCAGGCCCAGGGGTGGTTGGTATGCACTGCATCGAGGGGATCACCACAGCTAGCAAAAATGCCAGCGCCAAGGCTCCACCCCCGCACTCTCTTCCTCCAAAGCCAGTCTTGGCAGCTTTGTCCGCTGAGGGCGGCAGTAAACAGGCTGGTGGGTCGCGCAGCCCCACCACGGTGAGTGGTAGCAAGATCCCTCTGCACCCGCACAGCCAGCAGCAGCTGCAACAGCAGCACCATCGGCAGCAGCAGCAGCAACGCTGCGCCAGCAGCGGAGGTGGTGCCTCAGGCAGCCCATCAGGCAGCACAGGCGAGATCGGGCCCAGCTTCAACCGCTCGCCCAACCCTGTGTTCCAGGTAAGTGCTCAGGCTAGCATATGCCGGGGTGGCAAATTAAGGGCGCACATAAATCTGAGTCATGCCCTTTGACTTGGCTCATTCCAGTGAGTAGAAACATCAGGATGGAGGCTGGTCGCAAACAAGTAATCAATTTTCGCAGCTGCCAGCCTTGGCGCCTCACCACGCTCTTGTGGAAACCCTCATGCGCTGGCACCTTGTTTGCTGACGTAGTAGGCTGTCCCATCTGTTGCTGGCGAGGCAGATTGATGACCTGTACGCTGGCATGACCTTGCCAGTGAGGTCCTTGCTTCTTAATATGGGGCCAGCTGGGCAAGTCCAGGAGGCCTTCAGTGCAGCCTGTGTCCAGCAGCAACATAATCACTTTTTATACGCAGGCGCAGCCGCAGCACTCGAGCAGCACTTCCTCGCGCGCCTCCAACGTATCAGGCGTGGTACGTGGCTTAGTCTATCTGCTTAAAGGCTGTTATTCTTTCCCTTTGCACTACACCTCCACCCAGGCGGATCCTTCTGTGCATTCGGGAGGAGTGCATGAACAGAATGCTGTTACTGTGCATGAATTGTATGTTATGAAGTGCAGCCCTCACACAGAGCTGTGTAGTAGAGCTGGCACAACTCTGCATCAGAGGTCAGGCAGAAGGATCTCCTTCCTTTTCCAGGGTCCTCGTGCATAGGACGTGCATTCATGACATGACCCTTCCATGATTCTTCAAACCTCAGCTCCCCCATGCCCTATGAATAGGGTTTGCCAGTACCATATATACATGCCGTATATGTGAGCATATTTGCGGGTCTAAAAGTGTAGAAGTTATGGTGTACTATTTATTTTTAAAAAAGCCAATCTTATGTATGAGTTACTCCCCCCCTATTCAAGTTGCATATGGTGCCCGCATAGCATTGACTCTGGTTGTGTGCTGGGGCATACTATTTAAGCTGTAAGCAAGAGGTGTCATGTCCGCCGTGCTCTGCAGGCCAGCTTCAGCACTGTGCGCAATCCATGCTATGGCGATCCTGTGGAGGCATGCACGCCTGCGTGAGTGCTTGCTTGCTTGTGGCTTCATTGCCTGGGACTGCTGATTCCCGTACCAAACTACTTGAAGAAACAGGAAAAGGAAACGGTTGAAGGAGGGGGAGAACAGGTCCTGGCAGTATATTTTAAAGGAAGGATGGAAGGGAGCAGGGCCTGGCAGTCCAGAGATTGCTTCTTGTATGGGATAGGAGTTAGCCTGGCTTTTAATATTTTTGTGGGAGGGGCAGCAATTGTCATCCAGCCTTGGCTCGCAGGGTTGGCTCACAGGGTGGGTCCTGCATGCAGGCTTTGCTCTTTGTTACTCTCTGCTCCAGTCACAGCCTTGCCCAATGTATTTTTGCTGCTTTGAGGCATTGTGGATTGGGTGAGTACACCAGGTCTTTATTTAAGTAAGCCTCCTTGCTTGCCTGCCTCAGGTACTACACGCCTGCGCCATTCACGCCCGGGCCCCCACCTGCTTTCACACCCGGACCTGAAGCGGCTGCATTTGCTGCTGCACTTGAGGCTGGGCTACCCCTGTCTCAGGTAGAACAGCAATTCCTAATTACTGGCTAATTTCGCACAAGTAGAACTCCATCTGGCACTCCATTTCAAAACTCCTGGATTGAGGGTTCCGCTCCTAAGTTGCAGATCTTGCACTCAAAAGGCTGAAGCCATGAATTGTAAGAGATGCATTCAATGCGCTCAATGTTCTTAAACCTTCCCTGCAGTCTCCCCCTGCATGACCTCGTAGCAAACATTGTATGCATGCATCATTGAAGTACTACACACGACACACACACACACACACACGCGCGCGCGCACGCACATACGCACACATACACGCAGGCAGAAAATGCAAGCAAAAGTAGCCCGAGGATAGATGCCCACAACACCCAGCTGCCCCCAAGCAGCACTTCCTGTGCTAATGGGAGTGCTAGACCACCCCATACCCTGGATTTTTCTGTGGCTGCCAATGCTCTCACGCCCACCAGTGGGGCTTCATGTTTACTGTAGGAGGTGTTATGGCAGAGCTTAACAGTGGCAAAAGCTTTCTTAAGATGCTAGAATCACCTTGCGGCAAGAATAAAGCCCTGAAATGACTTTCACCTTGTAGATGTTTTGCTTTGCATCTCTCAACCATGACCATGATTGAAGCGTTTCAATTTTTTGTTAGACGATGGCGGGGAAGTAATGAGCAGTGCAACTTCCTTCACATGATGGAATTAGAGAAGGAGACGCGCAAGCTCCAAACATGTGAATCCCACCAGCAAGGGATTACAAGATTTTCGATGGATTCACTGGCAGCCTTCAACCAGAAAGTCTGGCTGCTAACTTACTTGAAGCCTTCAATGTAAGCCAAATAAGCAAGGATTAGAGGCTTTTGTGTGTCTGTGCGTGGAGATCGTTGGGAAGCTACAGCATCAGGGTTCCAAATCCCATTGCTCTTGTAAGTTTGTGCACATGCTGGACAGAGTGGAGCTGCTTAACATTTTGGTTCTTTTCATGTCTCAAGTTGAATTAAGCCCTAAGGAATAGTACGGGCACGGACAGATTTAATGGTTACAATCTGTTACAATGCTTACAATGGGGTTTGACCTTCAGCCAGGTAGTTTGGCTGCTCGGCCTGCTCAACTGTTCCAGCCACATCAAAAATATCCATGTAATCGGAGATCAAACGATAAGTCTCAATAGTTTGCTTCAAGCAAGAAGTTCTGCAAGAAATGAAAAACGTCCTCAGAGCTAGCTTGAGAATAGAAGAAAGCGCCTGATTCGTCCAGAAAAACTCTGTGAGAGGGGGAGTCAGAAAATAGCTGTGCATAACTTATTGCTTGAAGCTCTTCAAAGGGGAAGGGAAGGGTTACAAGGGTTGAAGCTCTTCAAAGAAAACACACAGAAGCGCAAGAACAAAGGAACACAGCATGCTTTTCATCTTGGAGTCCTCCTTGGTCACACCTATCACAAGCAGATGTGTGCTCCTGCCAAAGTGATGTCTCAACTCTTAATGAGTTACAATGGGGTTTGACCTTCAGCCAGGTAGTTTGGCTGCTCGGTCTGCTATAGAAAAGAAAAGTCTACGCAAGCCATAGGCCGCGTGCATTAAGGGAAGTACCCCTAACAAAAGTTAGAGGCCTCACCGGTCTGCTCAACTGTTCCAACTGCACAAAGCTTTTTTTTTCTTTTTTTTCTGCACAAAAAATATCCATGAGATCGGAAATAAAACGATGTCTCATTAGTTTGCGTCTGCAAGAAATGAATAACATCCTCAGAGCTGACTTGAGAATAGAAGAAAGCGCCTGATTCGTCCAGTAAAACTCTGTGAGAGGGGAAGGCAGAAAATAGCTGTGCATAACTTATTGCTTGAAGCTCTTCAAAGAGAACACACAGAAGCGCAAGAACAAAGGAACACAGCATGCTTTTCATCTTGGAGTCCTCCTTGGTCACACCTATCACAAGCAGATGTGTGCTCCTGCCAAAGTGATGTCTCAACTCTTGATGAGTTACAATGGGTTTTGACCTTCAGCCAGGTAGTTTGGAATCTTGGTCTGCTCAACTGTTCCAACTGCACAAAAAATATCCATGAGATCGGAAATAAAACGATGTCTCATTTATTTGCTTCTGCAAGAAATGAATAACATCCTCAGAGCTAGCTTGAGAATAGAAGAAAGCGCTTGATTCGCCCAGTAAAATTCTGTGAGAGGGGAAGGCAGAAAATAGCTGTGCATAAGTTCTTCGAACAGAACACACAGAAGCGCAAGAACAAAGGAACACGGCATGCTTTTCGTCTTGGAGTCCTCGTTAGTCACACCGATCACAAGCAGATGTGTGCTCCTGCCAAAGTGATGTCTCAACTCTTAAAGTGTGAGCATGTAAACAAAAGCGTGCTATGTTTCTCAGCGTTTGCTTGCCTAAATCAAGATGCAAATACCTGGGGACAGAAAAGAACGCACCATGAACAGACAAGGGTCTCAAAGGAAGTGCCATCCAGTGATGATACTTGGCTAATTTGTTCGTGTGTTCACCATGTTCTGCCAAGGGATCAGCATTCCACACACCTCGCAGCCTTTTTCTCAGATCAACAACAAACTCCCTCATGACTATAGGCTGCCCTGACCGAACACAATGAGTAAACACGTTGCACCTGTCCAAGCCTGTGCAGGCAGCCAAAAATTCTGAGGTCCAGCATTTATGGGAAAGACTGCTCTTTTCAACATCTGCTTGCAGCACCTTACTGAGTGTAGTGCTGTTGCTGCGCAGTAAAGCATTGTAAAACCTAACTGCTGCACGAAACCAATAGAACTGTCAAGGTTCATGCCCACACTCGCGCAGTACAGACCAATTAGGAGTGGTGGGCTTTACACCAAGGATACGCTTCTATAAGCACAGATGTACAGTTTGCAAAGGACAGTCCATTTCACCTCCTTCTTTCATAAATCTTGTGCCCCAAATCTGGCATGCATACATGCTAGCAGGGAGAGCATATGCTTTAGTCAGCCAGAGCATGGTATGCGGCCTATCTGTCAGGCGGTGCTCAGATGCGAATGGCCTAATCCGTCTACAACCAACTAGGAAAGGGGCACACATGTACTCAGCAGTGGCTTGCGGGTTGCGTTGTTTTGTGAACAGCATGCCTAAATACCTAAAAGAATCTGCACACGCCAAACGAGCTCCATTTAACATGAAAACTGGCACATTATCACCCTTTGAATTAAAGTGCACGATCTCAGACTTGGCAGTATTAATCACCAACCCTTTCCGCTGAGCATACATATGTAGCCTATCTAACATCAGTTGGAGCTGATCAGGAAGGTTACTAGTGAGGCACAAATCGTCTGCATACAGCATGTGGGTGACTCGAACGTCCCTAGTGCCTGTAATAGCCCCTTGCACATTTCCTGCCAAGAAGTCCACGTCATTGATTTGCAAGGAGAACAACAAGGGGGAAAGCAGGCCTTGCTTAATTCCAAAATGGGGGCGCACACGAGCTTGCTTGCAGCCACCAAGATATACTCATCATTAGCATACATGCTTTTAATGACAGCCAACAGGCACGCAGGCATACAAATGTGCTGCAGGTGAGTCCACAGAGCTTCCCTAGGAATTGTATCGTATGCCTGCTTGAAATCAAAAAAAGCTGCATGCAGCCTTGGGGATGCATTTGGGCGCTTGACCTGAGCAGCATGCTGCAAGTGCCGCAAAATGAAATTGGGCTGCAAAGTGCTACGGCCAGGATAGAAACCAAATTGAGTGTCTGGAGTCTTGTTTTTATCTTTACACCACCCAGTGATCACCTGCTTAGCCGCTACTGGGTCGCTTTTTGCTGCACCCATTTGACATGCACTGTTGAAACATATCAGCGTTTTCACTAGAATTGTTGACCTTGTGAAGGAATCCTAGCACCCTGACTTGTCTGGTCATCAGACCCATGATGGGGGCACTTTTCCTGTGCCTGTGCCTGAAGGAACCACCTTTGTATCTGCCTGTACCTATGACGTCAATGTCAAATGCGTTGGCATGCTCACTGTAGAAAGATTTCAGACCCACTCTGAAGCTCATGAAGTATCCAAGGCGTGGCACGCCACCATTCAGCCATCCGTAGAACAACAGAAATCATGGGACTTATTACCAGTGTTTCCTACCTCACGCAAATAAGGGAACTAGCCATGCCTTCTGGAATATGATATTCTCTGTATCTCAACCCAACTGCAAACAACCACACCCACATGCAAGCTATGTTGATCAAGGTGCAGTGTTATGCAATCAGAAAATGCCCGACAGTCAATTTATCAAATGACCAAGATCTGAGGTCGTCTGCTTCAATTCCAGAGCTGATAGCCTTCCCCCACTGTTGGATGATGGTGACAGCATCCCCTACACTGATATTTCCAAATATCTGGGTATGGTCTGTGACAAACGTCTCAACCTTTCCACTGGAAAGGTTGAGACTGAGTGGCACTGAGTGGCACTGAGTGGCACTGCTGCTGAGACTGCTCTGAAACCATGCATAGCAGGAACTTATCGTGCTAAGGCCTTTGCTATCGATCACAAACTCACAAATTGGCTGCATGCGTTCATCTGGCTTTTAAAAACATACGCTATCCCAGTAAGAATGTTAGCCAGCCAGATATGGGCCACACCTTACTTACGGCAGGGCACAGAAATGGACAACCCATTGCAGAGGTGGGTTCTGAACGTTTTGCGGGACTTCTTGGGGTGAAAAACACTACGCCATCTTGGAGCATTTTGTGAGAATGTGGCATGGAACCTTTTCAGTTCAACTGTTTTTTGGCCACTATACGTTTCTACAACTCGCTCACTAAGTGCAACAGTCTACTCCTCAAGAAGGTTCTCCACACAGACAATAGCCTTAGCTCCAGAACTGACTCTTGTTGGACATCACACCTCTTGTCTGCACTGGATGGTCTGGCTCACTCGGATCTGATGAGACGTCAAGTTATGGCTGGTGACCCTGTGAACCTCAGCCAATTTGTGGAGGACCTGAGTTCTGGACACCTTGGTTACTGGAATCAATACACAATCCCTGCTCCCAGAGTAAGTAAGAAAAGAAGAGAAAAGAAAAGAAAAGAAAAGAAAAGAAAAGACTACGCCAGCCAAAAGGCCGCGTGCATTAAGGAAAGGTCCCCTAACTAGCAAGCTAGAAAGGGTCTCACCAAAGGGCCCTCAAACCTGAACCAGACTAAGCTAGCCTAGGAGAAAGTCAGAAACAGAGCTAATGAGGATCCGGAGGGTTGGCTGCCATGCTCCCGAGCGCCCAGAGTAAGTAACAGTATATGGCTGACATATCATGAATGGTGTGCACTTCCTGTCAGACATGCGCATGCCATTCACCCTCCTTAAACAATGCCTAAATACATATACTTGGATCTTCCCCATAATGTCCTTTGCAACACTGCCAGATTCAGACTGCGGGTACACACTCTTTAAATCAAACTGGCTATTTGGTCCGATCGGTGAGGCCCTAGCTAGCTTGCTAGTTAGGGGACCTTTCCTTAATGCACGCAGCTGGACCTGGCTTGCGTAGACTTTTCTTTTCTTTTCTTTGAACTGGCTATTTGTTCCGATAATATTTCTCCAGTCTGTGATATCTATGATTCTGATGGCATACAACTTGTAAGTCTTGAAGATGACAATATGTGCTGTTCAGACGTTCCAATCCCCAGGTCTGCTCTCTACGTAAAAAGTACGCCTCACTTTTTGAGCTCAGCTTCTCTTTTTTACATTTTCATATATCCCACTGGATGCCCTGTATAGGTACCATTCACCGTGTAAATTCCCAAGATCATCATGATGTTATTATTTCTTTGAAACAGGCTAACAACAAACTTCCTTTTTCCCTTCATGATATCATGTGCATTTACGGACAGGCTAGCAGTTAAAGGTCATGACTGAGGCTTGTCTCTCTTGTAACACTTGTAACCCTTGTATCTCAACCCAAATTAAACACATAATCTTCCAATACTGCGCAGGCACTCTCTACAATTAAGAGCATGCAGTCCTTTTCCCTAATTGATGTAGGGAGAGTTTCCTCTGCCTACATAGTTTTTCTTTTCTTTTCTATTCCGCTCCAAAAGATCTACTTTGCCTGATATGCCCTCTCCCAGAATGTCATCGCATGGATAGTGCTCTCCACATTTTCTTAGATCGACAATGCTCCGGCATGCGGAACATGGTAACTAAGTGGCACAACATTGCCAACAGAAAAAAATTTGAAAGTGGTTGGCAAAGGCTCTTACGGATCAAATCCTGTGCTAAGCCCTGAACCCAAGGCACCAAAGTTGTGTTGTGTTTTTTTAGTTCAATGGCACGTCTGGTAGAGGTAAGTTTGTGTGCATATTGCACAGTTCAATTAACTTTCTTGAGTCACTCACAGGATGGTACACGCCTGTCCAAATAACTGTCTTGCCGTCCTGAACCTGGCAGCTGCCGTCTGTGTAGGCTCAGGACTTCCCATCTGCAACTTTGAGCTGGAGGTTTGGATTGGACTGACAAGGAATAGGGGCATTTATGTTCGCGGTTGGTTTATAGGGAACCTTGGCAACTTGCTTCTTGTCTAGGGCAAGCTTTTCACATTTCCCTATCCTGGGCATAACAGCGCGCCTTGCATTCCGGATGGGGTTGTTCCTCACATTTTTAACAAACCACTTGGCTTCTGGAATATCCTTGGCTAAACCTTGGAGCCAGGTAGGGCTCAGATAACCTGAACAAGTTGTTCAAATAGACTCTTGCAGCTGCAATCCAAAGAACAAGAAAAAAGAAAAGCTACGTAGGCAGTGAAAACTCTCCCTACATCAAATAAGGAAAGAGAGACACATTGGCTCAAAGAGCCGTGAGTCTCCCTCACCAGAAGATGAGAGGGGAATTAATGTGGATCAGATGGGTTTCTGGCAGCACACTGCTCCAGGGCACCAGTGTTATGATGAGTGTTCTTTTATTTTCAATGGCACGTCTGGTAGAAGTAAGTTCGTGCGCAAATTGTACAGAATGGACATGGAGTTTTCTTGCAAGTATTTCATATCTCTGTGAGTCAATCCCTGATTTTTTTAATTGATCAAGGGCAGTGTAAATAGTCCCACCCACACCCAGGAGGATTGGGTGGACAGTAATCTCTGTATTTTGGAGTTGTTTGCACAGTTCACTGTGTTGTTGCTGTGAGGCTTCTAGCTGGGCACTAGGCCTCGTATCTTCACAGTCACTATGGTATTTGATTTCTATCAAGTGGATATGGCGGGCTGGAGTTGTGTTACTCCCCATACTGCGCAGCACCCGGTGTGAGGGTGGAGTGGGTGATCTGTTTGAGTTAGTTGGGTGAGGAGTGACCAAGATTGCATCAGGGCGGCTGGAGCTGCATCTGGTTTGAATAGGAATCATGGGTTTGAAGAGGTAGGAAGGTGCAGCATGATTAGAGATTTGCTCAGGGACTTGCAGGTCGTGCTGGCCCAAACGGTTTGTGTTGCTCGCATCCAACTGTACAAGATTGGCCCCATAAGAGCCTTCACTGACCAGTTTCAAAATCATCCTGCAAGCAGTATTGTAATGCTCAGTTACCAAGTTAGCATGATGGGGCATTGGCAGCCAGATAGGATGTGGAGAGCGCTATCCATGTGATGGCAATCAGGCAGGGGGCATGTAAGGCTAGTGGATCTTTTATATCGGACTGCATGTTTATAATTGTATAGGGTGCCTGTGCGGTATTGAAAGACGGTGCGTTTCATTCGAGTTGAGAGACTGGGCATATTCCAAAAGGCATTGCTCATGCTTTTGTTTGCATGAGGTAGCAAGCTCTGGTAATAAGTGCAGTAGCCTGTCTTCAGCATAGCCCAGCTTGTGCTGAGCATGAATATGGGATTTCAGAGCATTTTGAAGGTCTGGGAGGTGCCTTAGACGAGGAGAAGAAAGGTGGGATTCAGATGGCCTAGAATCTGTTTCTTCCCGAGCCAGCCAGGTTGTATTGTGGAAGGGGTTTCCGCCTGGGCTAGCGCTAGAAATTCCAGTATCAGTCAGGTTACCATCTTTGAGGGAGGCCTGGTGTTTAGCAGCTTGATCTGCGCATTCATTCCCAGCTATTCCAGCATGATACTTGACCTTGAGAGGCTCAGGCAAGGTTTGACATCATGATCCTCTTCAGAACTTCTGAACATCTGTTGAACATCTCCTTGCACGTGATGTCTATGCTTCTCTGGGTACAGGATTTGCTTTCTGAGTTGGAGAAGTGAGCTGAGGCTGTCTGGCAATATGTGTGTAATCATGAGTGAGCGCAGCAGCAATGGCAGCCATCTCAGCTCTTCCTATGGTATTGGTAACACCAGCGCTATTAGGTTCAACTAGATTTTGTGTCACTCATAGGATGGCACACACCTGCCCCTACAACTGTCTTGCTGTTCTGGACCTGGCAACTGCCGTCTGTCTAGGCCCAAGACTTCCAATCTGCAATTCTAAGCAGGAGGTTGGGATGGTACTGACAGTGAGCTTTGACGGTAATGTCTGAGGCGGATCTTTTGGGGCTCTTGGAAATCTGTTTCGTGTCTAATGGGAGTTTTTCACATTTCCTTATCCCGAGCATCACTCTATCTCTTGTATTCTGGATGGGGTAGTTACTAACGTTACTGATAACCCATTTGGCCTCTGGGATGGCTTTGGCTAGATCCTGAAGCCAGGTACGGTTATGATTATTCAAGTGAACTCTTGCAGCTAAGTCCCAGGTATTTAGAGGGAGAGCAATTTCCTGGCTGGGCCAGGATTGGGGATTGTCATAGTCTGAGGCAAGTTTACCTTTTGGAACAATCCCATGCTTGCAGCAAAGATGCGGGTAAGCAGTGAAGAGTTTGGAGTAGGCCTTACTCCGTCAGAGCCGTCGGGAGCGGCTCCCGATGACTCTGGCGGCTCCCGGGGATTAGTTATCATTTGATAACTGAATTGCTGGCAGATACACGAAGGTGGCCGTAGTTTCTGTTTCGAGGATGCCAGAGTAAATAACATGTCCCAGAACTTGTGTCATGGCCTTATCGTCATAGATGGGGTGGCAGATGGACATCCCCGAGAATCTGGATGAGAGTGAATTGTGTTGGGCACCAAAAAGAATGTCACGGGGGTCAGAGATCCAGTACTGGTAGTGTCGGTATCGAGTGTTATAGTCCAAGGAGGAAGCCATTTTCTCTTGAGTGGCGTGTGTCCATAACAGCTGGATCGAGCTCAACCACCGTCATGTTACGGTGCCCTGGTCAAGCGCAAGGAGGGCAACAGCAAGGAGGAGGTCCCCGGATCAAATTCTTGAGGCCAGGGTGGAGAAAAAGATGCCCTCTATTGGTGGGAGTCTATGGGAGGCTCTTTCCTTAATGCATGCGGACGAACGGCAAGCGTAGATCTTTCTTTGGGCGACAGCAAGGAGGAGGTCCCCGGACCGGATCCTTGTGCACCCCCTCTCCACGTGGCCGGGGTGGAGAAAAAGATGCCCTCTATTGGTGGGAGTCTTTGGGAGTCTTTGGGGTTAAAAGATGCCCTCTGGGGTTAAAAGATGCCCTCTATTGGTGGGAGTCTTTGGTGGGAGTCTTTGGGAGGCTCTTTCCTTAATGCATGCGGCCGAACAGCAAGCGTAGATCTTTCTTTCTTTCTTGAGTGGCGTGTGTCCATTCTTGGATCAAGATCCCTCCGGAGGGCTTTGTGAACATGAGGTGGAAGCGTAGGTGAGAAGGAAAGTCTGATCCTTTTGCCCTGATATTTGTCCTGCGATACGGTCTTGTGAACTAGGAGTTCCATAAGCCCAGATGTAAAGCTTGCTGGTGGAGGGCAGATGCTACTGAGGCCAAGTGCTTTTGGCTAATTACTAATTCGTGAGTGTTCCACTGCAAACTTTTCTGCAGTCCTGTACCCAGAGCACAGGCGTCATGTACAAGGAGATGTTTTAAAGATTAAATTACACAGGGGCGTGAGGCAACCCCACCAACTGAATGTAAACCAGAGGCATGTGCACTCTTGGTTGAAATTAAGTACTGTGAAGACATGAGGCCTGGACAACAGTTGCAGGCGGCACAGCGGCAGCATGCAGACCTCTGCAAACTCATGAATGCAAAAATTGTGACTCTCCACACCATCCTTTTGGGTGTTGGTGGGACCTGCTACACTGAACACACCCTCAATCAACTTAAACAATTGGGACTTGACCACCAACACGCCAATAAACTTGCTCGCAAACTTCATGCCCATTCTGTTATGTGCCCACAAGCTTGTTACCACTGGGCGTGCTATTGAAAACAAGAATACTTCTTGCAGCCAGGTTATGGAGCCGGGTGCTTCCAACAACCCTCCTGATCCCCATTAAGAACTTCTTTTTGTAGTTTTTGTGGTGGAGGGGATTCAAGGCTCTTCTCAGCCAATGTCTCCCCATTTTTTTAATTGATGCAGGGAGAGTTTCCTCTGCCTACATGGTTTTCTTTTTCTTTGCACAGGTAGACCTTCAGTCAGACTGTTCGGCTGATCAGCCTGTGGCTGGTCCATGCCAGCCAACAGCAAATCCAAAAGCTGAGACATGAAATAGAAAAGCTTGCTACCTCATGCAAGTAAGGGCATTAGCAATGCCTTCTGGAACATGCCCTGTAGCTCAACCCAAATGAAACGCACAGTCTTCCAATACTGCACAGGCTTCCTCTATAACCAAAAACATGCAAGACGCTTTAAAAGATCCAATAGCCTCGTATGTCCTCTAAGCGTCACAACATTGCCAGCAGAATGATTTTAAAAGTGTTCAGCTAAGGTTCTTATGGGCCAAACTTTATATATATGGATTTAGGCAGCGCAGACCGTTTGGCTCAGCATGGCCTGCACATCACTGGGCAAGTTTCTAATCGTGCGATACCTCCATACCTCTTTCACCCCAGCATTCCTGACCAAGCTAGCCGCACCTCCAGCCGCCCCGATGCTGCCTTGGTCACTCCTTGCCCTGCTAATCCAAATAGACCACCTCCTCACCCCTCACATCGGGTGCTCCACAGTACGAGACGTAATGAGGAAGTAAGAAGCAGCACAACTCCAGCCAGGCAACTTCATAAATTGAACATCCAAAACCGCGCGCCATGTCCACATAATAGAAATCAAATACTGCAAAGATACGAAGCCTGGTGCCTAGCTTGGAGCCTCACAGCAACAACACAGCAAGCTGTTCAAACAACTTCAAGGTGCTGCTATCACTCTCCACACAATCCTTCTGGGTGTGGGTGGGACTATTTATACTGCCCATCCCCTGAAAAGAAAGGAAAGGAAAAGGAAAACTACACAGGCAGTGTAAGCACTCACCACATAAGTTAAGGAGAAGAGGATACCCAGGGCCAAGGCACCGTGTATTCCCCTCACCAAGGAAAACAAAAAAAAAGAAGTCGATGGGGATCAGGAGGGTTACTAGCAGTAGCCCATGCCTGATCTTAATGACGAGAGTCGAGAGAAGTCTTCTCAAGAGCGCGTCTGGTGCTAGAATGTTTATGAGCGTACTGGACAGAATGGGCATGAAACTTCAGAGCAAGCCTGGTGGCTGTATGAGTGTCAAGACCAAGCTTTTTAAGAGGATCCAGAGTGTGGGGGTGTAGATGACCCCTCCCACACCTAACAGAATGGTATGGAGGGTGACTTGAGCTGAGGCCCTTGAAAGATCGCAACAGAGGCTGCGGTACTGTTGCTTGGAGGCCTCCAGCTGATTCTTGGGCCTGGTGTCTTCAAAGCATTTAACCTCCACGAGATGGACGTGCGTCTGTCTGCCCATCCCCTGGATCAATTAAAAAAACTAGGGATTGACCCACAAAGGTCTACCAAGCTTGCACGAAAGCTCCGTGCCCACTCTGCAATATGCGCATAAACTTAAATTAACTAGACATGCCATTGAAATTAAAAGCACTCAACATAAATCTGGTGCCCTGAGGCCGCATGCTTCCAGAAACCCACCTGACCCACACTAGCATCCCTCTTACCCTCTGGTGAGGGAGATTCACGGCTCTTTGAGCCGATGTGTCTCCTTTTCTTTAACTGATGTAGGGAGTGTTCTCACTACCTGCGTAGTTTTTTTCTTTTTCTTTTTCTTTTTCCTGTTCAGGTACAGTCAGGTGCTGCAGATGCATAGACTACAAGGTATAGGATGGGTAGGCTACCAGGTATAAGTCATCATATGGACTTCTCCTTCGTCCCTGTAACAGAGGCAGTCATGAACAAAATTAAAACTTCAAATAACACCCAGCATTGAACTAAAATCATAAAGCAGATGATCTCGCTCTTCGATGGTATTGGTCAGCTCAAGATCGTTGCGCTCAGCGCAATGGGCAACTGAAACATTTCATGTAGCCTGGCATTCACAGAAAGCTTTCTAAAAAGGGTGAGCTGCGCACTCAAGGAAAAGGGCCACAAGCCTTCATGAGCGGCAGCAGACATTTGCAGTGGCAGCAGATAAACAAGCACGTCGTTTCTTTCTTCGTATCCCTAAATTTGACATACGTAACATTCTGTTCCCTTAAGCTTAAGGGGGCCAGCGCTGGCTGGTAAGCTTTTCCTTCTTGCACATGAATCTGTTACACGCACGTGAAAACAGCGCATGAGAGGCTCGACTTTTTAAAAGGAAGATTAGAAAAGAAAAAGTACGCAGGCATTGAAAACACTCCCCACATCAATTAAAGCTTTAAGCATATCTTAAAAATAATAGAGATTTAGGGCCGAGACACCATGTATACATGGAGGAGATGCGCGTCTCCTCCACCGAGTTTTCTTATGAGTTCTTGAGCTATTTGCCGAGCTTGCTGGGGGAACCTCGCAATTCAATTATTCAAGCAACCCAGCTGAACGAAACTTTTAGGCGCTTCTGATCCGACTGCATGTCCATGTAGATGAGAAACTTGAATTCATGTCTCTGAAAGCAGCAATTGCAGGTGAAACCTGAGCTTTGATAATCAAAATGTTGACTGAGCAAAGTTGCCAATTACCTTGGTAGTTAACCAAGTCACGCCCATGGGCTTGAATGGCCATTCAAGCTTCCAGGTGGTGCAAAATTTGTTCCAAAACTACGTAAGCAGAGGAAAATCTCCTGACATCAATTAATACAAAGGAGACACATTGGTTTATTTGTTCGTTCCAGTTACATTAGCGGCCATTTGCCTAGCTAGACTTTTCTTTTCTTTTCTTTTCAGTTTCAGTGCGTGTACTTGAACAATTGCAATATGACTTACAGTTTAACAGCACGCAAAACAGTTATGCATGAGTGCTATCTCATCAGAGCTGTCAGCATTTGCGCTCAAACACATTGTCTCTCAACCCGAGACCTTTCACTGGCTAAAATAGATTCTAAATTTTAAAAATTACATTTGGAATTGCTCTTAATTAAATACAACCAGAGAGATCGTAAACATGGGATAAGGTGAAAGTTACGACGCATCGTCAATAACATAATTGTTTTTAAAAAGCTGGTTTTCCGATGCACATGCAGCTTTCCAAGTCATCAATTTCTTGTGGATTTCACGCTAAAGCCTCATCAAGGCAAAAGACTAGGGCAGGTTCCACAGACAGGAGGCACCTTACCTCAGCTCCCACTAAGGTGACAGCCCTGTTCATTTTGAAATTGCATGCAGGGCAACAGTGCACAGCGAACTTCAGAGCATCTGGACTTGCATGCATATGCAGGCAATGGCCCAGCGGCATGTTTGTGAGCCCACATGGTGGTCGCGTGATACAGTTGCCGTTGTCACTGGAGGTCAGTGCAGGCGATGGCTTGAAACTGGCAACAACTACAAAGCTTGCACACTCGAGTTGTACCCCCCGCCCCCTCTCTCTCTCTCTCTCTCTTACCTTTTCTCTTTCTAGCACCACCTTCAACTTATTTTCTGCACACGTACCCAAGGACACACATGTGCAGACATGACATGTATGTGCAGACATGGATACAGGCATCAATGCTAAATTTTAATGCACTGACACGGTCTGCAAAACCCTGAAGGATTGAAGCAAAAAGCCTGTATCAAGGAAAATTCCAGAGCTGGAGCTGGAGCTAGCTTGAGACACATTTGATACCATTGCAAATTTGTAGATAAATTCTGTCAAAAGCATGTCAGGCTCACCTCCTTAAAAGAGTACTTGTTCACCTTATCACCTCTCTGTCATTGCAATTGAGCACTGTGATGAAGGGTTTGGAGAGCACTTGCTTGTTTCCAAATACGTTTCACTTGCAAGCAATCCTTGCTGGTGCTGCGCCGTCTCAACCTCAATCACAACAAAGAACAGGCGCTTTGAACACGCATCACCCTTTCAAATAAGTTTTCTTATGTACTGCACGGCTCAAACGATTGTCCCCAGCCATGGAACATTGGTTACGCAGTGCTCAACAGCACGTTGTGCAAATTCTTCAGCTTACTTATAGCTTTACTTGCATGCCAGTGACCAAGAGGCTGGCCTTCATCAAACCAGCAGGTACTCTTCCTTGTGCTCAGCAGCTGCTCATGCCTGCCACAGTAGAGGCTTGCCACGCAACTGCTTGCAGCAAACAAGGGCTTGGGCCTTGAGTGTGCTCGCCAGCTGGCGTGTGAGGCTGGCTTCCTGACTGTGATTGCGGCGCGAAACGGTATGTGGGGATGAGCCACTGACTGAGGCTGTACATGAGTCTGCAATGAGTTGCAGCTGGAATAGCTTGGGGTGGAGACATCTTGCACCACAGTTGCTGGGAGCTGGATTTGAGTGAGCTATAGAAAGTTGCAGCAAGCAGCAAAGTCTTTCCTACATGAGTTTCATGATGTAAGTTCTGGATTCCCCGGCCTTATGTGAAGAGGTCGCAAAAGATAGAGCACCTCATTGTCCTTGGCATGAAAAGCTGAAAACCTTGATAACCTTAGCAATAAGGGCCCCCGGGTCTTAGCAGCCGCCCCTTTCCCATCCATTGCAAGCTGGACATATGGATAACGCAGCGTGCTGATCAAATGACAACCTATGTAAAGACATTGTTTGAAGCAAGTGCTGCTCCTATTGCTTTGGTTCTGGCCCCTGGGGCTCCGATTTGCATGTGGTATAGGGGAAGATCATAACTTTTTGGGACCCCCGTCCATAATTTTTGAGCCACCTTTACAGAAACTCCAATGTATCATCGGGTCCCTGAGCTCAAGCCCTGTTGATTGGCACCCTCTTCAGAGTTTGAATTAAAGGGTGATGATATTATGCATGCCTCAGGAGCAGTGCCATATGCGCATGGGCGTGGGCCGCAGGGGGTGTGGAGGCAAACGTGCAGCAAACCATTTCAAACCTCCAGGATAATGACAATGCAGGACGCGCCATTGCATGGTGAAGTCAGGAGGGCAGTTTGTGGACTAGCAAGCCAGTGGTGGGTGCCTGGCAGGGCAGGCATACATGGGCGTTCGCTCAGTATTGCCCCATAACTCTGCTGCTTCATTGCGTTGAGTATGCAGATGGATGGAGAATTAAAAAGGGAGGACATTGCTACCTTAATTGTTCGGGCAGGGGCACTGGAAGAGGAGGAGGGGACCCTAGGGCCAGAGGGTCTAGCACATGTGCCTTAAAAAAAAGGTTTCCCAGTGGGAAATTCCCACCCTCTTGGCTGGGCACTTCATTTTGAACAAAGGGCATGGCTCCTTTGCTGCAACTGATACTGGAAAGGGAAGGGAAGGGAAGGGTTACATAGCTGTACCTGCCTGCGGGGGCAGCTTAGCTGAAGCAAAACGTGCCTGTAACCAAACCAGTCCAATCTAAACAATACTGGCAAGCATCCCTTTTCACCTCTAGGCCTTCAGCCTCACTCGCTGGCGTACTGCATGGATATGCATGCTAACCATCATATAAAGGACTTTGCATGAATGGCTGCTTGCAGTACATTTCCAGGGACTGCTGTGTATGGCAGGGAGTGGAAGTACGTTTGAACTCGCTTGCTTGCTCCATAGTCGACTCGGCACTCATTTGTGAGGCGCGCTGAATCCCTGATAGCCACAGAGCCTGTTTTTTATTTTTATGTGCAGAGTGAGCCAAAGCTATACCTTTTCGCTGGCCCTGTGTATGCAGAGAAGGCTGGCCGGGAGGCTATCAAGTCCCTAGAACAGAGCTCTGGTGGGTGTGGAAAGCCTTAACCGCCTGCTTGGGAGCACTCTACCTACTTTTGTCCCGCTTCTGCTTGCATCTTTCCATGCCATTCTTACCTCACAAGGTTTACAAGGTTTACAAGGATAAGGACTTCAGTCAAGAAGTGCGACTGCTAGCCTGGTTATAGAAGGCAATTAATTCATGAAAGAAAAAAGGAAGTGTGCTGTTGTTCTAGTTCAAAATAGCAGACACATCATGAGATCCTGCATGTGAGAACAAGGGAGCATATTTCCTGCGGAGAGAGGCCACCTGGGGATACTCACCTCACATGCAGTGAGCTTAACCATGCCCTGTATGCAACCAAATAACAGGAGAATGGTTTTTAAGCTGCAGGCACCTTTGGTCTATCAGTCCGCCTGCGTACTTGTTGACATTTCGCTTTTGTGCATGCACATGCACACTGGACGTGCACATGCAGGGGGCAGTGCACGCTTGGACTTCCACCCACTTGAGGTCACTGACAATAAATCAATTGAAGCATTCAAGAATTGGCTGCAGCATAAGTGAGTTGCGTTTGTTGCCGGAGGTGGTGCAGACAGAGTGGTTATTGTTGTAGCTGCAGACCTTCGTTCCACTCTTCTTAGCCGTAACAAAACTGTCCTCATTTGCAACTTTGAATTAGGTGAAAAAGTATTTTGGGTGTCTGCCCGTTTCAAGCAGGAATACCTTAAACATTCCTTTTCAAGTACACATTCCTTTTCAAGTACGTTGCGTTGCCTTCTCTTGTTATGCTCCTTCTGGAATACTTTGCCTTTTTCCCAGTGCTGACACTTATCACCAAGGGGTGGAAACCTGGCCTTTCGCAGTTAGAAGCCTTGAATTACTTGCAAGTAATACACAAGTTCAGAAGAAGACCTCAGTTTGCGCAACCTGAGTAAAGTTTCTGGCTATCTGAACGACAGGTACGGCAAGCTGACTGTGCTAATCAACAATGCTGGCATCGCTTATCCAGGCAAGTTTCTCCAGTTTTATACAATGTTTTGTGTCTTGCATGTAAAGATGTCTAATCATTATCTGAATTTCTTGAAATAAATTGCATGTCAATTGAATTTGAGACAAATTTGGTGGCTGTGTGTCTGTGTGTTCGTGTGCGTGTGTGTGTGTGTGCGTGCGCGCGTGCGTGCGTGTGTGCGTGCGTGCGTGCGTGTGTGTGTGTGTGAATGTACTCCCACTTCATCCCAGTGTCTGTTGCTTGTCACCTCCACTCAGGTGATATCATGGGAGATACACGGGAACACGCCTTTGGTCCCCAGGAGGTGAGTGCTAGCATAGAGCCCAGTCGTATTATTGTGAGCTAGAAACAGAGAGATAAAAAAGACAAAGTTTAATAAGTCTATACAGCAGCCAGCGACTGTTGACCATGCCCAGTGCATTTCAGGCTGACTTGAGATGCACTCCTTGCAGAGTCTTTAGTGCAGACACATGGTAGCTTGCAAGGTTTAATGCTTTTGCCAACCATTGTGTGTCGTCAGGTGCTTCTGCAATGGCCTCCATGCCAGACGTGCTTTTTGAGGGATTTTTTATTCTGTTGAGGCTTTGTGTTGAAGCCTCATTCATGGGGTGAGAGACCCTAGGGTTTACGGGCTTCCAGTGAACTTTACACCTGACTACCCTGGCCCGTCCAGCACACCCCCGCCCTGAAACTTGGCATGCAGGCCAAGCAAAAAGCTTTAGGCAGCACTGCAGTGTCAGTTTGTGCTTTGCAGGTTGTGTGAAGTTACTGTCTCAAACTCAAATATCGTCACTACGTGATGCCTCTGCTGCGTGCTCCTGCTGCTTGTAGGCCCGCCATACGCTGGCAGTCAATTTGTGGGGTGCTGCAGGTGAGGCAAAGCACAATTGATCAAAGCAGGCCCCTATTAATGGCAGCAAACTGAGGTGTGGGGTGAGGTATGGATTTAGGCGTAGGATTGAGGTGTGGAATGAGTCGTACGATGCAGGTGTGGGACTTGAAGTGTGCCATTTTGGAGGTGCTGCAAATGCAGTCTTGTTTGGGTCACAATATGCTGAAGGATTTGGGTCACGGTATGTGAACACCCTGGCTCCCCAGATGCACATGCATACATGTCCACATCCACATCCACATCCACATGCATATGCGCTTGTAGGTTCAAGATCAATGCAGCAGCAAGATAGGCACCTCCATCATCGTCATCAATGCTATTACCATCATCATTGTCATCAACGTCGTCATCATCGTTACCACCACCATCATCATCTTCATCATCATCATCATCATCATCATCATCATCATCATCATCACCGTTACCACCACCGCCACCACCACCATCATCATCATCATCATCATCATCGTTACCACCACCGCCACCACCATCATCATCACCGTTACCACCACCGCCACCACCACCACCATCATCATCATCATCATCATCATCGTTACCACCACCATCGTCATCATCGTCATCATCACCGTTACCACCACCGCCACCACCACCACCATCATCATCATCATCATCGTTACCACCACCGCCACCACCATCATCATCACCGTTACCACCACCGCCACCACCACCACCATCATCATCATCATCATCGTTACCACCACCATCGTCATCATCGTCATCATCATCATCATTCGTGCACTGTGTGTCTCTGCAGACGTGACCGAGAGTTTGCTCCCATTGATGCCTACTGATGGTAAAGGAAGGGTGGTGAGTGACCGAGGCCCAGCCCTCTTTTTCCTGTGCCCGCCCTTTGTTTTCTGCGTCGCCCTCTTTTTCCTGTGTACAGATTGCTTGATGAGTGCTCATGGCTGACATGCTCCCCATGACATGACATAACATCTAGATTCTCTTGCTCCATCCTGAACGATGTGTAATGCCACGGGTTCAAAGCAGATGTGTGCAGCTATGCTGCCCTGTCGCTGGCCTACTTTGCGTGATAGCCCTACTTGTGTTGGACCCATGCCTGCCGAGAGAGCGCAATAGGAAGCACAGCCTGGCTTTCAGATGTAAGCCTGACAACAAAAAAGTGCAGCATGGCACAGTGCTGCAGGCGCTAGGGATGGGGTGTTTGTGGACCCTGGCAAGCTCATCCAACGCAACACTGCCACTCTGGTTGCAGGTCATGATGGGGTCTCGGGCTGGCCAGGTGCGTATCCTGGGCAGCCCTCAACTCCAAGAAAGGTACACAGAATTCCTGCATTGTGCTGATTCAGTGCCATACACAAGGCATTTCCTGCCCCTGTTTGGCTGAATTGCTGTTTGCTCCCTCCCCCTTTGTGTTCCTGCCTGCGCTGTCTATATGCTCTGCCCCCTTGCGCCTGCACTGTCTGTGCCTCCTAGACTGCCTGTGCGTAACCCCTTGCACTGCCCTTACTCAACCTTCACTGTCTGAGCTGAACGCTGCCTGCATCACCTGTCTCCTGCACTGTCTGTGCTCAGCCTGCACTCTCTGAGCTCTAAGCACTGTATTACCTGTGCTGAGGCCCCTTCGCTGTCTGTGCTCAGCCCCTTGCAATTTAATTTGACTTGTTTTAGCCATTGTATGACTGCCGATCTCATGGGGACATTAACACCATGAAGGTGAACGACCAACCATCCACAGGTGTATCAGCCCTCCTCTCCTTCTTCCATGTTCAGTATTACTATCCTGAGTAATACTCATCATCAATTCTGACGTATGTTTCTCCCTTCAGGTTCATGAATGTTAGCTGCCGTGCGGACCTAGAGCAGCTGATGGATGAGTGGGTCTCCAGCATAGAGGGTGGTCAAAGTGTGGAGCAAGGCTGGTGAGTACAAGGATTGCAGGATGTTGCTGCATCTGCAGCATGCATTTAGGGGCCTTCTCAACTCCAGAAGCTTGAGGCAAGTAAGGAGGTCCACGCCTATTGCTCACTGAAGTCAGAAATCCTATTGGAGTGGAGTTTCAGGATGCTGCGCTGCTCAATTCCTCAATTTAGCGGCTCTTTCTCGGTGCATCCGATTGCCAAGTCGAACTGCCACTTCTGCCAGTTTGCCTCTGGGAACACTTGAGCAAAAGGGCCATTTGGTGCTGCAGGAGCACCCTTCCCTATGTGAGCTTGTTCTCACCAAATGGGTTTAGGTTCTTGCAGCTGTAAGCATACTTTGCCATTCCCATGCCTGCAGGCCCAAGTCGATGTATGGAGCCAGCAAGCTAGCACTAAACTCATACACCAGGGTGAAGGCAAAAGAGGTGGAGCAACAGCGCATTGCAGTCAACTCATGTACCCCCGGTGAGACCAAAATATTGGCTTTTCTGTTGTTGCAAAGGGTCCGGTGCACCTGCATTGCAACAGCACTTCTGTGTGCCTTTATCAAAGATAAAGCAAGGGCGTGATGTTGCCATCCCATCAGTGCTGCTGCGTAAAAGGATTGAAATAGGACCACTCCTTTGGTTTCTTGCAACCAGGAATTTGAGGACAAAGGTCTGTCCTCCGCAGCTCGCCAAGTGCTGGTCCCACCTCAGCCTTGCAGAGTAGTGGCTGAGCCCTCCCCAAACGCCCACGGAAAGTGCTGCACATAACTATTGGTGCTCATTTGAAGTTTCCCACACAATGTGGGCCAGAGTGCCAGTTTCTCGTAGGAAGAGGCAGAGGAAACGCTGGCAGTGTAATGAAAGAACAGCAAGGTAAAGACAAAACCTTGGTCCCAACAACCTTGCGGACAGCTTATCGCGATGCACTCCTTGCACGCAGGTTACTGCAGTACTGACCTTACATCAGGCAGAGGCAATAAATCTGCCTATGAAGGTGTGAAGATTGCCACTTGGCTGGCAACAAAGCCGCCTGACATGTTTGAGACGGGATGCTTCTGGGCGTTGGAAGAGAAGGTTCAAAAGGAACATTTTTGATGCCTCGCTTCAGTACTGGTAGGCCTGTTCTCCTTTTCTTAAAACGTGGATGGTGGCAAGGATTGGAGCAAGGACGGCTTTTTGGAACTGGCTAGTTTGCTGTTCGCCTCTACCGCTGCAGCTTTTCATTGCAAAGAAAGAAAGAAAAGAAAGAAAAGAAGAGTGGTTTTCATTGCACAAAGCTGACTGTGCCTGAAAAGAAAAGGAAAGACGCTGACTCTGGATTCTGCTTCTAGTCAAATGTCTGG
Organism: Dunaliella primolecta; assembly: GCA_914767535.2. NCBI lineage: Eukaryota > Viridiplantae > Chlorophyta > Chlorophyceae > Chlamydomonadales > Dunaliellaceae > Dunaliella > Dunaliella primolecta. The sequence continues at coordinate 9,547,270 of OU611753.1, read as the reverse complement.
CCATGTCTATGATTGTGAAACTCCAGTCTAACAGGTTACCCCTCGCTTTCTCTTTTTGCTGAACCATCTCTTCTTCATCAAATGGAAGAGTGGGCTGGAATACGTCCTCTTTTTCTAAAATGAGGCAAGGAGCATTACAATGCAGCAATGCAGGCGTGCAGTGATAGTGTACAGGTTGATTCCTTCTCTTGCAAAATGTGTTCCATTGGAAACGACTGACTGCTTGCCTGTACATGCGTGCCATTGAAATCGAAAATACTCAACAGGACTCAGGTGCACTGGGGCTGCATGCTTCCAGAAACCCACCAGACCCACACTAGCTTCCCTCTTACCCTCTGGTGAGGGAGACTCACGGCTCTTTGAGCCAATGTGTCTCTTTTTCCTTAATTGATGTAGAGGGTGTTCTCACTGCTTACGTGGTTTTTCCTTTTTTTCTTGCTAGCCTGTACATTGGAAAAAGCTCATGTAAAAAGAAGCTTGTTGTTGTTCTGTTTAATCAAGGAAAACATTAGTTGAAGCATAAAGGTGCCCATGACCAAGCCAAATCAATTAGAAAGAGAAATGCCAACTGGAAGAGGAAAGGCCTTGTGCCAAGTTCTGGAGTGTTAAATGCTGCAAATAAGGCTCATGTACTGCGCCTGTAGTACTGGCTTTATGAAACGTGCACATACATAGTGTGTTAACTGAATACCAGAAAATGTGCAGCTCTTTGCCTGGATCCTGCACGATGCCCATAATTCCAAGAACAGCATACTTCTGGACATGGCTCATAAAGCCACATCAGATTCGTATATGCTGCTCTGCATTTCTTTTCTGTCCGTTCACTATCATGTTATGCAGTATGTTGGTTCAGAAAAGGAGCCGCAAATACAGCCTTATATCTGGACAAGCAAGAACAAAACGGCAGATGCATGACGTTGACTTGAAGCATTCTACGTAAGACTTGCCCTGAGATTAATATTATACCAGACCATATTGGCCTCACCTGCCAGACCTCATCTGCAGTGCTCAGTCTGTGGCAGGCACGGGCTTGGCACTAAATCAGATTTTGTGGTTTACAATTTTGTGGTTGAAAGAAAAGAAAGAAGAACTACCCAGGCAGAGGAAACTCTCCCTACACCAATCAAGAACTTCATGGCGCGCCCTTTTCTGTCCCTAGGTATTTGTATCTTGATTTAGGCAAGCGCATGCTGAGAAACACAACGCGCTTTTGTTTACACGCTCACAACCTAAGAGTTGAGACATCACTTGGCAGGAGCACACATCCGAATGTGATTGATGTGACCAAGGAGGACTCCAAGATGAAAAGCATGTGTTCCTTTGTTCCTGTGAGCCTACCAGGTAGGGATAGTATGTGCTCCCTTAAAGGACTTTTGCACATTTATTCTTCGACTTCTTCTCTACAGACTATTTCTGGACAACTTGAAGTCAGGCGCTTTTTCCAATACTCAAGCTAGTCCTGAGGATGCCTTTCATTTCTTGCAGACGCAAACTAATGAGACACGTTGTTGTAAATCCAAACTCGTGGATACTTTTGCTTGACTGGCACAGGTGAGCAGGCCGAGCAGCCAAACTACCTAGCTGAAGGTCAAATCCCATCGTAATAGCCATAGTTACAAGTAGCTAAGAAGGCCCTCGTGCAAAAACAGTTGCGTGCTTCAGGCCAATTCTGTTGAGGCGGCCCTCTCCAATACTACTACTTGTTACTGGTGCCTTCAAAGATGAAACAAAAAAAGGTGTTGTGCACCTGCAACATCAGACATTTACCTACACCTCTCTGCCAGGTAGAAATGCAACAATGCCAGAAATCAGTGACTCCAGGTTCAACTCTTGGGCAGGAAGTCATTGGTGAAGAGGGACTTGGAGGAAATGGCTTCACGTGGAATCGGTTCCCCAACATCTCCCTGTGAAGGATAACACGTGTAGCTTTTTTCACTGAGCTGCAATGCTATACAACATTGGGATGCTTTAGTGCATGTTGGAAAGGGGTTTACAAGGGAACATAACCTTTAGTGCATGTTGGAAAGAGAAGAGTAAGAACAAAAACATGCAGGCAGTTAACACGTTGGATTATGCACAATAGTGTTTCAAGGAGGAAATTTTAATGGCCTCTCGCCACTCCTTTTCCCTGGTAGTCATTTCATAAACACTAAACACATATTGCATTCCACACCTTTCACACAACTGCTTTCTTGGCTTCCATACACTTGTCTGCCCACGTGAGGCTTTTCTTTGTCTTTCTCTACGCACCTGTCGCAGTCCATCCAAGGAAGTTGACTTGTCTGACGCAGATGCCCTGCTTTGCACTTTTGTCGTGAGGAGTCCGTTTGCACACAGCCAATCCAGGAAGTCATCCCACACCTGTGGAGCAATGCAGGAACAATGCAGCAAAGCAGCAAAAAAAAACTGAGGGTCAATGCAGGAACAATGCAGCAAAGCAGCAAAAAAAAACTGAGGGTCAATGCAGGAACAATGCAGTGAAGCAGCACAAAAACCTGAGGGCCAATGCAGGAGCAATGCAGTGAAGCAGCACAAAAACCTGAGGGCCAATGCAGGAATAATGCAGTGAAGCAGCACAAAACCTAAAGTGCAAAGCAGGAACAGTACAGTCAAGCAGCAAGGGTCAGCTCCTTTAAGACACGTCCAGGACTTGACCCAGTGGCAGGTGCTTGAGCTTCTATAATGAGTGAAAAAGTGAGTTGCAGCAAAGTTTTGGAGCAAAAACCAATCAGCAGAAGCCCATGCATGCCTGTCCTGCCAGGCACCCACAACTGGCTTGCAGGTCTACAAACTGCCCTCCTAAATGCACCATACAATGACACATTGTGCATTGTTACTATCCTCTGGACCGGTTTGCCGCTTGTTTGCCTCCACAACCCCTGCTGCTCACACCCTTGAGCATGTGACTCTGACCCCAATTCATGCACACTGGCCCCACCTTTTACCCAATCGTACCTAGGGGGTGCCGATTGATAGTGTGAGCTCAGTGATCCTATAATATATACATACATATATATACATATATATATAATCTATTAGGCTATAAAAAACTGATGGAGGAGTAATCACCCAGAATATGTTTGAAGGGGGGGTCCAAACAGTTAAGCCTCCTCTGCCCCCCCCCCCCATCAACCCTCTCTGACTGGACCCATATATATGCCAATTGATAGCTTTTGAGCTCGGGACTCCAAACATGTAGTTATGTAGTTCTTGAATGGATTGGCACGTGCCGTTCACATCTGCAAGAACTCCAACCTCCTGATTTCGTCATTCATGTGTAGCCGAGCTCTTTCATCAGTGCAGGGAGTGATTTATCAGACTGCACAACAAGGTTTGATGCCATTTTGATTGTCACCAACGCACCTTTGGCTGCATCACACCCCAGCGGCCATCGCTGTTCAAGTAGTGCGAGGCAGTGAACACCTGCACAATCCAGATGACAGCTTTATTGTTTAAACAGGAAGTAATCTGCGCTTCAAAGTCAACCAGAAGGGGACTACCAGGACCCTACGTGTCTGCTATGATGGCTAGGTGGGTGCTGCAACTTTAGAAGTTGTGATCAAAAAGCTTAGTACTCTGCATTTGCACCTGCCTAGCACATAAATTCATCAGCAAAATCCAGTACGCAGAACTTCTCAATCCAAGCTTTCAGGTCTCACTGCGGTCCATGTTGAGAAAATGCAGGATCCATGCATCTTCGAAACGTGGGTGGGCATTCGGGCACAGTACTAGGTGACCAGCTGCACGTACCTGGGCCTCCTTCACCATGTCTTTATCCAACGGCTCGGGCAAGGGACAGCTGGCATATGCCTTGCTGACTGCACTGAGGAATTGCTCGGCAGCCACCTCTGGATGAGCTGCTGCAAACTCAAACCCTTGCGCTGTGGCCGAGAGGAATGCTCGCACCATGTCAGGCTTGCTGCTGCAGTGCACATTTAAGATAGAAGGCCAGTACTGCTCTACTTGAGGCCCTGCATTGAAGTGACATATGCGCTTGCGCGATACAAGTGTTACGCAAGCAAGGCAGAGGGTTGCCTTTGATGTCAACATCAACACAGCTACCGATGGTAGCATGAGCACCCGCCACAAACTTCACGGCCAACATTGTACCAGTGCATGCTTCCATGTGTATCAGGCAGCACTCCAAGGAGAAACCTTGGCTCATACCTGTTGTAGGCCACCTTCTGACATGGTGCTAAAGCCTGGACATGCAAGCTTCTTTTCAAGCTCAGGAGAGCTCAGGTAGTGATATGCCACTCAAGCATGCAATTGGAATGCTTGCTGCTGTGCCCTTCTCATGCAGAATATAAATGTATGTTTACGTGCTACACCTGTCGACTCTAAGCAGTGGCAGGGAGGCTGATTGTGACTGGCCAAAATGCTGCCCAGGCAATGCTGCATGTAGCTAGAGCTGGCTACAATCGACATGCTTGCCTGAGAGTGTCTGGGTGGGTAACAAGGAGTGGAGAGTAGCCATACTTGACACCATAATCCTCCAGCTTGAATGTATTTAGGGCGATGCCCTTCATTTTGGCCTCCACACCCTGCACACATGGCAGAACAAGAAAGTACCAACTGAAGCAATTATATAAGGACCACAATGGCCTTCCGTTGCATCCTGGACAATGCCTTTTTATGAGTGTTACATTAGTAGCCGAGCCAGGTCCAGTGTTACATCAACAGCTGCATTGAAGCATGACTCTTTGCAGTATCCATCAATGCCAAGGCAGTGTTGCACTCCCTACACCAATCACAGAAAAGGGGTCGTACCAGTCCCGAAAGTTCCCCTGTCCAGAGTTTCAGGCAAGGACTCAGAAAATTGGAAGGCAGCTAGCACAGCACCCAGACCTGTGCCTTGGCTTTGTAGTTGGGTTCAAAGTCAATAAGCACTCGCATTACGAGCATCATCAAAACCGTGTGTAATCTGTGGATGGATCCCGTGCTTGACCCCCCCCCCCCGACCATTCCCCCCGAATCGCTCATCCATGGCTTCTCATCCTACAAATGTGCTTGACTGAACCAAGCCGATCCCCTGCCACTCTCAAGCCCCCCCCTTCCTTTCTGCTTCATTCAGACATGACACATATGCCCCAGGAGGCACCAGAGGCACCAGCAGATTCCCATTTGTCTTATCCATGCTTCCTTTTGCAGCCTGTCCCACCAACTTGAAGGTCCTCAGACCAAGGCTCCATTTGACCCAGCCTCACACAGCATTGTTCCATTTGTGGTTTTGCTGAGTTCAGAATTTTGCCAAAAACACTGTGCCAGTCCACCAGGAGAATTGAGTTCGTATGCCGCTGGACCGACGGATTTGATGAACCCTATAGAATCCAACATAGAAGGATTGTACAAACCATGCCAAAAAGAGTTACACCATTATGGTGAGCTGCAAGCGCTAAATGAGTTCCTTAACCGCCAAATGCACAAGAGACACATCGTTGAGAAAGGCAAGATGGAGCACTTTAAGCCTTGAAGAGTTTCCAGCGTTGCTTGCAATGTTTTACCCCTCTTGCCTCTACTCTCGTGCCAACTAAACAGCCAAATGTGTAGACAGATTTTGTATAATACAGGCCTAGATAGGAGAGCCTGCTAGTTACTTACCTCCCATCCTAGAAACACCCAAGTAGCTTCTGCCTCCTTCTTCACAAGTGAGTTCCAGATGCCAAGCATCGGAAGAGCCAGCTCTTGATAGTCGCCCTTGCCGCCATCATGCTTGATCATGGTCTGTGATCAAATTGTAAGGAGCACAGGTTATACAAGTTTGCTGCACCAAATTGACACACACGCGCACACACACACACACAGACACGCGTGGTACCAACTGTATCTGCTTGGCACATACAGACGCAATCCCTGTCTTCCACAGCTGTTTTCATGTCTAGATCCTATTGTTGAGACCATATACACACTGGACAATTTCATCTGGATGCCTCCTTGATCTCTCTACAAACATCTACACCCAGGGCAAAAAAGGGGGGTTTATATACACCAAGCATGAACAGAGGACGCACCTGCACGATGCGCCCCTCATAGCGTGCTCCATATGATGCATAGCGCTGCAACAGCAAAGCAGAGCAATATTCTGTGACATGCAGGCTATCCAGTTGCTTGCAGATAGCAACTGGAGTTGGGCAAAGAACAAGAAAGGAAGCTGGAATGAAGCAATCATCTTCTAAAGCATTTTTGCATCGCTTTCTTCAATTTGTTTTGGCCTGTACTTGAACAACATGGCTAAGCAAATTGCATTAAGAGAGTGTGAGCGCTAATACGATATCAATCCCTGGATTGATGTTGGCCCTCATTCCCTTTTTGTGCTGCAAAAATTGGACTCAGGTATGCATGGACTGCACAAGGCGCGAGTGCATGAAAGGGTCAAATGCTTATTTTTTTTGTTTATCGGTGGCTATATTTCAAAATGCAAGCAATTTTAAAGTTGGCATACCTTGCCATCAAGCTTGTTTGGTCGGTCAAGGCCACTGTCCTTGAGGGTGACAACTGCAAATGCCGCATGAGAAGACCAGGTACAATGTTCACATGTTTAAACACACGTATGTGGTCACGCTCTCGAGTAAGCAAGCAACCATCCGACTCCCACGCCCACACCCACACCCACACCCACACCCACACCCACACACAAATTGCTTGCATACACGTTTAGCAGGCCAAGGAGCAACTGACAGTCCGTGGCTGCTGCATTGAACAATCAGCTTATAAACACAATATCATGTCTGATTTACATCAACAATGCTCCGCAGCAAGGCTTCAAGGAAAACAGCTTGAGCGGAAGCAGCGTATCGTGAAAATGAACCTTAAAAGATGAAATGTCAATTCAAGACTGCAAGGGGTCTCATGCATTTGGATCAGCCTAGCTCTATAACATAATGGGCACATTGCACAGCTTGCACATTCATCATCCATGGAATAGGACAAAGCACCATTCTTTTGTGCACTTTGATCCTCTGTACTAGGAGTCCAGCGTGTTTGTTCAATGAGCTGTCACTACTTGTGATAATGTTTGCAATGGTGAAGGTAGCTTAAGCCTGCATACAAATGAACAAAGCTTTGTACCTCTGCAGGTAGGCAGTGCACCTCTCATATGATGAACAAACAACTCACTTGCACTTGTGGAGTCTTGCAAACAAGCTGCGATGCCTTGCACCTTAGGCTTTGAGCCATCTGGCCAAGTGTTGTAGGAAATGACAGACTCCTGCACAAAGCAATTAGTGTATGCTTGTGCAATTGAGCTGGGTGCTTTTTGATTTTCTAATTATGGGTTTAAATGGGTTTACACTGGTAACTAATTTTATAATCAATCAATGGAAAACAGGCAAACACCCAAGTAATTCTTACGCTGGGTGTGATGGCGAAGTCGGCAGTTTTTTCTGCCACATGAGAAAGAGGAGTGCTCTTGTATTCATCAGTGTGTGGAGAAACCTGTGGGAAGAATGGGAAAAGATGAGACACAGGCGTTACCAGCATTTGCTGGGACCATTAAGTTGTGTGTGACATCTTTTTATAAAGGTCTCCTCTGCACGCGCGCGCGCACTTACACACACACACACACACACACACACACACACACACACACACACACCACACACACACACACACACACACACACACACACACACACACACACACACACATACACACACACATACACACACACGAACTGACTTGCATACACTTTCCTACCAGCTGAACATCTAGTCCTGCTTGTGCATACAGTCCCTGTTCCTGTGCGATGAAAAAACCTGCGCGCGGTGAGGAATTCATAATCATTCTCATTTCCGAGGAAGTACTTCACATCATCCCCAGGACTCCAAGGGCAAGTTCATTGCAACCAAGCTTCACCACTGTGGTTCACATTTGGCGTCCAGTCAAGGCGACAAGAGACAGTCTGTACAGGCATGACAAGGGCACCCTTCCTCTGTTTGAGGTTCAGAATTTGAGGAAAATCTATGTACAAGCTACTTTAGTGACTCAGAAAAAACTAGATACAAGACAAGCTTGACAGCTCAAAATTTTGACTCCTCTCGAAACATAATAGATCGGAGGATTCTCCTCTGGATCATAAAATAATAGTAAAATTTTGACAAGTGACGTTAATACACTGTACCATTTAACCTACTGCATGATGCTAAGGCTTCTTCATCAGCTACTCTGAGGCCCTGGAGCTTGCTCTCATTTACGGGAGTGTGCAAGAAGCCATGCCCTTGATCACCATCAAGAGCAGGACGGACAAATGGATGGCCGCGTAGGTTTCAATGCAAGCACAACTATGCAAGCAAGAGCACACTTGCGCGCGCGTACACACACACACACACACACGCACGCACGCACACATACACACATACACACACACACGCACACACCTGCATATGTGCCATGCTTGCGATCGCACCAATACAGAAATAAGATGCGTGCACGATGCTGGTTATGGTTGGCAGTGATCATGCGCATTCTATTAAAGCTTTTTGAACAGTGCACGTGCATACCTACTGCAAGCACCTCAATCTGGGCAATTGGAACCGATTTGTTGAGTTTCACGCAAGCATGATGCAAGGCAATACCAGCACGATGCTTGATTTCGTCTCATGGCATAGTGCACCCGCCATGCTGCTTGCAGGACTGCCGTGGCCTTCATGGTCGCGTTTGCGTCCTACGGCCTGTACAGCTCCAGTTTCCCCATCTACTGGCATGCATATGCCACGTTCATCAAGCCCTTCCATGTGAGTGCTTGTGAAGCTCCTCAAGGCAAACTAGCGCGTTTGGGGCCCATACTGTGTGCTGGGGCTGGGTGCATAAGTGCGGAGCGGATGCATCTGGCTTGCATGATTTCAATTGGTGGGATTCATTCTTAATGACAGCGATAGGTCTTTCCTTAGGACACTGGCTGGTGTCCATCATAGACTTTTACTTCAATTGGGATGCTTGCACTGCAGGATCCCAGCTTTAGGACCCTGGGAGACGACCCATTCTCCTCAATCCTGCAACAGCAGCAAGGTGAGCTGATGATGCATGCAGATGCTTTGCCCCCATCGGCCTGCACAGCAATCACGCACACGTGGAAGGCACGCATCAACGCCCCTGGGCTTCACTTTGCACCTGGGGCACCTCTGCAAGGGTCTGTTCTGACGTGTAGTCCAACTAACCAGTTTACTCATGTGAAAACCTCACTACTGTTCACCGCCCCTCGTGCTCCCATCCGCTGCCGCCAGATGAACAGGCCAATAAGGTCAAGCTGACAGGGCAGACCCAGGCAAAGCTGCACCTGGGTGACCCTACCTCCAGCAAGGCCGCAGCAGCCCCAAGGTCAGCCACACAGGTAGACCATGCCGCAGCAGACACGCGTGAAGCGGCCGAGCGCAGGGCTGCAGAAAACAAAGCCAGGGAGGCGGCCGCAGCAGAGGCGGCCAAGGCAGCTGCGGCGGCCAAAGCTGCTGCAAGAGCCAAGGTGGCGGAGGAAGCTAAAGCTGCTGCAGATACCCGAGCTGCAGCAGAGGCGAAGGCAGCAGCCACGATGAAGGCAGAGGCTGATGCAAAAGCTGCCAAAGAGCAGGCAGCGGCAGATGCAAAAGCTGCCAAAGAAAGGGCAGAGGCAGATGCAAAAGCTGCCAAAGAACGAGCGGAAGCAGATGCCACTGCAAAAGTGGCAAAGGTAGCGCGCGAACAAGAGGAAGCAAAGCATGTGGAAGCAAACGCTGCAGCAGCTCAAGCAAAACCAGCAGGGACTGAGCCCAGGCAGCAAGTCCATGCTGACTACGAGTTGTCTAGGTGGGCATAGGCTTTCCTCAGATTCTGAGCTCAGACAAAGCTGCATTGCTTTGACAGGCTCTGTGTCCTTCAGAGCCGTCAGATTCTGCATGTGTACGGCTCTGTGCTTCGGAGCCAACCCGTGTATGGCCGTGTGCTTCAGAGCTAACAGTTTCCGCTCAAACTTGCGCTGGCAATGCAGCCGTGCCAGTGTTTAGTGGGAGGACACAGATGTGCGACAGGAGCAGCACTGTGTCAGTGCTCAGTGGAAGGACCCAAATGCGCGACATAGGCATGTTCTCTGAGCAGCACTTGAGCCAGCCATGGCACGTGCAGCCTCTGCTCACGCCGCTCCTGTTCTCCTCATGTCAGACCCATTATTCTTGTGCAAAGCCGTTGTGCCTTGTGTTCTTGTGCTCCTCATGTCAACCCTGTTATTACACAAACCCGTTGCTCTTGTGGAAGTTCATTGTTCTTGTGTTCTTGCGCTCCTCATGTGCTGTCCATTCTTCTCATGTCATTCCCATCGCTTCTGCCCGCTGCACTGCAGGGAACTTGTGATGAAGCATGTCCAGGTGAGCAGTGGGCACATATACATCGCTCCTAGCTTCTCTGCTGTTATCAGTTGGCCTGGTCGGCGCTGCCTGCCTACCTGCCTCTAAAGCTTGAGCCCATGGAATGGCCAACTTATATGCTGAGTGTGCCCTATTTGCAAAAAGCATACGCAGCATCATGTCAGCGCAGCTCACTGACGGTGGCTGCACGCATCCACAAACTGGCTCTTTGTTTCTGTGGTCCACTTTTTCCAGCTCATGTGCTCGCAGCGCCTTGTTCAAGCATGCATGCTCCATGCTCTGTGCTCCACATGCTCCATGTTCCCTGCTCCACATGCTCTATGCAAACACTTCTTATTCATGCATGTTGTGCACAGGACGACTACGTCATGGTCACCTGGGCTAACGAGCACTGTAAGGCGCTGCACAAGCGTGCTGCATGCAGCAACGTCTGTGTCGATCCTTGGGTGATGGGTATTGATCCTTGGGTGGTCAGCATTCAGTCTTGAGGCACACTGCGCAGCACCACCTGATGGGTCCAATCGTCTGTGAGCAGCTACATTTTGGCTCATCTTGGCTCAGATGTTTGTGCGGGCAAATGCTGTGCAGAGAAAGTTCACAATGCCAGGCATCGCGGTAGCACCCCATGCAGAGCTTCTGTGCACTCTCTTTGTGCTTTTTCTCCCTCTGCGCAGACCTGGACTTTGCAATTAGCTGGATGGCCAATTTAAGACGGCAGGGCATCACGGGGTACTTAGTGGGGGCCATGGATGATGACATGCTCAAGTGCGTGTTCAGTTGCGTCCCTCGCTTGACGTGTGTTTGTCATACAGCATGTCATACGTAAGGATTGTGATGCATAAGCTTGCTTTTCGATGTAGGCACCCAGGCTGGGTAAATTCTTGGCTGCATGGGATTTAGAAAGGCAATCTTGCTTTTTATGTGTGGGCACCCAGGCAGGGCACAACCATGACTGTATGGGATTTTTGTTAAACGGCAAAACTGTGCTGGGGCCCCAGTAACCAAACCTTTGAATCGGCAGAAGGCACGCATTTGTTGGCCCACCAGCAGGAACCCTTTGCCATGCGCACCTTGAAATTAAGGGCCTCCCGAGTTTGAAAATGTTTTCAGAAATGCTTCTGTGGCACTGATCACACTAAGTGCTTTTGCCCTCCTCTTTGCAGGCAGCTTGTCAGCAGGAACATCAATTGCTGGAGGATGAATACTGGTGGGTGTGGGGGGCAATAAGTCTAAGTTGCAGCTTTACCCTGTGTTACTCATGCTTGGGTTTTGAGCCTGGGATACAGCTGCTCCCTCCCTCCACAGCTAAGAAAGTTCTTGTGGGAGAACAGAAAATTACGTTTCAACCTTGCCTTCCAGGGATTAGCAAGAACGACCTTGGATGGGGTTCGAAATTGTTCCACCAAATGGGAAGGTAAGCAACATCTCTGTGGTGCCTGCAGCATGCTGTCATGCCAGGCCTCCTGGACGTGGATTGTGGTGCATTTATTTGCAAAAGCACTCTTTGTGGTACCTAGAGCATGCAGTCATGCCAGCTTTCCTTGACGTGAATCATGGTTTCCTTTGTTTCAAGCAATGCATTGTGATGAGAAAGTGACAATGAATCAGCATGGCAGGCGCTTTCAGCTCGCTGTTTCTGTTCCTGATTTGCAAGCGAGCGCCACCTCCTTGCAAGCTGGCGCCACCACCTCTAAGCTGCCCTGTTGCCTTGCAGGGCAAAGATCAATTTGATCCTGGAGTTCTTGAACATTGCTCCTGAGGTCACGGTGGTCGTCTCCGACATCGACACGGCATGGCTACGGAACCCCTTCCCATTCTTCAGGTGTGGCTGACCTCTCTGGGCAGGAGCAGTGCTGATTAACAAAGTGGTCCCTCCCAGAGAGAAAGTGCTAAAGGTCTTGCCTCTTGAACAAGTGACTGGCCTTGCTCGGGCAGGGACTGTGCTGACCGACAAAGTGGTTGCAGAGAAGAAGCGCTTGTGGTTGTGCCTCCTGAACAATTTGCTCCCATCCCACAGAGGCTTTCCCTCAAACTCAGAGCGCTGACCCAGGTTGCTGACCCAGGTCGCCATCAAGAGCGCTAAAACCTGCCCTATAGCACTGAAGCTGTCCCTCCTTTTGCATGCCTGAACTGCTGCACAAAAACATGTGTGTGACGGGACATGAAGTGCAGAGAGCGAAATGAAGATGAGCACGTGCTCAATGGCATGCATGCTCCTATGCATGCAGCCGCTACCCAGAGGCAGACATCCTGACCTCCTCAGATCAGCTGAAGCCCACTGTGCGCACAGAGGACCTGGAGCGATACCCAGAGGCAGGGGCTGCCTTCAACATTGGTATCATGATGTTCAGGCCAAACAGCAAGGTCTTTGTGGGTGAGTGCCTAAGGCTGGGGAAGAGGGTCTGGGCAAAGCAAAGCGGCGAAGAAGTTTTAAAAAGGCTGCTTTGGGCCTCTTTTGGGGCTTGTCGGGCCTATTTGATGGAGCATGTGACTGAACCTCTTTGCTCATCCACATGCCACATGAACGGCACACCGGAGCAATGCTTGTGCACTGTCTGAACACGTGTCTCAGACTAATAAATGATGTATTGTCGGATGTACTAGCCGCCTGCCCTTGCTCATCATTGGACTGTAACCCAAGGCAAGGGCTGCCTTTGACGTGGGTAGCATGGTGTCCAGGCCAACCAGCAAGGTCTGTGGGTGAGTGGCACAGAGATGCGTTGGTGGAGCAGCATGACGTCCGTGCAGCAGGTGCTCACGCTGAGTGCCAAGCTGTGCCTGGAGTGACGTCACACACACCTGGCTTGGAAGTTGCAGAGTCGTGCTAACGCAGCATCTGGGGGAGCAGGTCTGGATGTGAGCTCTGAGTGCAATGAGTGCAGGTGCAACAAACAAATGCAAACGCAATGTGTGCATTTAGTGTGTGCAATGTCTGTGGTGACAGGTACTGCAGAGGCCACCTGGCCATGGTACCAAAAGGAGCAGATCAGCAGGCTTTGCGAGCCCTTTGCATGCCCTTGCTGGCCAGTTTTTGCCGCTGCCATATTGCCCACCTTTGATGCCTGCTAAAAGTTGTATGCTGGTGCATGCCCACAGCTGAGTGGATCAGCACGTCCACGAGTTGCCTGCCCTTGCTGCTGACCAGGCCTTGCCGCTGCCATCTCCATAGGATCTGGGATGGCTGCTGCCTGCTGAAAGCTTTGTGCTTGGTTGCTGTTGCATTCCTGCAGCTGAGTGGATCAAGCAGCTGGAGCAGCCAAACGTGTGGGACCAAAATGCCTTCAACGACATTGCCAAAAAGGGCTCGGGTCCATCTGATGCAAAGGGCGTGTTTCCGGCCTTTGAGGGAAAGCTCAAGATGGGCGTCTTGCCTGTGTCTCAGTTTGCCTCAGGCCAGGTCTTCTTTGTCCAGGTTTGTTTGCAGGCGTGCAAGGAAAGCTTTGGGTTTAGGGGCTGATTTGTGCAGCAATAGTTGCCTTCAAGTGGGCTTATTTGAGCAAAAACAGTTTGCCGTCATTGCATTCTGATGGTGCAGATAAAGCTGTCTGTTGCAGTTTGCTGCATGTACGCATTTAACAGGTGCACTGTATGCCTTCTGTGCAAAAACTCGTGCTGCACTTTGCTTGCTTGTATGCAGAAAAAACATGAGGAGTTTGGCTTGAAGCCATACGTTGCTCATGCAACCTTCCAGGTGTGCGCACCGCCTCAACATCGGCAGCATCTTTATTGTTGGGGGTCATGTTCTTGTGCATGTTGCATTAAGAGAAATCATGTGTATCTGACAGGAAGCAGAGTACAAAGAATATTGCTATTACTTGAAAGATGCATACACACACGCGCACGCACATTTACACATATACACACAAACATACACATCCCTGAAAGGCATAGAAAACACATATGCGTGCATGTTAATGGCGTTTATTGCATCATTTGCATGCGCACTCTGAAGTTTTGGATACATTCATTTCACATGCAAAAAAAATTACCTTAACCACATACATGCCCTCTCACTTGTGCACGTTTGTCTTACGCATAATCCACAGTACTCTGGTACCCCTGGCAAAAGGCACCGCATGCGCGAATTCATGCTTTGGGAGGACCCCCCTTCTTACTTTGACCATCCCAAGGGCTTTATTAACTTGAGGTAAGCCCTGCTTGAGGACCAGCGCACCTGCCACCTCTTCACGTGCTGGTCAATTGTTATCATGGCTGAAGCCTGTCCACATTGGGCTGCTTCGTATCATCTCTCTGGCCACACCGTCATTGCTTTGGCAAAACACCATGGACCTCTTCCTGCTACTGCTTAGGGGTTGCTATAAATTGCTGTTGTAACACTTGCGCCAGGGTGGACATCCCTCATGAATTGTTGGCCAATGCAAGCGGCCAGAACTTGAAGTTTTCTCTGACAGCCACTCAGACAGACAGGTGGGTTATCAGAGTGAAAGCAGTGTTTCGGACGTGCTGGCCTTTTTATGCTCTGTTGTTGTCTTGCACCTCTTTTTTGTTCAGAAGCTCTGCAGGTTTCTCAGAATTCTCCGTTTTGTATATGTGTGTGCGCGCACGCGTGTGTGTGTGTGTCAGCAAAGGCTTAGTGCTGCTCCAATAAGGCTGCACTCGGTGTCTTGCTCAGGTTTGTTATAGGAGGTACCCAAAACAATTTTGTGCTCAAGTTGTGAAGCATGCTATGGGGGGTGCCTAGCTGAGTGTGCTTTTCTCTAGGATTGCCCATCACTTCTCTGTCTGGTCAAGAAGCCTGTCCAAACCTTGCCTTGGTTCTTGTCAACAGCACGGTTTGATCTCTCGACATTTCACTGTTCATGCAGCCACTTCAACCTGGTGAACCACCAATTGCTGCACATCCGTGCTGGGATAGCCCTGGCGCAGCTCACGGGGCGGGTGCTGATCATGCCACCTATCTGGTGTGAGCTCGACAAGTATTGGTCAACCTTGGAGTATGGTGGGTACTCCAGGGTAGCAGTCAGTATTTTTGGTACTCTTTACTGGATGCCTTTTGCTTTTGTAACTTGTTACCTGAATGCTGGGTGTCCTTTGCCTGCGGTTGTTGTGTGTCACCTTAAGAGGGCCAGATTTCTCCAGCAACGTCCAGAGATGGAGATCTCCCCTTTATCGCTGGACATGCTCTTGCTCGTTTTTTTTTCTTGATTCTAACCGTGCCAACCTTAATTGTATCATAAAATTTCTCATCCAGAAAATGATAAAAATTGGAGGACCCCAGATCACTCTCCTGCCCTAATTTCACAAAAACAGCCCACACCTCCACCCTGAGACCTTTTTTTACTTTCAAAGCTAGGCATGTTTGACCTTTGTTTACTATTTGGCACACTGCATATTCAAAAAAAGGGAAAGAAGGAAGTCAATTTGACCCTTTTGGAATCCCTTATTCTAGAGTTTCTCTGAGGTGAATGGCTGAAACTCTGCATCTTATCAACTACTGGGTCTTTTCACCCCATTTTTCTTGCATTTATATTCTTCTGATGCAAGGATTGTAAATCACTAGAAACCACCACCCCAGTTTGGTGCAGTGGGTGGGGTGATCTCAAATCAAGAATTGGTGGTCAAAAAGAAGGGTTCACGCCGCAGCTGATTTGGCAGGATGTTCCCATTATCGGACAGTCATGCCCTAGTTTCTTAACGAATAGACAATTTGCAACCAAGTTTCAGTGTACAAGGTTATAGGCACCATCTCTAACCAGCATCCTCAAAACATCTATTGGGGGGGGGATTTGTCCACCTTCGGGTTTCTTCTCTCTTTATCGGCATCTCCGCTTTCAACTGCTTAGGCCAGCCTCCAAGGATTTCCTTAAATTGAGAAGACACTTACTGTCAGCACTGAATATCCATCAAAAGGGTGGTGGCATTGTTGGCAAAAATAGGCCGGTCTCGTTATGCATACTTTCCACCCAGGATGGTCATAAGCGTTGGATGAGCATGCGTCTAGAGACCATTTACACAAAAATGGTAGCGTCTGTGAACGGAAGTGCGCATCTCGGTTTAAGGTAGTTTGTCCCAGCTCTCAGCAGACTTGGATGCTCTTATGACAGGAAGTTTGTTTCACAGAGACAACAGGGAAAGAAACCTACAAGGTCATTCTCAATAAATTATTCATATCGCGCCCAAGCTTCCACTCATGTCGTATTATCTTTTTTCCCCATCAACACCGCAGGCAGCATACCAGGCAGCATTTTTAAGAGACCCTTCATTTGTCCAATGGACCATGTGTTTGAAATCGAGAATGGCTGGTTCCCAGACAGACCATATGGGTTCCCTGAAGACCAAGTGGGCCCGAAGGTGAGGGTCTGTGCTGGTTGGCGCATGCAGCGGGTGATTGGCCTTGCTGCTGTTTTTTAAAGAGCTGCTTAAACGTCAGGACCTGCAATGTGTTTGCTCATTGTAAGCAGCAGGCGAATAAGGGGAAGCATCCGTCCCCTTAAGCCATAAGATCTTTGCATGGAGCCCATGCCAATGCCTGCGGGGTACAGTCAAAGCCTCAGCAAAAGTAGCTTGTCCTTGCTCCATAAGGTTGTAAACATCCGTGTGTGCTACCATTTTATGGTGTTCGCAGGTTGAGTGGCGAGAGTACTCTTTCCTGGAAAATCCAGCACTGCCAAAGTCTGTGAGTCAGTCCAGGCTGAAGGTGGAGGTTTGCCCTCATGGCAAGCTGGAGGGATGCAACGATGGTGCGACACCTGCCTCCATGCAGGTGAGCTTCATCCACCACATGCCTCGTTTGTGCGCGGGCTTAGGGGATTCTTATGGTTTGTGTGCGGGCTTAGAAACTTCTTATGGTGCGCGGGCAGAAGGAATTCACGTAAGGAACTCTTATGGTGTGTGTTGCAAGAAAATTACAGCTAGTTGGTTTCCCTGGCCTATGTAGATTAGTTTTCTCTAACTACAGCATGCACGAAGCCATGAGAATGCATCCCAATTTAGTCTTCAGAGAAGAAACTGGTCCATTTTCTCTCTTCTCTCTTCTTTCATAAGCACAGAAACATGAACAGCATCGGAGTCCTTGCACAGCAATTTCCTGAAGCATGCCAAGCCTTTTGTGTCTTTAATTTTAACCATAAAGAAGTTACTATTCAATTATTGCTCACTCCCTTCCAATGAAAATTGCGACTAAAAACGCATGCAGCCCCCAGCCAGCTTTGTGACTGTATTCCACTTCCGCCTGCTACTGATAAGGGGCGTCACTTTGCATGTCTCTTGTCCACTGACACAGAGAGACCATTGCAGAGGTGACCAGCGCATACACCCCTTGCATTTAGTGCACCCCTTGCATTCAGTGGACGCCTACTACATTCAGTGCACCCCTTACATTTAGTGCACCTTTTGCATTCAGTGCACGCCTTACATTCTGTGCACTGTCAGACATTTCAGGCCACGATAAAAGAGTGATCAATATGGTAAATATAAAGAGCAGTTGATGAACGGTTGGAAATCCAGTGAACAACCGCAAGTGCGCGGATGAAATACACGCAGTCGATGAGTGGTTGATGTCCAACGCATCAACTGCGTGAACTGCTCTTCAACCGCATGTATTTTGAGCGTGCAGCCATGGTCGTTTACTGGATTGCCAACCGTACGTCAACCGTTTAGGCTTCACCGGAATAGTTGTGCAACTCCATTTGAGCTCCTCAGAATTCATTTTCATAGACTAATGCACTCAGGCTGACAAGGAGAGCCTGCAGATTGGTGTTCTGGGCGCACTGCAGCTCAAGTGGAGTCTGGTCATGCAGCCTGCCTACAGGCTCATCACGCCCGCACACACACACACATACACACACGCACACACACATACACACACACGCACACACACATACACACACCACACCCAAACACACCCCAACACACACACGATCCCACCCCGACCCCCCTTGCACGCACGTACACAAAACACTCATGCACACACACACACACACACACACACACGAGTGCATGAACATGTGAGCATGGATGTATGTGTGTGCATGTGTGCTGCTGCTGCTGCTGCTGCTGCTGCTGCGTGCCCATGTGTGTGTGTGCGTAGGTGTGTGTCTGTGCGTGTATGCGTGTGTCTAATTGTAACCTGAAACAGCGTTGACGGCAGCATCTTGCAAGCAGCTTTGTGTGCACTGCTCATGAGCAGTTCCTCATCCCTCTGCTATGGAATAACACGCGGTGAATGAAAGAAATTGCTGCCAGCTCTCATCGTCCAGATGTTCAGTTCCTAAATCCTCACATAGGATGGTGAAAATGAGATATGTAATTTCCAATAGAATTGAACTTTGGTTGGGAAGCGCTAGAAAATTATGCTGGCCTGTCTGTCCTCTACTCTGGCTATAATGCCAAATTAAGACATAACCATAAGTAATGTTTTTGGCATGTGTTTTCGAGTTTAATGTTTAGATGCCAAGAACTCCCCTTACCTTCAGCTTCAGCTATTGATGATACCTCGTTAGAAATCATAATGGTTCAAACATTTCTGATGAAAGTATATGTATCATTAGAGTATTGTCGACTGTTTCCCTTGCTTCTTTGCATTTTTGGAGTTTTCATACATTGTTGTTTCAATTGCATGGATTTATTAAGCTTAGATATGAGAAACTTCTGTGTAGCCTGTTAGCAAGGAGGTCCACTGCCTTTGTGAAGTTGTAAGCATCAAAAAATTCAAGCCGATTCTAGGCAACCACTGATCCACTCATCCACTTGATATGTCCTTTATGATTAGCAACCGAGGTAAGAAACTTCAATCATTTATATCTTCAATGTCCATTACTCGTGTCCATTTGCTGCAAGCAATGAACCTAATGTGATTTGAAACAAAGTATTGATGCTAAACAGTTGTTTCTCATGGCTCTCAGGATAACCTTGGTTGAATTGTGGTTGATGCGGTTGATGTCAACCACGGGATTGACAGACTTTCAACCGCACGTCAACCGCACCGACCGCTGAACAACTGAGGCAGAAAGTTTCTGATGACCCCTTGCAGTCAGTGCACCCTTGCATTCTGTGCACCCCTTTGCTCCTGAGCCCAGGGCAACAGCATTCACCTGCGGCCTGGCCTGAACAGCGACCAAATTCTGAAAGCCCTGGAGGCTGTGTCCCATCACAAGATCCTGGACTTCAAGCACGCAGACAGGCTGTGGCCCAAGTACTCACAAGAGGGCGGCTGGTTCACAGACCCAGCTGCGCACCAGCGCTTTGTGAAGCGCATCCAATTCATGACCTCCGTGGCCTGCTGCCTGAACATGCGGCCTGGCTGGATGTGGTACGATCTGCAATGGGACGTGCCCCACACGGTGAGTTTTGTGCAAGGAAGAGGCTGGATGTGGTACGGCCTTCACACAGTGTTCTTTATTGCACAGTGCTTTTTGTGCAAGGCAGAGGCCGGATGTGGTATGATCTGCAGAGGGGCGTGCCCCACACAGTGGTTTGGGTGCAAGGAAGAGGGACTTCTTGAGTCTCCTGTGTGCTTTATGTCACAGACTGATTATTATGCTCATTCAGTACAGGCTTGCTGTTCAGCAGGAGCTGGATGTGTTATCAGGCATTCATGTCATCCAATTGTGAAGGCATCAGATATGCTAAATACACACGTCATTCGTTCTGTGAACTGCAACTTTAAGTGATGCACCTGGACATCGCCGTTGAGGTGTGTATTCCAGCTCTCCCCTCCCCTTTTGTAGTTTGCTTTCTTGACCTAGCTGTTCTGTTGCTGCTGCTGCTGCTGCTGCTGCTGCTGTGCCCTTACAGGATCGCTTTGGCAGGAGGTATGAGAGCTGGCACTTGAAGATGGGAGATACTGGGGATATTAGACCTCCTCGGGTGCAGAGGCGCCGCAACAGGAGGCAGCTCTTAGCAAATGTCATTGATGAAGGAGGTGCTGGGCACCTGGTGCAACAGACCCCGTCACTTCAGCGTCGCCTCCAGGGACAATCTCCATTTTAGTCAGCACGTCAGTTTCCCTTGGTGCAGTGGAAACTTCATTGAGGGGAGAGAAGCGGGCCTTGATGAGCTGCGTTTTTTGTGCTGCGTTCTTTTATAGAACACATACTAAGAAGTGGGAAATAAATAGCGTAGCTCGCCATGAGGCCGCGCGTGTGAAAAACCAGGTCTAAGTCCCTTCCATAAGGGACCTTATGCGATCCGGCAGACTGCCTCTAAAGCTTGAATTTGTGGCCTCAGGTTACATGGCCAAGGTGTGCAGGGCCTGAGTGCACTGACGACCAGGGCAAGGGCTGATGAAGTGCCTTTTGGTTCAAAAGACTTTGCAGCTGCTGCAGGCCAACAACTGACACCTTCTCTTTGAAGGTGTGAAATAAGGAAATGTGACTTCTTGGTAAGATGGTGCAGATATGGGACTGACCCCCTCCTGCAAAAATCCAGGGACAAAGATAGCCATCCTCAGTCATTTGGGTGAAGGTAAATCTCATAACGCCAGAACCATGCTTGTACATGCCATGCTTGTATGTATTTCTGCTTCACGGTAACTGTACCACAGTAATGACCGACAGAGCATAGTGCAGGTATTTGACCACGTATCGAAGCGCTACTTGCTGGCCAAATCTCACTTCTGACTTTTTCTCTACAACCCCAGGGTATTGAAACCTGACATGACTCATCAGATGTAAGTTTGGTGAAACTGGCCCGGCTCCTGACATTCCTCGTGTGCTGCAATTTGGAAAGAACGTGTGCAGGTGACCCCATGCTGCTGTTCACTAGCTTGCCAATCAGTGATTATGTGAAATCACCCAGAGTCATCTGGCGCTACAGCGCTACACATTACAGATCGCCCTCCGCAAGTCAATACCAGTGGGTACTTTTTGGTACCTGTTTCAAGCTACATGTCCAGTCCTTGGTGTACAGGTCGACAAAGGCCGCGTCCTAGAACAGTACATGTGCAGGCAGTATAACCTCCAGGTTACAGGTTACAGAAACAAAGAAGGCTTCCAGTCAAAACGACTGACTGCTAGCCTGCTCATAAAAAGAAAGAACTTTTATGAA
Source organism: Dunaliella primolecta (assembly GCA_914767535.2). Lineage (NCBI taxonomy): Eukaryota > Viridiplantae > Chlorophyta > Chlorophyceae > Chlamydomonadales > Dunaliellaceae > Dunaliella > Dunaliella primolecta. The sequence goes on along the minus strand of OU611753.1, from coordinate 9,525,932 downwards.
TTTGGAGTTCTAAAGAAAAGGGTACTGCTTGTCGTTTTGCTTCATGAAAGCGAACATATCAAAGGATTGCACGTTGTGAGTAGAAGACAGGTTTAGAACCGCCTGGGAAGAGGCACTGGACAGTGAAAGAAAAGGACCAGACAACAAGGAAGCAAAATTTAGCCAAAGAGAGCAGATCTAGTGGTGTGTACTTCTGAAAATAGCATGCTTGCACATCATCTTGGGCATCACAAAGGTCACAGGTAGGAGAAATGTCGTCATTTCAAGTAGCTTGCTCTACTTTGAGAGTGTGGACATGAAGGCGAAATCGGGCCACACTGCGCATGATGTATTTGGGCAAATCCAAGTACAGATACTTGGGTAGAATATAAGGGGAATATAAATCATGAGCATTCTTGGTTGGGAGAGGAAAGTAGTTGCAAACTCCATGCTTCTGGTGCCTCTGCCCCACTGGAGAGTCTTCAGCTGGTTCCAACTCCTTAACCAAAATGTATAAGAAGCTCACTGGATACCCCTGGATCGTCCTAATCCTGCCACGCCACTGCGTACCCACCAGCACCTCGCATCAAACACTTAGAAAAAAGGAAATTCCAATCACTCCCCCCTGACACACATAACTGTTCACACAAGTGCCCTCAGGCTAGGGCAGCTTTCATACCTGCCAACTAGGAAAAGATGTTCACACCTAAGATCAAAGACTGGAAAGAAATCACCTACACTGATGGCAGTGTAATCAAACACAAAGATGATGACTCCCCACCACTTTCTGGTTCAGGTATTTACAAACCGGGAAGGGAAACTTGTCCACCCTCCCAACACTTGCAGCTGCATATAAAACCCAATGGCCGTGGACCTACAAATACCATCAACAGAGCAGAACTTGCAGGTATTCTTGTGGCACTCCAACAAGGGCAAACTGACATTGGCTCTGATAGTGCATCCTGCCTTTCCCAGATTTCTAAACAAACTCTCAATCCCATGCGCATGAGGTATCCTATGAGTCACCTACATGCAGAGCTCATTCGAGCTATATCTACCATGCACAAGAAACACAGACTTGGCTCTGCTGACACCTCTGGCTACCACTACCAGAGGTGGCAGAAGCTTAACGATGCCACACCATCCACCACCAACGCAAACACTGAAGCTCACAACCCAAGCTCTCAGCTTGCAAACAAGGAAATCAGCAACTCCTGGAAAAATCCAAAGATTGCCCTTAAACAACAAATAAATCTCATGAAATATCGAACGGATACCCTGTACACACAGAGCCATGCCTTCAACTTTAACTTTTCCAGTTCTGATAGGTGCCCACTTTGTGTAAATGCAGACAACATTTATCATGTTCTGCTTAGGTGTACCAACCCAACAATGAGTGGGATGCACACCAACAGACACCACGCGGCCCTTAGTCTCTGTATAGAAGCCCTCAGCAAAGGCCTTTTTGGCTCATCCCTCATTAGCATGGATGGCTGCAATTATGACAGACTTCTGGATCAAGGCGTACAAGTCCCTGAAAACACCTCTCGAGCTATTCCAGACTGGTTTTTCCCAATTGGCGCTGCCTCCGAGGTGAGTCACCTGCACGGCACCAAAGCCGCCCTGACGCTCTATTTGTGCGCCACATCCCAGGCAGACAAGCCCACCTTGATCCTACCAGGATCCCACCACAAGATAGGGACATTCACCTTGTTGAACTTAAATTCTGCCCTGACACGAATCCCTTCATCACCTTAGAACGTGCACAAACTCAACACTCCCACATCATAAGCAGACTTAAAACACGCAGCTTAAGAAACCCAAACAGGAATAACAAAGTGACTTTGCACATCATCTTAGTTGGTGTTGGTGGCACGATTTACAACAACTATACAATTACACCTCTCATAAATCTGGGCCTGACCAAACAAAAAGCTGAATCAGAAGCCTCCCAGCTCAGGGACCATGCCATCCAAAGATTATCCACCATCATCAACATTAGACATGCACTTTGTTTTCAGGGAGCATCTGGGAGGGGGTTTGCTGGGCGCGCGGCAGCGGCAGAGGATGGGAGAAGGAGAGTCCGAGCGCTCAGGGGCATGGCAAGCAATCCCCCGGATTCCCATTAGTTCTGTCTCTTGCTCTCTCCTAGGCTAGTTTTGTCTAGTTTAAGTGGAGGACCTCCTGGTGAAGCCTCTAACTTTTGTTAGGGGTTCTTCCCTTAATGCACGCGGCCTTTGGCTTGCGTAGACTTTTCTTTTTTAATCTACCATATTAGAGCACTCCCCTCATCCTATTCATTTCTACAAAGTCAAAGCCCACTCTGGCATCATTGGCAATGAGGGGGCTGACGGCTGCGCACGGTCTGCAGCCCTCACGGCCACCACAGATATTGAACTCCCACATGCCTGGGACCCATTCCACAATTCTTACTGGCTCTCATTGAAGACCTCACAAGGACAGAATAGTAGCCTGCACCACTCCCACGCTTTCCCAACCTACTACCTCAACAACCTGACCGACAAACTTAAGTTGCACATGCACAAAAAGCACAAGCTTGGCTCTGCTGATATCTCTGGCTACCATTACAATAGCTGGCAGAGTCTCAACCATGCCATACAATCCACTTCCCCAATCACCACTGCCAATATAGAAGCTCACAACCCAACCTGTCAACTTGCTAACAAGGAAATCAGCAACTCCTTTTGGTCTACTCCTAAGCTTACTCCTAAACAACAGATCAATGTAATCAAACACCGCACAGGGACAGTCTACACACTAAAGCATGCCGCTAAATTCAATAGGTCAAGCGCGAGGAGGGAGACAGCAAGGAGGAGGTCCCCGGATCGAATCCTTGTGGCCGGGGTGGAGAAAAAGATGCCCTCAATCGGTGGGAGTCAACAGGTGGCTCTTTCCTTAATGCACGCAGCCGAACGGCAAGCGTAGATCTTTCTTTCTTTCATCAGGTCTTCCACCGATGGGAGACGCCCACTGTGTGATGATATGGACAGTATTAATCATATAGGAAATGATGATAGGTTGGCGCAGCACAACCTCCAATTCCCTGCTCATGCATCTAATAGAATTATTCCCCCTTACCTCTTTCCACGTAATTTTCCCAAGAGATCTAGACTCAAATCTAGCCGTCCAGATGCTATACTGATTACTCCTTATCAAGACAAACCCACTTCTTCTTCTCCTTCTTCCTCCTGTTCACACTATGCTTTACGCAGCAGACAACCAACACAGAGGACCAGTGGCTCTAACCGTGTGCGACAACCCCACCAATTGAATGTCAACGAGCGCCATGTACACTTGATTGAAATCAAGTATTGTGAAGACACGAGGCCTGGACAACAGTTGGTGCCGGCACAGCAGCAGCACGCAGACCTCTGCAGACTTATTTCTGCTAAAGCTGTTACCCTGCATACCATCCTTCTGGGTGTCGGTGGGACCTGCTTTAGGGAGCATACTTTAAACCAGTTAAAACAACTAGGACTTGACCAACAGCGTGCCTTGAAACTTGCTCGTAATCTGCATGCACATTCTGTTCAATATGCTCACAAACTTGTTACCACTAGGCGTGCTATTGAGAACAAAAACACTTCTCACAGCCAGGTTCTGGAGCCAGGTGCCTCCGGTAACCCTCCAGACCCCCATTAACTCTGTTTGTTTTTAATCTTTGTGGTGGAGGGGACTCAAGGCTCTTCGGAGCCAATGTGTCTCCTTTTCCTTAATTGATGTAGGGAGAGTTTTCTCTGCCTACGTAGTTTTTCTTTTTCTTTTATTAATCATGTTGTCCTCAGATGTCCAAATACTCCACATGCACCTCAGGTGTACAAACTCAACAATGAGCGGAATGCACACCAACAGACACCATGAAGCCCTTAGTCTATGTGTGAAAGCCCTCAGTAAAGGCCGGTATGGCTCAACCCTTATTGGTATGGATGGCTGCAGTAATCAGAGACTCCTGGATCAGGGCATACAGGTCCCTGAAAACATCTCAAGAGCTATTTCAGACTGGGTTTTCCCTAATGGTACTGGCTCCCCTGCCCGGCACCAAAGCCTCCCTGATGTTATCTTTGTGCGCCCTATTCCAGGCAGACAAGCCCACCTTGATCCCTCCAAGATCCCTCCTCAGGACAGGGACACACACCTTGCTGAACTGAAATTCTGCCCTGACACAAATCCTTTCATCACTTTGAACGTGCAGCAACTCAACATGCTCACACCATACCTAGACTTAAAACCCGCATCTCAAGGAATCCAAACAGGAATAACAAAGTGACCCTGCACATCATCTTAATTGGGGTGGCTGGCACCATTAACAATGAGTATACAATCACACCTCTCATGAATCCGGGCCTTACCAAACAAAAAGCCAAATCACTAGCATCCAAGCTTAGGGGCCATGCCATTCAAAGATTAACCGCTATCATTAATACTAGACACGCTCTTTGTTTTCACGGAGGCTTTTTTGGGGGGGGTTACTTGGCGCGCCGCGGCGGAGGACGGGAGAAGGGGAGTCCAGGAGCATGGCGAGCAACCCTCCAGATCCTCATTATATCTGTTTCTGGCTCTCTCCTAGGCTGCCTGTGTCTAGTTTATGCTTAGAGGGCCTTCTGGTGAGGCCTCAAACTTTTCCAGTTAGGGGACCTCCCCTTAATGCACGCAGCCTTTGGCCTGCGTAGACTTTTCTTTTTCTTTTCTATGGTGACAGAGGTCGATTTGCTGAATCTTAGAAATCTTGAGGAGTTTCCGATGACTGTTTCCTCTTTCTTACCTCTAAAGACCTTGAATTGATGGCAGGGACCTCTCTCCTTCTTTGCAAATAAGGAGATCGGTGGGACTGAATCTACCCAGGCTACCCTGGGCCAGGAAAAAAAGATAAAGGTACTGCCATCTGACAGAGAAAACGTTCCCTATATATGATGAGTCAATTAAGGATTTTCCTTGATTGAAAAGAGACACCTCGGCTCAAAAGACCCATGCATCTTCTCTTTACATGGATCTACCAGCATTACTACCATGATTGTGCCTAATTTAGTCTAAGAAATGATGATGAGGGAACAGCCAACCAGGGACCGTTTTTCCTAATCAGTCAGAAAGATGAGCAGGTTCTGAAAGGCTTAAATTGATTTGAGTTGCCTACGCTTGTACTACTTTCTCTAGTAGAGAAAACAGTTGCCTCAAGAGAGCCTCTGCTGACAACCTTGATAGACTTCTGCAGGCAGTGCTGTGTTGCTTGACGATGAGGCTGGAAAAAGTGTGGCGTTCGTAAATTTAAATGTAGACCTGTGGAGAAGTTTTTTTTTCCTGTGGAGAAGGGTGATCAATGCAGCAGTAGTACGTTGTGGGCGGTGGAGTGGATACACTTGCCAAAGATAAGCAATTGCTCACATGGAGGCAGGAGTTTCAGGTGGAGCAGGCACATCCAAGCTGAGTTGATATGCACACGCACAGGTTTGTACGTGTACGTAGGGGGTCCTTAATTCTCCTTTCTTATGCAATTGCATGGACGGTTCACGGGTGTTTGCATTTGTTTCCGCAGCAGAGCTGTTGATGTCAATTTGTATGTACATATTCTGCACGACAGGGGAAGAGCAAAGGCTCCAAAGCACGATGCCTTCCCTTGACAGTGTGAGAACGCCTTCTTTTTGCTGCAATTCCAGGAGCGCCTGCTGTTGCAATGACGCCCGGCTTGTTAAAAAAGCTGAGATGGAGGTTCCCAGCATGCAAGCCACTTTGAGCCACTGTAATACTTTCAAAGTATTGCAATTTGCCCAGTCCTTGTACCTTCCACTAATACTTCTCATCTTGGTACTAAGGTCGGGGCGCGATCCATGCCAGATCTCAGGAGATCAAAGCAAGTACTTCAATACCTTGAAACAGAACCAACTCTGAACCATTGTCAAACTACAATGAAGAAGGTGCTCTGCAAACTTCAAATTGGAAAAGTACCCTGCAAGCACTCCAGGGCGAGAACAAAGCTAAGGATGCCCTTGGCTGTACATCCGGGATGTAATCAATCACCTGACCCAGCCTGACCACCAACTGACTCCATACCAATCGCACCTGAAGCACACTTGTGCTTTACCACTTCAAGGAGAATGTGGTTGAACACGTTTTCATCTTGTCCAGTCTTGTCCCTTCCTTCCCCTTTTGATTTCCCTATTTTTTCTTTTCAAGGGTATCCCTACGAATGCCTCAGTCAGGGTTCCCTCTGACTGCAGCAGCTCTGGTCTCCCCGGCCTGATCGAATGCCAGTCAGTCTTGCAGCATTAACCCATTATGATATGTAATTAACCATTTGCGTAGCATATTGAAAATGGGTGTGAGCACTTAATTTCCCTCGGTATACATTGCTCAGCAGCAAGCATGTACTACTCCCCCAAACCCGCTGTCAAGGCACATTTCCTCCTGGTAGTCCTCTCGTTGCTGCCGACGCTGCTGCCGAGCCTGATACCGGTTAATTTTCTCATAGGTAACGATGAGATGTGTGTGCATGGGACGTGTGCAGCTGCTTGACAGCTGTTGCCAAGGCAAGCCCGCCTCGAACCAAAGACCCTCAAGGATTTCTGCCCATTGCCCTCCCATTTGCACACAGTGCTGACTGCATCCCTAGCTGTGTACTCTGGGTCATGGCGCTCAGTCAAGCCCGTGCCCCCCACAGAGAGCATGACCAAAAAGGTTTGTTGCAAAAGGAGGTTCTGCAGATCCCCATGCCTGTGCCCAACTGTAGGTGCATGTGCATGCACTTTAATGTTCAAACGTTGCAACATCTGCTCTGAAGCACCAGAGGTGGGCATGCACACACACACACACACACACACACACACACACACACACACACACACACACACACACACACACACAAACACACACACACAAATACACACACACACATAAAAATGCACACATGCGAATACGCACACACATACAAACACGCACACATGCGAACGCGCACACAAACAAACACGCACACATGCGAACGCGCACACATGCAAACACGCATACACACGCGTGTAAATAACACACATACACATACACACATGCACACACATACATTCATTCATTTGAAATGCTTGCTTACAGTCATAGGCCCCCCAAAAACCATGTGAGCCAACGTGTCTGCTCTAAGGCAATTACGTTGTCTCTCATCCAAAATCGCTGTATTAAAAGTACTCCTTGCATTCCATTCCCGTCCATTTCACTGTTATTGCAGGATGCCATGCGCTTTCCTTTGGTGGGAAGTGCGGTGCTGTTTAGCCTGTTCCTGGCTTTCAAGTTCCTACCAAAGGCTTGGGTCAATGCACTGCTCACAGCATACATTGGTGGCATTGCCGTGGTGGTGCTGGCTGGAGCTTTGGCCCCGTACTTCACAGACTTCTTCCCTGACAGTATACGACACAAGTCAATCACTTTCCCTGCCTTCAAAATCCCTCGTGTGATGGAGAGCACGGAGCCTACCACCATCACTCTGCCCCAGATAGTGTTTGGCATCATCAGCGCAGCCTTTTGCGTTTGGTGAGTGATGCTGCAGGTGTTTGGGTGGGGGGCATTAGCCTTTCTGCAACCTTCCTGTTTTGCTGTGACCAGGGCTCTTGGCCGATGCTCTTGACAGGTAAGCGGTACAAGGAAGCAAAGAACATGCACTTGAGTTCTGTGCTTGGGCTCTAAGCAATTGAGGAAGGCACCTGAGGCTGAGGTAGTGCACAATCAAAGCATACGTGACAGACAAGAAAGAAGCAAGGGAACGAGGCAAACTCCTGCCCATAGGGAATGTCATTAGGGGGCTGCCTTTGTCAATAAGTACCCCCCCCCCCCTTGCCCATCTGCCTCTCTTATGCTCTGATTTGCGCCACATGTGAAGTCTCATTTGTGCCTCACGCATTTCCCCTGGCGCCTTGCTGGCTGCAGATTCCGCAGCTCGGAAATTGCCCACTTGCACTTGCCTGGTTTGTCCTTCCTCCTATTGCTGGCCCGCGACCATGCAACAAGGGTTGTGCCCAAGGCAGTTATTGTTGTGACCTGTGGGCTGCAGGTATTACATCAACAAATCGCCTTTTGCCAACAATACCTTGGGCTTGGCTTTCTCTCTGGAGGGCATTGAGCACCTGTCTCTGGGTTCCACCACTGTTGGCATCATCCTGCTGTGTGGGTTGTTTCTGTACGACATCTTCTGGGTTTTCTGCACCCCGGTCATGGTGAGTGTGGGTCTGTTGCATGGTGTATGTGGGCCTGCGCGTTGAGTTTGGGTCTTCTGGATTTTCTGCACCCCGGTCATGGTGAGTGTGGGTCTGTTGCATGGTGTATGTGGGCCTGCGTGTTGAGTTTGGGTCTTCTGGGTCTTCTGCACCCCGGTCATGGTGAGTGTGGGTCTGTTGCATGGTGTATGTGGGCCTGCGTGTTGAGTTTGGGTCTTCTGGGTCTTCTGCACCCCGGTCATGGTGAGTGTGCTCCTGAAAAACTTGGACCAGAGTGGGACCGTAACCTGCAAACGCCAGTGGACAACTGGCAAACCACAGAAAGCTTGCCTCAGGATTTTTTGTGTGCATATCTATTTGGTAAAGCCTTTGGGAAAAGACGGAGCCCGAAGGGCGCAACATCAAGGGACAAGCCCTATGGTTTGCCAGTTACACCCTTAGCGCAGCATGCCGCTGTGCTTTGCTCGCAATCCTCAGACACGGGGATTAGAAATGCCCCAAGACAACAAGTTTGGAATTTTTCCTGGAAGCCTGGGCTTGCACAGCTGAATGCTGCAGACGCTCGCAAAAACTTACGGGTGACCCTCAGCGGTTCCATGGCGCTAGAATTGTCGCAGCAATGAACAGATATGCTTACTCACTTGATAATGGGGTTCACTGGTCGGCTTAAACGAGGCTACGACTGAGCATCAGAGTATTGTCTCAAGCACCATAGCAGCTCCTTTCTCCTCCATTGGCTTTGCCGCGTTGCATCAGAAAGAGCATGCTTCTGGGGAAGTCCAGGGAAACAGCGCCCAGTGCCCGCTATTTTGCTTATAACCACCGCTGTGTTGTTTATACGTGTTTGTCAGGTTTCTCTGTTCCAGGTGGAAGGTCGCCAGAAAAGGCCATTGTGTTTGTTAAAACAACCAGCAGCACTCTTTCAATAGCTACGAATTGGTGACAGAGTTGTGGAATGAGTGGTCAATGGAGCCAAACATGCAGCAAAAAAGATTGCCTTGCATGGACTTGCTGGAGTGCTACTTGATAGTTGCTGAAATGCTGCTGGAGTGATGCTCGCATGGATGTATGCGCGTTCTCGCACGCGAGCACACACGCGTGAACGCAAACACACACATACACACACAAATACACACATATATACAAACACACACGTGCATGGGCCTTGCCAATCCTCCGTGTTGCTTGCAAAGCCCCCTCCTTGTCCCCCTAAATTGGCAGTTGAGCTTTTTGTTGCTGCTGCTGCTGCTGCTGCTGCTGTTGTTGTGAGGTACTAAAGCATGAGCTCTAGACTGATACCTCTCAGTGACAGAGGCTCTTTCCTTCTTGTGCTGTAAATTTGCAGGTATCGGTTGCCACCAACTTTGATGCGCCCATCAAGCTGTTGTTTCCAAGGGTGGTGGATGAGCTTGGCAAGCGGCCTTATGCGATGCTGGGCCTGGGAGACATCGTGAGTGGCTTGCCTGCCTTTGTTTTGTTTAGACATCCTTTTTAAAATTTCAATGCGCTTTCCCTGGATGGCAGAGCCCAAGTAGGCAGGATGGACTGGGTAGAAGATGCTAGGGTCTTGGCCTGCATGAATGGTTCCAATTGACTGTGATGCTTGTCGCTCATTTCATCATTTCGACACACCAGGATGATCAGCTTGGGCATCAAAGCAAAGGATAGGATAGGATAGGGTTACATAGCTGTACCTGCCTACAAGGTACAGCAAAGCAAAGCTGTGCCACAGGACATCGATGAAAACCACACTGTGCTTTTCATTTGTGGCTTTCCAGGTGATCCCTGGCATTTTTGTGGCTCTCATGCTGCGAATGGATGTAAGCACCGGCTTTCGCAGCAACTACTTCCAGTCTGCATTTGGGGGCTACGTCCTGGGTCTAGGTTCCACGATAGTGATCATGAATGTGTTCAACGCCGCACAGCCGGCCCTGTTGTACATCGTGCCAGCCGTGCTGGGCTGCGTCTTCCTGCATGCAGCTGTGCGGGGGGAGGTGAAGAAGGTAAGGCGGCTTGAGCTGATGTTGGGGCTGCTCCTCTTGGATTGTACAGGGTTGGCCATAGCCATTTTTTTGTCCACATATGTTTTGCACAGCATGTATCAGAATCTAGATGCTGGAAACATGCTGCGTAAACGCGTAGCATTCACGCACACGCGCGCGCGTACACACACACACACAAACACACTCATACACACACTCATACACATACACGCACACGCACATGCACACGCTTAAAGGGAAGATAGAATAAAGTGGGCTGACTCTTGTTATTTGCAAGCTTGGGCCTGCATCTGAGAAGACAATTCAGGAACGTCTGCTTTGCATAATAGCTTAGGCTGTGTGAATTCTTGTTGCTCCACACAACCTCCCTGCTACATGTTTTGCCCTTCCTACAAATCTGCATTTACCGTGCATTCCCAGAAGTGATGGCTTGCTTGCAGCATGTTTGCTAAACGCGTAGCACAGATGTGTGCACACAGAAAGATGGTGGCATGACAGTGCAAAGATGGTTGAACCGGCGAGCATGCTGGGCTGCTGCGCATGGACAGCACCACATTTCATCTTTTTGCGCTGCAGGTCTTGACGTTCGATGAGACGCCTGCAAAGGATGGGGATGAAGAGAAGAAAGACTTGGGGGACAAAAAGAAAGACTCATGATAGAAATTAGCATTGGGGTAAGTTATGATGACGGAATCTTCATTCATTTGACTTTGATTGGCTCCGGTGCACCAACGTCTCAGGCTGGCAATAGAATTGAAGGTTTTGATTCATGCTGGCAATTTTTGAGTGGGATGATCTGAGTCGGGCATTGATATATTGAAACAATAACTGGAGTAGCACAAAATCTGTAGTTGTATGGCCTAAATATTGACTGCAGATATTTTTTTTCTTGAAAACGAGTAGTACTTTCATCATGCCACCATGACGTTAGATGGAAGATAAAGGGGAAAAACATGGGTGGTGTATCTGGACAAAACTAAAAGATTGCCAGGGCTTTAAAACGTGGCCATTTTATTCGTTCAATTGGAACACATTCTCAAAACATTTAAATGATGGCATGAGTCAGGTGAAATCCATAGGGGATAAGAAAAAGAAAAACTATGTAAGCAATGAAGATCCCGACATCAATGAAGGAAAGGGGGCTACATTGGTGCAAAGGCCATATGACCACCCCAACACGAAGCTCAGATTGAGAGAAGTACAGCAGACAGAGAGAGAAGACACGTCCAGCACCGAGGAAAAGAGCAAGATGATGAAAGACTAGAGTTCCAGACCTTCAACAGCATAACTTCTGCTGTAACCTTAACCTACAATGAGTTACAACTTATGCTGTAACCTTACAAGGTTACAATGGGATAATACCGTGACCTTCAGCCGAGTAGTTTGGCTGCTTGGCCTGCTCAACTACTCCAGCCACACAAATATCTATGATATGATAGGATAGGATAGGGTTACATAGCTGTACCTGCCTACAAGGTACACATATCTATGAGACTGGAGATAAAACGATAAGTCTCATTAGTTTGCTTCTGTAAGAAATGAAAAACATCCTGAGGACTAACTTGAGTGTAGTAAAAAGCGCCTGGCTCGTCCAGGAATAGTATGTGTGTAGAGGAGAAGTCAAAGAATAAATATGCAAAAGTACTTCCAAGAAAACACATAGACTCACAGGAACAAAGGAACACAGCATGTTCCTGATTTTGGACTCCACTCGGAGTTCTTCTTGGTCACATCTATCACACTCAGATGTGTGCTCCTGCAACAGTGATGTCTCAATTTTCAGGGTGTGAGCATGTAAACGAAAGCGCCTATATTTCTCAGCTTGTGCTTGCCTAAATCAAGATGCAAATACCTAGGGACAGAAAAGGGTGCGCCATGATAAGATGAGGGTTTTAAAGGAAGTGCCATCCAGTGATGATATTTAGCCAATTTGTTTGTGTGCTCACTGTGTTCTGCCGAGGCATCAGCATTCCACACACCTCTCAGCCTTTATCTCAAATCAACAACGAATCCCTCATGACTATAGGCTGCCCAGACCAAACACAATGAGTAAACTCGTTGTACCTGTCCAAGACCATGCATGCAGCCAAAAGTTCTGAGGTCCAGCATTTACAAGAAAGCAAGAAAGAAAAGAAAAGAAAAAGAAAAGAAAACCTACGTAGGCAGTGAAACACTCCCTACATCAATTAAGGGAAGGGGGCCACATTGGTGCACAGACCGTATGACCCACCCACCACGAAGTTCAGACTGAGAGAAACACGGCAGACAGAGAAAGAAGACAGGTCCAGCAATGAGAAAGGAAAGCGGGATGATAGCTGAAAGACTGGAGTTCCAGACCTTCAACAGCAAGCAGAGTCAGCACTGTCAGCCTTCCAACCAAGGAAAGCCTACAAGAAAGATTGCTCATCTCAACGTCTGCTCGCAGCACCTTCAAGTTGCTGAGTGTAGTACTGTCACAATGGTTGCTGCGCATTCACAAGCCAAGCAGAGACACTACTCTATCATCCCAACAGCTACAGTTGTACATAAACCCCAATGGACATGGACCTACAAACGCTATGAACAGAGCTGAAATAGCAGGCATACTTGTTGCACTCCAACAAGGGCACACTGACATAGCTTCTGATAGTGCATCCTGCCTCTCTCAGATTTCTAAACAGACCTTTAACCCAATGCGCATGAGGACCCACATCCATGCAGAACTCATCCAGAACATCTCAAATATATTAGAGCACTCCCCGCACACTGTACACTTCTTTAAGGTCATAGCCCACTCTGGTATTGTTGGTAATGAGGGGCTTGACACCTGTGCACGTGCTGCAGCACTAACGGACACTGTAGTACAGTTCAATACAATAGTATTGGTTCCGTGCAGCACTGCTGCACGGCTGGCAGTTAGGTTCTACAATGCTTTACTGCGCAGCAACAAAAAAAAAAGTCTACGCTAACTAGCAATCTAGCAAGGGTCTCACCAAAGGGCCCTCAAACCTACACTAGACACAGCTAGCCTAGGAAGAAAGCCAGAAACAGAACTAATGTGGACCTGGAGGGCTGTCCGCCATGCTCCTGGACCCCCGGACCCTCCTTCTCCTGCTCTCCACTGCCAGGCACACAGCAAACCCATCCCCAGAAGTCTCCTGAAAATGAAGTCGGCCTGGGATGGATCGCACAAAGACAGCATCAGGGCGGCTCTGGTGCCGGGCAGAGGAGCCAGTACCAGTAGGGCAAACCCAGTCAGGGATAGTTCGAGAGATGTTTTCAGGGACTTGTATGCCCTGCTGAAAGAGCCTCTCATTTCGGCAGGCATCCATACCAATAAGGGATGAGCCATATCTGCCTTTGCTGAGAGCTTTAACACAGGAGCTAAGGCCAACATGGTGCCTATCGGTGTGCACTGTACATGGCATCCCATTCATTGTTGGGTGAAGACATCTAAGGGCAGTGTTATTAATGATGCCCATTTCGCTGATAATGGGCAGCGTGCAGAGGTGGAAGACAATTTGAATCTGATGGCAAGTTGTTGAGTGTAAACTGTTCCCGTGTGGTATTTTAATACATTGACCTGATGTGTAAGGGCGAGGTTTGGATTGTTCCGAGAGAAATTGCTGATTTCTTTGTTGGCAAGTTGAGAGGGTGGGTTGTGAGCTTCTGAACTGACAGTGATGCTTAGGGGAGTGGCCATATGGTGTAGTATAGCCTCTGCCAGCAACTGTAATAGTAGCCAGATGTATCAGCGGAGCCAAGCTTGTGCCTATCCTGCATGTGTGTTTGTAGCTTGTCTGTCAGGTTAGTGAGGTCACTACCAGTGAGTTGGAGTAGTGTAGGAGTGTTGTGGTTCATCGTTGCGTCCATGTGAGGACTTCAATGTGAGCCAGTAATAATTATGAAAGGGATCCCTGGCATCTGGAAGTGCAGAGTCCGTGATGCCATCACGGCCATTAATAATGGCTGTCATGGTCACACATTTTCGCAGCACAGACCAATTAGGAGTGGTTCGCTTCACCCCAAGGATGCGCTTCAGTAAGCACAAGTGCATAGTTTGCAGAGGACGATCCATTTCAACTCCTTTCATAAATCTAGTGCCCCAAATCTGGCATGCATACATGCTAGCAGGGAGAGCATGTGCTTTAGTCAGCCAGAGCATGGTATGCGGCCTGTCTGTCAGGCGGTGCTCTGATGCGAATTGCCTAATCCGTCTACAACCAGCTAGGAAAGGGGCACACATGTACTCAGCAGTGGCTTGCGGGCTGCGTTGTTTTGTGAACAGAATGCCTACATATCTGAAGGAATCTACACGCGCTAAACAAGCTCCACCTAACATGAAAACTGGCACGTTATAGCCCCTTGAATTAAAGTGCACGATCTCAGACTTGGCAGTATTGATCACCCACCCTTTCCGCTGAGCGTACGTATGTAGCCTATCTGACATCAGTTGGAGCTGATCAGGAAGGTTACTAGTGAGGCACAAATCGTCTGCATACAGCATGTGGGTGACTCGAACGTCCCTAGTGCCTGTAATAGCCCCTTGCACATTTTCTGCCAAGCAATCCACGTCATTAATGTACAGGGAAAACAACAAGGGAGAAAGCGGAAATGTGGGCCCACACGGACTTGCTTGTAGCCATCAACCAAGATGTATTCATCATTTGCATGCTTTTAATGATAGCCAGCAGGCATGTAGGCATACGATTGCACTGAAGGTGAGTCCAAAGTGCTCCTCTAGGAATTGTGTCATATGCATCCTTGAAATCCATAAATGCTGCGTGAAGCCTTGGAGATGCATTTGGGCGCTTGACCTGAGCAGCATGCTGCAAGTGCCACAAAATGAATATGGGCTGCAAAGTGTTACAGCCAGGATAGAAACCAAACTGAGTGGAATCTTTTTTTTTGTTGGCACCACAGAGTAACCACCTCCCTGAGAGTGTTTGCATTAAGCCTGTACAAGGTGCCACTGACTGCAAGCATGCAATAGTTCCCTGGGTCCAGTACAGAGCCCACTGGTTGGACAATCGGGGGGACCTTTGACTGGGGGGATCTGAACCCTAGTTTATTTTTAGGGCCTTTCCCCCACTTCTAAAGCCCCTTCCCCCCCCGACGTTTAGGGTTAGTTTTACGTTTACATTTTTAGGATTAGTTGTAGGGAGGTCCCCCTGGTCAAGATTCCCCCGATTGTCCAGGCAGTATAGAGCCCATCTTGTAGAGGGGAGTGATTTAGCCACTTTCCAGCATCCAGGAATGTCAGCCTTCTCCATCACGGCAGCAAACAAACGTGCAATATAAGGTGCATAACATTTACCTTATCTGTGCCCCTACCACTCACTGCTGATAACGTTGTTTCAGCGTATTTGATAAAATGGGCATCAATCATTGCTATGATAGCATCAAAACCAGGGGACGTCATAGCAATCAGCTTACATATGTGTTCAGAAACAATAGGATACAGGGCAGCTGCATTAGGCCGTTCCATCACATCAGGTTCAGGCATCCACCGAGACTCAGCACCTTGATGGAAAATTTGCTCAGGAGGCGGCCTGTTGCGCCCCCGAGGTACTGTCACATCCCGAGCTGTGGCTCCTGAGTCACCAGTCCAGCGAGCAGCGACCCGCTGTGCCACCCCGCGCACGGCTCCAAGAACAGATTCCACCCCTCTGCTAATGCTGTCCCACAGTCCATGTCCATCTTCTGCTAGAAGTTCAGGGCAGCTACCCGTGGGGCTTGGTTGTTGATCAGGATTGTGAGGAATGCTTCCTGCTTACAGCACAAGGGATAAGACAAAACAATGCTACCTTCCTAAAAAATACATAGAAAAAGAAAGAAAAAGACAGAACAAACCATGTAGGCAGAGAGAAAACTCCCTACATCAATGAAGGAAAAGGACAAACATTGGCTCAAAGAGCTTTATGTCTCCTTCAACAGAGAATAAGAGGGAAGCTAGTGTGGGTCTGGTACGTTTCTGACAGCAGCCCCAGGGCACCAAAATCCTAACAGCATTCCTGTTTTCGATGGCACTTCTGGTTGAGGTAAGTTAATGCACATATTGCACAGAATGGGCATGGAACTTTCTTGCAAGTTTGATAAACTTTTGCAAGGTCAATCCCTAGTTTTTAAAGTTGATCCAGGATGTGGGCCGTATAGGAAGTCCCACCGACATCCAGGAGGGTAGAAAAGAAAAGAAAAAGTATGCAGGCAAAGGAAGCTCCCAATCTAGGTTGGCTCTCATAGGGAAGAGGGGGGCCCATGCTGGGATGTTGGAGAGCATGCTTAGGGCTTAGGGGTGGGTCTTAAGCTTGCTGGACAGGGCCTGCCTGACAGTCGTGTCGTAGGTCCCATGGTGGGGGCCAACTTGCTGGAGTAGACTTCTGTGCTTGCTCTTTCTCTTGGTCTGTGTGGTGGGGCCCTGCCTTTCAGGACAGGTGACCTTTCCTTAATGCACGCGGCCGGACTTGGCAAGCGTAGTCTTTCTTTCTTTCTTTCTTTCTTTCTTTCTTTCTTTCTTTCTTTCTTTCTTTCTTTCTTTCAAAGGAAGCTCTCCCTACATCAATCAAGGAAAAGGAAACACATTGGCTCAGAAGAGCCGTGCATCCGCTCCACCACGAAGCTACAAAACAGAAAGTGCTGATGGGGATCTGGAGGGTAACTGGCGCCAGAACCTGGCTGTGAGAAGTATTGTTTTCAACACGCCAATATGGCAAGAAAGAAAAGAAAAGAAAAGACTACGCAAGCCAGGTCCAGCTGCGTGCATTAAGGAAAGGTCCCCTAACTAGCAAGCTAGCTAGGGCCTAGGCCTCACCGAGCCAATATGGCATACATAACAGAATGGGCATGAAATTGCAAGCAAATTTAGTGGCACGTTGGTGGTAAAGTCCCGGTTGTTTAATCTGGTTAAGACTATGCTCAGTATATCAAGTCCCACCTACGTAGTATGCCCAGAAGAACCTTTAAGCTTGCTGAGATCTGCATGCTGCTGCTTTGCCGCCTCCAACTGTTGTCTAGGCCTCATGTCTTCACAGTTCTTGATTTCAATCAAGTGCTGCTGTGCCACTGGCCTGCATTCCGCTGGTGGGGTTGCCTCACGCTGTTGACTGTTATCATTCTCTGTGTGGGCTGTTGTCCACTGCGTAACACATAATGTGAGCAGGAGGAAGAAGGAGAAAAATAAGTGGGTTTGGCTTGATAGGGAGTAATCAGTACAGCATCGGGACGGCTTAATGTGAATCAAGCTATCTGTATGATTCTTTTAGAAAAGTTACGTGGAAAGAGGTAAGGGGGTATAACTCTTTTCGATACATTTCAAATGTAAGTTGCAGGGATTTGGAGGTTGTGTTGCGCCAACCTATCATTACTTCCTATGTGTTAACCAAGCCTGCTCCCCAAGGGCTTTTGCTTAGAGCTTTAATGATCATTCTTCCAGCAACATTGTGGCGTTCAGTTTTCATGCTGGAGATGATATGTTTTTGGCAGCCTGAGAGCATATGGAGTGCGCTGTCTAATGGATGACAGCCTGGGAGTGGGCATGATGGATTTGTGAACCTTTTGAAGTGAATTGCGTGTTTTTGGTTGTAGAGGGTGCCTGTGCAATATTGTAAGATGGTGTGCTTCATAGGTGAGGATACGCAGGGCATGCTTTTTAAGGCATTGCTGACTTTTTTGTCTGCGTTTGGTAGCAAGTTCTGATTGTAAGAGTAGTAGCTTCTTGTAAGATTGACAAAACCAAGTCTGTGTTTTGTATGCATGCAGCGCTTCAGAGCGTTTTTAAGATTGGCAAGGTAGGGGATTTTAGGACTGGGTGCAGGAGCTGTGGATGTGCCGTCAGTGTGCTCTCTTTTTTTCCTCCTTGGCTAACCAAAAGATATGAGAAAATGGATTTCTGCCGAGGACTGCGCCAGGGATCCCAATTTAAGCCAAATGTTGGTTTTCTTGTAGTAATATTTGAAGCACATATAACAAGATTAAAACCTATTTTTTTGAAAATTATAAAAAAGAAATATCATTTATATTCCATGTATCAAGCCATGCTAGTATTGGCTTGGTTTGCCTGATACCAATGGTATTTCCAATAGCATCTGCACATTTGTTACCAGCACGAGAATTCACTTCGTAGGCGGAAATATTCGTGTGTGGGTCGTTAATGAGAGTAGATATGATTTTAATGACATCCCCTTGAATGCATTGTTTGTGACTCTCAGGGTAAATTGTTTATTTACTTTTGATGAAGAGAGGTGAGACTGTCTGGAGCAAAGTGCAAATAAGAGTGCGCAATGGCAGCAGCAATTGCTGCTATTTTAGCTTGACGTCGACGTATAATCACCAACAGCCTGAGGTAATTCCAGCACTGTTGGGCTCAACACATTTTTTGCTATCAGCGAGAGAGCAATAGACGCCTGCTCCAATTTATTGTTTGCCATTCTGGATATGACAGCTCCCATCCGTGTACGCCCATGTTCTCCAGTCAGGGACTTTGAGCATGAGGGTTGGACTAGATTGGTTATGTACAGAAAGTTTTCAGGATTACCTAATTGTGGATTGATTGGATTTCTAGGTATTTGTTGTTTGTCAGAGGGGAAGCGTTGGCACTTTTTGTATCCAGGCATGTCAGCATGCATTGTATTGAGAGTAGAATGGTTGCCAACACTGCGCAGCTTCCAGTTGGTTTCTGGTACACCTGCAGCCAGGCCCTGTAGCCAAGCTGGGTTATGATTGTGTGGATGGATCCTAGCAGTTGTGTTCCAGACTGTAGTAATTTGTATGTCCCCAGTGTACTGAGGAAAAGGTATTTCCCGGTTGGGGCAGGATTGTGAGTCATTGTAGCAAAGGTTGATGCGTGCGATGGTTCCAAGTTCATACCAGAGATGTGGATAGGCAGTGATGAGTTTGGATTAGGGGTAAGCTATCATGTGTTGTCCCCATACAGGGAGGAACATGAAAGTAGCAGTGGCCTCTGTGTTGAGAATGACTGAGTAGATAGCATGACGCAAGGCCTGAGTCATAGCTTCCTCGGCGTAAATGGGATGGCAGACAGAGAAGCCTGAGAATCTGGATGAGAGGGGGTTATGATGGGCACCAAAGAGAGTGTCTCGGGGGTCAGTGCTCCAGTAGTGTTGGTATTGTGGGTTGTGGTCCAGTGGGGAGGCCTTTTTCTCTTGAGTGACCAGGGCCCATTCTTGGAGGGCAGTGTGGATGTGGGTTGGCAGGGCCCGCGAGAAGGAGTCTTTAACCGTTTTGCTAGCGTACTTGTTTTTTTAGCATAGTCTTGCGATCAAGGAGCCCCTGCAGCTCAGATAAAAAGCTTGTAGGAGCAGGTGTTATGGCTTCATGCAGGCCCGGAAGCTTGGCCCTACAAAAAGCCTTGTAAAGGATTTGAAATCGGCTAGGGGTTATCATCCTGACACATTTACCTTGTGTGTTGTATATGCATGCCATGTAAGATTTGTAAATTTCTGGGAGGAGAAGGGGAGGTGGAGCACGAGGGCGGGGGCTGTGTGATTCAGTGTCGAGTGAAGTTTGGTTTGAGGATTGTTAAGCTTTGTGCTTTTCAAGGTCAATGCCACGGAGCCAGAAGTCAAGTTCTGCTTTTCAAAAAAGAAAAGGAAAAAGATACATAGGCAGAGAGAACACTCACTACATCAATTAGGGACGAATGGAGGACGAGTTTTTTTGTCAGGGCATCCCAAATTTCAGGGCCTGTGGTGCTATGAGTGGGCCACAATGGCCTGGTGTGAGCACGAGTGTGAAACTGGCAAACAATAGGGCTTGCCCCCTGAGGCGACGCCCAAAGGCTCTGAATGGGGGCTTTGCCAAAAAAGGAGATGCACTGGTTCAAAAAGTCGCGAGTCTCCCTGACCAAAGGGTAAGAGGAAAGCTAGTGTGGGTCTGGTGGGTTCCTGAAAGCATGCGGCCCCAGGGCCGCAAAGCCTTGTCTCTCAAGATTAGGAAGGGCAGAGTCTGCTGTGGGCCGGGAAAGATCATGTTCGCTCTGATTGGCTTCAAATTCAAGACAACACCTTTGATTTAGAGCAGGTCTCTATTTTATTCCGGCTCCCAAGGAGGCATCCAAGTGAACCTCATGAGTTCTCCTTTAAAATAATGTTCTCTGTCAATTTTCTGTTCATTGTTAAGGCCTGCACAGGCGGGACAAACCCATGTATCAGCTGCATCAATCTCTTGTCTCTGCCCTTCAATGTAGCATCCAAGTTCTTTCATACAATTCCAATGGTATGTTCGTTGGCAGACATTGTGAAAATTCATAGTAATAATAGCATTAATGGCATGGCTGTTTCTGCTTTTGCAATCTTCTGGCCAGTCCATGGACTGGAATTTTCTTGTAATTCCAGACCTCAGAGTCGACGCGTCTTGGCATAGCAAGCTGAGGGGATCGATGACAGAAGGGGTGAGCTTTGCGACTGCATGAATCAACTTCTTCCTCTTGTTGTTGAGACTGTTGGTTTGTGAATCTAGGCTGTGGGAGTGTTTGGGCATGTAGGTGGGCTGATAATATTGCTTGTCTGGCAGAGATCTGTTGTTCATTGCAAATTGGGCTGTGTTGGGATGTAACTTGCAGTTTTTTGAACGGCATTTGTTCCTGGAAGCAAAGAGGTTGAGGTATATGCTTCGTTGTTGAGCGTGTGTGCTTTCTGGGTGGACCTTCAGCAGGTGAACCCTGTCGAGTGGGTGTTGTAACATTGAAATTGGCGCAGTAATTTGCCAGAGGGGGTCAGTTGCGGCCCAAAATCAGGCACTTTTTGCATGCTCCCCTGCATATGCATCCCCCAACTGGCAGTGGGTGGTCAGATATGGAGTTTTAGTGGTGAAAACTAGGGTTTACGCCGCGGCTAATTTGGCATGGTCTCCATAACCGGGAATTTGAAAACTTAGTGCTATAGAAACCTAGTGCTACCAGATGGACCCAAGTTTCAAAGTTCCCGGTTACGGAGACCATATGCAAAGGACCATGCAAAAAACACATAATTTTAGGCCTCAGATAGCCCCCTCTGGCAAAATGGCGCCAAAAATATATCCAGATGAACGTGAGGTTAACCTGTAGCTAGAATAGATGTGTCAACAAGAAGAAGGTCAACCTTGTGCCAAGTTATGGAGTGCACATGTACAGTTTGTACGCTGCAAATGAATTTATTTGAATACATGCTTTAAGAATGGGCAGAGGAAACAGGACCAGTGATCCTGGTTCCTGGATCACCACCCTTATAAACCCTAATTAGCAACAGTTGCACCGCCCCAGCAACAGCCGTGCCCACGTGAACCACGTGGTTGCCATCGGCGAATTTAGCGTGTTCCTATCCTCCAGTTAGGGAGGTTTAAGGGGGCCCCCTTAAACCCGGGCCAATGACCGCATTTCCACTGGGACCGGAAAATTGATTTGGCGGACCGGGAAATAAAAAGTTGTTTCCACTGAATTTCCCGGTAGATGAATTTCCCGGACCGGGGAATTTATATGCGGACCCCCCCCCCCTTGCATATAAATTTAGGCGGACCGGGAAATTCAAATGCCTCCAGAAGACCCCAAATGCTTTGGAAAACTTAATATTAACTTCATTCACCATTGTAAACATGTCTAAGGGCTCTCAAGTGTCAAGGGAATTCCCCGGTACAGATCTCCACTGGAAACAACTGACCGGGAAATTCTCTTCCCGGTAGACCGGGGAATTGAATCACGGACCGGGAAATTGTTTTTGAATTTCCCGGACAGGGCCCAGTGGAAACGCGGTCAATGTTCAATTGCAAGGCACTTGTCGAGGCCGGGAAAAATGCGATAGCGCAGCAGCAAACCGGCGATCAACATTCAATTAACCTATTTTTATCACCATGAAAACTTGCGCTTTTGGCTAACCTATGAAGATAGAGGCATGTCCGTCAAACTCCTGAATACATGGTCCAGGAGCGATCCGAAGAAGAGCAGATGATATTTCCAAATAAATAATAGTATTCAAAAATTTAGAGCAATCGAATGTTTGTCTCATTTGTCAGACAAATGAGCAGGCTCGGACCAGATTGGGCTCATTAGGCCATACGACGTGTTCACAAAGAATATAATGTCGTACAAACTGGTGCCACGTAGCCCGCTGGCTATTAAACTCTTGGGAGAGAGCCATGACTGGGCTCTGGACCCGAGCACCCTCACCTCGCTGGGCAGGGCAGCCAGCTCCACGCTTATGATTCCAAGTGAATGGGTGCAGGTAAGTTCTTAGGGGGGTGCAAAAGGGACCAGAAAGCATCCTTGGGCAAGCAAAGCATGCACAGCATGGTCACCAATTCTCCACTGCAACGACAACTGAGCTCCCTTGCGCTGTGTTTGTGGACCACTGTCACAGTTTTCAAGCTCCCATCTGCGTCTGTGGGCAGAGCAGCGGGTAAGTGGGTGTGCCTGATGGACGTGTTGACGCGACAGATGGTCACCATCCAGTGTGTTGACTGGAGCAGCATGTTGAGAGGATCGGACTCCCAGAGCCTCATATGCACGGTTTGGTTGTGACACTGTTTGGATGTGTCAGATTCAGAGGCCAGATACTCCTGCAGCACCTGCATGACTTTCCCTGTGCATGGATGGTCCAGGATGGGTGCGTACACACACACACACACACACACACACACACATACACACACACGCACGCACGTACGCACGCACACATACACACACGCACACACATGCACGCACGCACATGCATGCATGCACACACACACTCTCTCTCACTCACATGCACATACACACACTGCTGCACGATCATACCATCGCACTCATCCCCGCCACAAAACCTACATATGCATGCACTTTCACTTGGACTCATACGCACTTTGCCTGATGCTTGTACTTCAGCCTGAAGGATGGGTATGGCACATGCAAGATTCCTCGACAAATGGCACCTGGTTGACTGCGCCACAAGCATCTCATGGAGCTAGGCCTGGCAAGCACAGGGTGCCCAAGGGCAACAGAATGGTGCTGGAAGCAGGGAGCATCATTCAGCTGAGCACAGCTCCAAGTGAAGTCCTCGAGTGAGTGCAGTACCTGTGTATTTTTGTGTGTTGTACAAGAATGTGAACCGCGTTCTTTGTGTGCATGACTGCATGGAAGCACACACATTTTGAGAAGAGTTGTTGCAAGGAGCACCACATCTGGGCAGGGTCCACATGCTTCTCTCCTGCAAATAGAATGACTGCTTGCCATTGCATATGTTCGTGGGTGCAGGTTTGAGTTTGTGCATGAAGAGGTTGCTGAGGATGACCAGAGCAGCGCGACCCCTAGCACAGATGCAGCAGCAGAGCATCACCAGCACAAGCGCAAGGTAAGGGAAAGAGCTACGGAGAGATTCATCAGCTACGGAGTCCTCCATACCTTCTAACTGTTTCTGCTTCATACCATGAATCACACGCTTTGCTCCAAGTGCTGTGCATTGACCATGGCAGTAAAGCTGCACAGGTAGTGTACCCCCCCTTTCAAAAGCAATTAAAACAACTCACGCTATTTTTGCAGGGCAGAGACACGGGCTTGACCTCATCAGCCAAGCGTCCACACATCCAGCAACAGCAGCAGCAGCAGCAGCCACCCCCAGCATCCACTACATCCCCTCCTGCTGCCGCTGCTGCTGCTGCCGCCCAACCCCCCTACAACTCTGTGTCCCCCGGCCCGTATGTGCCTACCCATCTCCCTCATGAGCATGCTGGGCAGCATCCAGCTCCCCACCCTTCCAGCGCCTTGAATAAGCGTGCAGCATCTGTGTCCGGCACTCCCCCGCCCACCACTGGCAATGGCCTCATGGCTGCGCACCAGCACACCATGACTGCACCCCCGCTTGGCGGTGCACCCATGCTGCAGACTGGCTCAAACAGTGACAGCCTCAAGGAAGCCAAGCGGCTGGCTGATCGGAACCAGGTGTGTGAAGGACGGGGGAGGCAGGCGTGGAGAGGAAGCTGTTGGGGTAGCGTGAGGCTGGGAAGTTGCCTGGACAACTCCCCTGTGAATCGTTGGATATGCTCTTTGCCGGTTCTCTTTCTCAAATCTAACCATGCCAACCACTATTATGTATGAAACAATTACTTCCACCGAAAAATGATGGAAGTCGGAGGACCCCAGATCACTCTCCTGGCCTCAGATCACCCCAAAGAGCCTACAGCTCCAGCCTGAAACCAATTTTCACTCCCTATTTTTGGTGTTTGAGTCCATTCTCATTACTAACATCCTGCACATTCAAAGAAGGAAAGAAGGAGGTCAAACCTTGACCTTTTTGGCATCCTTATTGATTTCTCTTTGGGAAATGGCATGTGGAAATGGCTGAAATTCTGTGTCTCGCCAACCTCTGGGTTTTTTCACTTCCTTTTTTTGCAATGATATTCTTCTGGTACAAGGACTCCAAATCACCAAGAATTCCCCAATTTGGTGCTGTAGTTGGTCCTAAATGGAGATAGGGTGGTCAAGAAGTAGGGTTCATGCTGAGGCCGTAGCTTTGTATAGTGAAACTCTAGTGCATCAGACAGCTTGAAAAACAGGCAACATTTTGCAACCAAGCTTGAGTGTCCAAGGTTCTGACCAACATGTGCTAGGAGCATGTTAAAGGCCATGCATTTTGGGGGGGGTAGAGGTCCACCTCTGGGACATTGTTTAGAGCTTGCACCTCGACAAGTCGGATGTTTAGGTGGTATGTACTCGACGTTATCCTGTTTGCCTGTAGTTATTTGCATCGCCTGCAGTTCCTTGCAACACATGTGGGTTGTGAACCATGGCAGAGGCACAAACACTCTGGATGCCCCCCGGCAGGAAATGCAAGTCCTATGGAACTGACATGCCAGCTTCAATGTCAAATAATTCCTTTGCTTGGGAAGGTCCCACTGGAATAATTGCTTGCCTCTGGTCTTTGCTTGTGCCTTGCTCTTTACTTGGGGGTCCCACTGGCCTGGACAGGTTGCTCACGGCGGCACGTCCCACAGCGCAACACAAAGACAGGAGCAGCAGTCAACGCAGTGGAGTGGGTGGCAGACTCTACTAGGAGCGTGGACATGACATAGAGAAAAGCAAAATCACAACAACTCATCATTGTATGCGTTCTTTCTTTGTTTTTTGGTAGGAACTAAGGCGCACAAAGGAGGAGCTCACTGCCCAGCTGGAGGAGGCAAAGCAGCGCGCAGGAGATCTCAGCGCCCAGCTTGAGGAGGCTCGCCGTCTGCAAGCTGAGACCGAGGGCAAGGTGGGTGGCGTTCTGTGCCCATGAGCTGTAGCGCTCCTGCTCCTTATGCCAACCCCTCAGTAGAGGTGTATTTTTATTCAGTCGGTAGACATGACCCCAAAGCATGTCACTCCTCAAATTGCAAAGCCTGCTGTCAATATTGAGGTTTTGAACCAGAAGCTTAATGTCAGCATGCATCCAGAATTTAGGACGTGCATTGAGTTTACACTTTCTTGTGAGGGTGGGGCTTCCTACGACCGCGTGCATGCATTCCTTGTTGGCGACCTGGACCAACTTGGCATGCATGCACGCGGGCTCAGGTAGCTCCAACCTCATAACAAATTCCATTTTGTATGCACATCCTAAATAAGCGCCATGCATGGTTTTGATAAAAGAGATACACCGCACTGCAGGGAGGCTGCTCACAAATCCACTTGGTACCTCATCATGCATTGCTTACAGACCCAATTG
This sequence comes from Dunaliella primolecta, assembly GCA_914767535.2. Taxonomy (NCBI): domain Eukaryota; kingdom Viridiplantae; phylum Chlorophyta; class Chlorophyceae; order Chlamydomonadales; family Dunaliellaceae; genus Dunaliella; species Dunaliella primolecta. The sequence continues at coordinate 9,500,102 of OU611753.1, read as the reverse complement.
CAAACCACCACACTGCCTACCCCACAAGACAGCCAAACCTTCCATGTTTTCTTTCTGCTCTTGCTCTCATGCAGCTTGCTGACCATCAGGCCATGGCCAGTGCTCAGATTGGGGCCTTGGAGAGCAAGCTGGAGGCTGAAGCCAAGGCTCACCAGCAAACAGAGAGTGCCCTGGCTAAAGCCAAGGTGGGATGCTGAGCAGGAGTACGTGAAGATGGCAGATCTGGGAGCCTGCAGCGATGCTTGAGCAAAGCAACAGCACCTGCGCCCTTGCCCACCAGGCATATTACTCAGCGATCTGCATGCTTGCTCAGATGCTTTTTGGTAGCCTGTGCTTGCATCCCTGCGTGAAGGAGCCAAAAGAAAGCTAACAAGTCTTAACTGGTTGGTGCTTCTCTTTTCTCTTTCCCCCTTCAGGCTCATACAATGGAGGAGCGCGCAGAGGCTGAGCGTCTGAGGAATGAGGTGAGATTCTGCTGTTACAGCAACCCTCTGGAACAAGCCTCATCTTGAGAGCGAATGGTGATGTGTAGCTGGCGCACCTCACGCGGTCTCTCCCTTCAGTCCAGACTTGTGTAAACTTATTTACCTGGTCAACATGAAGCCGAGAACATCCCCTTGCCATTCTCAGCCAACTTTATGTTTTGTGCACTTGCCCTGCTGCGTACATGTCCTTCTCCAGTTGAGTGGCCTGAAGTTACCCCTGAGAACAAATAAAGGGGAGAGATATAAGCATTAATTGCAACTGTGCTTGATTGTCAAGAAAGCCTTGACCATGGCCTGGTGGGGCTTGAACCTGCACTCCATGCATTTTTATACGTGTTCTGTGACTCAGGCCCAGTCTACACCTGAGCTCTTGCACAGCCTTGCAGGTGTGACAGCTGCCCACAGACATCAGGGCCCTCCACAACCAGGTGGCTGCCATGGAGCAACATGCCGACCCACCCTATACCTGTGCTCTTGCACGGCCTTGCAGGTGTGGCAGCTGCGCACAGACATCGGGGGCCTCCGCAACCAGGTGGTTGTCATGGAGCAGCAGCGTGCAGAGCTGGAGGCGCGCGCAGCAGCAGATGCAGCTGCACATGCGAGCCTGCAGGTAGGCCTGTGCTGTATCTGCCCACATAGGTTGCTTTGCCGGTTCAATTGTGACTTGCTGCAGAGGAAGGGGATGCGATGTACTTGCGTATTTTGTTCGGGGGGCAATAAATGATATAGACTGTTTTCCTGGATTGCCTGTGTTACACTCATTGTCTCCCATGAATCAGAACAATCTGAAAACCTTGATGGCTGCCAAGAAGCCCCAACGGCCCGAGTCTTGCAGGTATCCAAGCATGTTTGCCGCAGACCCCCTGCCACCCCTCGTGAAAAACATCCATACCCCTGAGCCCATGGCGCCCTTCTTTGAGAAAAAAGGAAACAGTTACCTGGGTTGCAAAACCACTCCCTGCGTTTTTTAATTAATCGCGCCTTCATTTGAAACCCTGCCCCCTGAGCCCAGCGTGCACTCCTGTCCTCCCTACAGGCTGATCTGGATGCTGCCCGCGCTACAACTGCCGCCCACACGGAAGCCCTGTTGGCCTCATCTCGTACTATCAGCGAGCGCGAGCGCGAGCGCAACAAGGCGACTGCAGAGCTGGCAGTGCTGCACACGCAGGTGGAGGCGCTCAAGGCTCAAGCAGCTGACATGGCCAGCACAGAGCGAGACTTGCGCCTGCAGCTGCAGGTGCAAGAGGGCACGTCACAGGTGCGCTCCTGTGTGCCCCTGCTGTGTACACATGCGTACGTGCGTGCAGCCTCTGGTGTGTGTTCGGAGCATTGTGGGAACACAGGGATCCCCCTCATTCTAAGTTACACTGCTGTGGCAGGTGTCAAGCATACGCGCTCAGACTTTTACTTGCGGTGAGGTTGAATGATGCGTGAGTGCATTGAGTCAGCATTTCAAGCACCATGCAATGAATTGTTGCTGCGTGTTTCTTGCAACCAGACCCATGATAGCCTGCAGGTTTGCAGGACCCAGTGCTCTCCATCAAGCTACGCAGCTTTCCCCTCTATCTCCCTAGTTGACCCTGCGTCTTCCTCTTTTGCTGCTCCCTTGAGCTTCCAGGAGCGCCTGGATTTGCTGTCGCTGAGGGCCATGGAGAACGCCAGCGCCAAGCACAAAGCAAACTGCCAGATCGATGACATGGTCAAGGCGCTCGCCGCATTGAAGCATGGCGTGGTGCGTCCTTTATTTTTGCCCTTGGCTTTATGAATCTCTGCATCGCACTCAGATTATTGCTGATAAAACCAGTGGCTCATTTCGAGCTCCTCTCTTCGACGTCACTTTTATTTGTACATGTTTACCAGCCTTCCTCGATAGTCCACCGCTGCCTTTTGTGCAGATTTGATTTAAGTGAGTGATGAATGGTTCTGCTTGCATCCAGTCCTTTTGTTGATGGACGGCGTGTTTCAGGAAGGGCAGTGGCCAAACAACAGGCGCACCGGGCTTGGAAAAGTTGCTGTGCAAAAGTTGCCAATGCCTTTGTGGGCAGCTGCTGGCCCCTCGTTCCTTTATCTTTGACATGATCCACCAAGGTCACCGCACATTAAAGCTCTACAGCAAGTAGCACGCCAATGCTCACCCCACCCCAACCTTTGCTTGCGTCTCTGCGCCCAGTGACTCAAGCGCCCCCTTTGTTGAACAAGCTCGTGAGGATCTCAGTACAACCCCTCACTACCTTTCCAGCAACCTTCAACCCCAGTGTGCCCCCTTGCACGGCAACCTGCCACTGCTCGCAGATTGCATCGCTCAGCACGGAGGTAGGCTGTGCAGACTCTGCGCCCTCCGGAGCCGCAGGCGCCCCAGATGCACACGCTGGCGCCTTCACCCCCACTCCCCACACCAACGACACCAGCGGCCCCCACATCCCCTACACATCAGTCTTGCCTGGTATGGTCACCCCCGCCTACCAGCAACAGCAGCAGCAGCCCCAAGGCTGGCCTACAGCAGTATCCAGTGCCGCGCCTTTCCACACCCCTTCACTCCTCGGTGAGCATGCTCCACAGCCCACCCCCGCCTCCCTAGCAGCAGCAGTAGCAGCAGCAGGTAGCGCGCGCACCATGCCTGGTGAGGGCTGTGGCGGTTCAGCTGGTGCAGCAGCTCATGAGCAGGAGCAGGGTCCGGTTGGCGCTGGGGGAAGCAGCAGTCAGGGGGTGTGTGCCCCGCAGCACATGCACGCAGGCATGGAGGGCATGCTAGTGGCATCAGAGGGAGCAGGGGGTGGGCTGCTACCACCTGGTTCTGGGCAGCACGCGCAGATGCCCATGCAGCAGATGCATGCATGGAGGCTTCAGGATGGGGCCCAGAGCGGCTCACCTGTTTGCAGCCGCGAGGCTATGCCACCCCCACTGGCGCGCATGGGCGCCCCGCCCCCTGCCTCTCCTGTGTGCTCCGCGCAGCTGGGGGGCAGCTTAGAGCAGCCACAGGCGCAGCAGCAGTGGGGCAGCCCCTCCAAGTGGTTCCAGGCCACGCAGGCCATGCCAGGCTATGGGGGCACCCAGCATTTGGCGCTCACGCCTGAGAAGCAGCACGGCAGGCCACAGCAGCAGCAGCAGCAGCAAGTGCTCCACCAGCAGGACCGCTGCAAATCGGGCACACCTGCACCGGAGTGCGGAGAGGCAGCAGGTGCTGTGCGTGAAGATGAGGGCATGGGGGAGGATGAACAAGCTGCGCAGGGGCAGGCAGCGGAGCAGCAGGCAGCGCAGGGTGCAGGCATGAGCGCAGAGGATGGCGCTGGTGGCCTGGAGGGTCGTAGCAAGGAGGTGCACCCAGATCAGGGAGATGCTCATGCTGGCGCCTGCGAGGTTGACATGCAGGTGGGGGAGGAGGGTGACATGCAGGAGGAGGCAGAGGGTGTCATGTGGGACGAGGGTGATGGCAATGGGAGGGATGCACATGGGGATGCAGTGATGCAGGGGGAGCACCACGCGGAACAGGATGCTACTGCTGTGCAGCTCGATGGCAGTGTCGGAGTGGGTGCAGGCAATGCAGAGCACAGTGAGGGAGGCTCACCAGCGGTGAAGAGGGGCCTGGACTTTGAGGGCAAGGAGGTGACCAAGCAGTTCCCTGCAGCACAGGGAGAGGAGCAGTCTCACGAAGGGCAGGAGCCGCCTTCGGTTGGGGCTACGCCGCAGCAGCAACAGCAGCAGCAGCACAAGGCTGCCTCCTCGCTGCCCACACCCTCACCTCTGAGGAGCCCTGGCAAGCACTTCCGCCTGAGCATGAGCAGTGTGGCGAAAGGCACTCCCACACACGGAACCCCCTTGGAGCCGGAGCACGCAGGGCAACGAATGATGCCGGCAGAGGAGCGCCAGGGGCTGCAGCAGCAGCACCAGCAAGAGCAGGAGCAGAGGCAGGAAAAGCCCTTGCAGCGGTCTTGCTCCCCTGAGGCAGCTGGTGAACAGCCGCAGGAGGGGCAGCTGCGGGAGGGCCAGCCGCAAGAAGGGGAGCAGGCAGAGGGCAGTGGGGATGAAGGCCTGCCTGTGGCTTGGGGGATTGAAGGCCAGGGCAGGGAAGCCAGCCAGCTGGGTATGCCTTTGGCCGACATTTCGCAGGAGCACCAGGTGAAGTGACGGGGGGAAGACGAGGTGTTCCGACTAAAAATCTTGCTCTGTCATGTCATGTCGAGCCTTGCACCCTCCCGACTCTCAATGTTTGACTCACTGCGGGGGGTGATGGCTGTTTTGCTGTTCTTGGGCAGAGCCAGTTTATTTCTCCCCAGATCTAATACAATGGCTCGAGTGCATGAACTTGCACGTCTCCTGAATCAAATTGGTCTGGCTTGTTGTTGACACGGAAGAGGGCGTCAGGTTGCAGACGTGCATGTGATGGCAGTGTGATGGTGTTTAAAAGCCGCAGTGTCGTTTACTTTGATGAAGAAAGTAAGCATGCCTTTTTATTTGAGGTCACAGTACACAAAGGGAGTTCCAACATCCTTTCATTGTGTAATCATTTGCATGCAGAATGTCCAGCTTCCCCGCCAAGCGGGCACTCCAAGCCAAGACAAAGGTCACATTGGGCTGTCTGGGGATTTGCCCTCAGGATCGTTTCCTACTGCATGAATGAGGAGGTTTGTTATTACTGCTTATACTCGGAGATGGAAGTGTGCACATCTTAGTACTTCGATTGTTGGATTTTAAGAAGCAAATACATGGGACCGCAGGTCTAATGGGCCCATGATGACCCTAATGCCTTTTCATAACATGTTTTGTGGTTTCCTGCTACTATGACTGCATTGGTTGCCCACTTGACCTGGCCTGCAGGCAGAAAATGACCTTTGTGGAGTGCCTGTTTTGAAGAATCTTGGAAGGCCTTATGATCTATCAATGGCTGACCTGCCGTGCAAAAGTACAAGAGTAAAAGCTTCGAGATCATGATGGGCCTTTTTCCACAACAGTATGGGCAGGCTTTTGCAGGGCTTGGCGGTTTTCCCTCTCTTGCAATGTCGTGTTTCTTCCTGCTGGTAAGAAAGAGTCGGCTTCATCATACCAACCATCGGTGCAAAAATCCAAGAGATGCCTTAAGACAAAGGCAGCATATGGTTAGCGTAGCCGTGCATTGGAGTTGAGCCTTGAAAAGTAAAGTTTAGCCAGCAATTTTGGCTGCTTGGCCTTAATCTGTAAGCCAAAAAAATGCAAGCAAGAAATACCTACATAGATGTAATCATTCCGCACCCCTAAATATTTTTTTTGTGATTCCCGCTTTAATCCCGCAACCCCTCCATATTTATTTTTTTCCAGCGTATTCCCGCAGGGACAATCATCCTTTATTTGCCCTGAAACTTATGATCTGTATAAGTATAATTGCATGTACAGCTGCCTGCAGCAATGTAGCTGCAGCAGGGTAGCTGCACTGCTCCTGCACCTGGAGGTCTGCAAGGCACATCATCCCATATTCTCCAGAAGCTAGCTTCTGTCAAAGAGCGCACAAAATTCAGCTGCACACACCGCTCCCTTGCACAGTTATGCACTTCAAATATGACATTTTTCTAAAATGCCTGAGGTCTAGCTGCACATATTGCTCCTCCATAAGATGACCTTCACAAAAATATTCAACACTGATCAAGCTGCATTTGCGCTCCGCATCTGCGTGCTGCTGCTCAATAGACATCTTAAACTGACTGGCTTCTGCCTTCTGCTGCTCTTCCAGCGCTTTGGGTCCTTCATTTCCGCTCGCACCAAAAAATCCTCAAAAACATCACACGATCACGCACTTTCCCGCATGCTCCAAAAGAACCATTTCTTCCAATGTCCGCAGTCATCTTGCACCCCTCAAAAACATGTTTGTCGCGGGATGATATGTTTGCCGTTTGTCGCACCCGAAGGCAGTGTGTGGAGTGTGGGGCAGCTAACGAACCTCCTGACAAGCCATTTGTTTACCCATGTTTCTGGTAGTGTTTCTGGTGGTGGTAATTATGGCACTTAGGCCTCCATTTGAAGAGTCCTCTAATCAAGGTTAAAACAGCCAGCAACGTGGCTGAAAATAAGTTGTATAGGTGTCAGGTGAAACACCTGCAGTTTAATATGTAGTACATGTGCACAGGAAAAGCCATCAGTCGAAATGCATCAAATTTTACAGGCATTCTAAAATCAAAAATATGTATTTTGCTTCAAAAGAATCACTTGCCTTAAATGCCAATTTACCAAGCAGACAGCACTCTCCACAGAATTTTCTCAGGTTGCCAATCACCTGTCATGTGTAACATGAAAACTGAGACCCACTACATTGCTAGCAGAATGGTCATTACACCCACAAGCCTGATGAGCTGTGTCCGACACAATGAGTCATTGAAATGAAAGACTTATACTGCCACAACTGTTTTCATAAACCCGGTGCTTCCAGTTCCAGATCCCCAATAGCCCTTATGTTGATTCTATCCAGCTCAAGCTGTTTAGAAGAAGCTTGTGGTGGAGTGGACTCACATCACTTTTGAGTCAAAATGCCTGCTCTTCCTCAGTAAAGCGCAAACTTGATCAGCGTGCGCGTTTATGCAAACACAATTTGTAACCAGTGCAGAGTGGGTGATTTCTGGAGCCTACATTCATTGGGATTTCAACTCAACCTCGTCGCTTGGCAGCACAGGTTGTACAGGGGAAACAAACATAGATGTTGCAAGTTTTTAAAAAACAATATTAAGTATGAATAATGGGAATCTCCCTCGATGGATTTGGCTTGATCCTCGTCCCAGTGCAGTCCAAAGTCAGACCATCATGATGATTTTCGTTCTTTTTGACTAGTCAAAGCTCAAGCTTCATTACTTTTAATGAAATATAACTGATGATGCTCAGCCACAGAGCAAACACTAAGATCGCAAGCAGTGCACCTCGGACGCAGGCTGCACCAGCCCACATCCATCCGGCACGAGAAAAGTGCTCCCATTCATGCTCAACTACTTGCGTTGTTGCATTGCCAAGTGCTCCGAGCACGCCAGTCTTGGGTCCAAAGCTGTTGCAGCATCATAGAGCAAAAGTGCAAGTCAGGGGGTTTGTGGGTGGCTCCAGCCTGGCAACCACTGATGATGGTGAGGGTTTGCAGAGTGCATGCTGATCAGGTCTCGTGTGTACACACAGATTGCCATCACGGCCTCCTGCATGCCCACCATCGATACCCATCAGGCCAGCCAATGAGGGTGGCTACCATCGGAGATACCGTGACCCTGCACTTCACCTTTAGAGACAGCAATGGGAAGGTGAGAGGACTGGGTTGAGTCCTACAACACGCAAGGATGTTTTACAAGTGTGTGTGTGTGTGTGTGTGTGTGTGTGTGTGTGTGTGTGTATGTGTGTGTGTGTCACACTGCATGTGTGAGTGTGTGTGTTTGTGTGTATGTGTGCGTGCGTGCATGCATGCATGCACGTGTGTGTATGTGTGTATTTGTGTGTTTGGTTCTGTGCGTATTTGTGTGCGTGCGCGCGTGTGTGCGACTGTGTGTGTTTGTGCGTATGTGTGATTTTGTGAGTGTGTTTCTGTGAGTGTGTATTTTCTGTAGAATGCTTACCTCTAAAGCCATCATTGACCAGCACTAGCAAAGGCATGAAGGTTTGGAAAACTAATGTCCAATTGACCCTGCACTGATGCACTGATGCACTGATGCTCCTTACAATACCAAAAGCAATACAATTGCGACCCTTTGCATCATGTGCAGATTCTGCAATCCTCTCGTGAGGAGGATTGCCCATTGACGTTTGAAGTAGGAGCAGGGGATATCATTGGCAACAGGCTCTTCCAGGTAGGGTAGGGCAAGATGAGTTACGTTGCAGCCTGAGATTTGCAGTGTACATGTTGTATATTTCCTGTGTACTGTCTTGTGAATCTGTGTTAACATTTAAGCGGGCCCCCAATCTTTGCCAGAAATGGATGAAAAATACTACCTGACATAATTAAACTTACTTCTGAGTATGAGGGGTTGCTCCTTGCTGACCTTAAAGCAATTCCCAGAACAGCCCCCTGCCAGCTCGCAACAGGTAGCAACCTGGGTCTCAGGGCACATCCTGGGGTCCACCTGCAGGCTTGGGGGTGCAGCCAGAGGGGTTGGGCACACAGGGGGTGACTATGGCTGGCTAGCGCGCAAACATGCAGGGCTAGCGCACGGCATCGCCAAACGAGACCAGCTCAGTGCTGGAGAAGGCAGTTGGCTTTCAGGTGTTATGTTTCAAAATGGCAGAGATGGGCTGGCTTGCAAACAGTGCTGGAAACAAATGCCTGATGCCATCTGGCGTAATGTATGTTATGGTGCAAGACACGCCTCACGCATACCATGACGGAGTGCCTCATTATTTCGCTTGTCGCATCTATGATGAAGAAGCACATCAAGCACTTTCAATTTTCCTGGTCAGATGTGCTGTGTGCTGGCTTTTGCAGGTTTTTTAATTTGACCAGCCTGCAGCAAGTTTGACCAGGGAAATTGGAAGTGCTTGATGTTCTCCATTATAAATGCAACGAGGGAAATAATTTGGCCCGTAACGTAGGAATCCTTTGATTTCATGACCCTAGATTTTCATGAGCTCCGAAATATAGTTTATAATGTTTTTTTGCGAACTTTACCACTTCGCAAGGCCCTCCAAATAATTATTTTTTTATTAACTTCCACTGTTTTCAATGCTTTTTCGCAGCAAATCCACAAGAATAACAAGTGTAGTCCATCAGCAAATCAATCCAGGCCTGCACACATCTCTACTGTTATTGCTGGACCTCCCTGAGTCCCCCTTAGACTCGCTGCCACCATCAGTGCCAACCTACTTCCACGCGCACCCAAACCTGCTGCTCTGCTGCCTTTGCTGCTATGGGCTGACAGCTGGACTAGGGCAAGCTGAGTGCTTGCACTAGGCCTCCGCTTGTCTCTTAGGGGCAGGTGCAGGGCGCGTTGCTGGACCCACCACCCGCACGGCCTGACTTATGGGGCATGTGGCTCTTGCAGCCTGAGCTCCATGTCCAGCTCCATGTCCTGCTGCTGCTGCTGCTGCTGCATCCCTGCTTGCATCTCTTGTGATTTGCTTGACTGAGGGGCCATCCTCCTCAGTGCAGGGCCTCTGAAAGCTCAAGACCTTTGTCCCTGCCAGGATGGGCCTATGGAATAGATATAATTTACGTTAAATGCTTGTTATAATTTCACGAGGTCCCCCTCAACTTTATTTTTTCGAATTTTCCAGTTAGCAAGAGAGCCTCAAAATTATTCAATTATTCATTTGGTGTTTTGCATAATTGAAAAGTTCTTGCGGTAATCATGGTATGCAAGTAATCGGCACTGACCAGCCTACAGCACCTTTGATGTCAAAAATTGCAAATTCCACCATTCTTGATAAGATTCTGGCCTAGTCCAGACCAAATCGGCAGCTTAAATCTCAATCACCTGGTCGGACCCTTCTGGCCCGTTCTCTCTCGGACATGCTTTGCAGTGTCGGGATGACTTGAAGGCGAGTGCAGGTGCAAGTGCTTAAACTCATGGGCGTGTGCTTGAGCTCGCTTACATGCACATTGAGTTCCCTCGGGCACTTTTAAGTTCCTGATGGCCAACCTTTCCCACCGCTGATTATGTACACACCATCAGGAAAGGAAGCACCCTTGGAATGACAGCGGTATGAAATAAGCATCAACAATTCACCGTTACTGCGGTTTCAAAAGCAACAAGACGCGGTATTTCCACAGCACTACTGTGGCAAACGGCAGGTTGTCACAAGGATTGGGGCCTTGAGTTTTAGCTTGCACCTCTGGTTCTTGGCATTCAAGGTTACAAGGTTACAGGAAAAAGAAGGCCTCCGGTCAAAACGGTTGACTGCTAGCCTGCTCATAAAAAAGCAATAATTCATGTATGTCCTCGGCATTATTCGTAGAACCAGCGCAGCATCCTTCACTTGCGCAGCTGACAGGAAGGGCGCTACGTGCCATGGCCCGGCTTTCGTTAAACAAAGATGGACAAATGTTATAACCCATAGCATGATCTCATGGGCGGGCGAGGCAAGAGCGTGCATTCCAGAAGCCCTAAAATCCGCCCAACGGAAGTGGTTAAGTCTGGGTTAAGCACGACTTTCATATTGCAAGCCGGGTACTTTGGATTTGAGGCCACTTTATGGATGGGTTGGAGCTTTCCTGCAGGAACTTATTCTGAGAAGAGCTCGTACCGTCCCTGAACCCGTGTGCTTTGGCAGGGATTTGATGAAGCAGTCCGCGGTTTAGCAGAGGGCGAAACCACAGAAATTGAGGTGAGCTGAAGATATGCTACTGTAGTAGAGAGGTGCAATGTTGTTGTTAATGATGTTGAAGTTCTTGTAAGACGGTATTGGTAATCCGAGATTGTCAAGGCTTCTACACTGCTTATCAACAAAATGATTGTCATCAAAAAACAGCAGAGAAGCCTAATTAGACCTCCCTGGCCATTCCACAATGACTGGTGTCGGTGTCTCGTTTATTTTGCTCAGCAGCATATTCTGCTTGTAATGTGAAGAAAAGTGCCAGGTCTGGTGGTGCCCCCCCCCCAAATAGGTGTTTTTAGAGTGCTCAATACACAGGTTCCCCCCAACCTGCTACACTAAGTTAGGATTCAAAATGTAGCCTGTCTTTTTGGGGGGGAACTTGCCCAATCAGCCATGGCGTGAACCCTGCTTTTTGACCACCCAATCTCCATTCCAGATCAACTACAGCACCATGTTGGGTATTTTTTTGTGATTTGGAGTCCTTGTACCAGAAGAAGATTATTGCATATAATGGAGTGAAAAAGCCCAGTGGTTGGTGAGGTACAGAGTTCCAGCCATTTCCTTAAGAGATAATCCAGCAATAAGGGTGCCAAAAAGGTCAAAACTTGACCTCCTTCTGTCCTTTTTTTAATATGCAGGGTGTAAGTAAATGCAAACAGAGTTTGCAAACAAAACACCTGGGAGTGAAAATTGGTTTTAGGGTGTAGCTGTGGGCTGTTTTGGGGTAATCTGAGGCAAGGAGAGTGATCTGGGGTCCTCCGGTTTTCATTCTTTTTTGGCAGAAGTAATGATTGTATAAATGATAATGGTTGGCACGGTAAGCTTCGAGGGAAAAAACAAGAAAGAGCATATTCAGCGGTATAGGTGAGTTGTTTACAACTGGTACTCTCACCTGAGAGTCTGCAGCCAATGATAATTGGAAGGGCATCTACAAGCTTCAGCTGAAACAGCACTAAGTTCAAGCCATGCTTCCCAAAACCCCAGCCTCTAAGTCATGGGAGGATGCATCAGGCCTGCCAGAGGCTGTATAGCCGGCGAACTATTATCCCACAAAAACACCAAATCCCTTATTATAATCCCTCAAAGCCTCAAACCCGGCATTTGCAGCAAGATGACAGATGGCAACACCTGTAATTCAAGGATAAGCTTCACGAGTGGAAATGAGTTGGTATGCAGAGAAGATGAATGTGATTGCCTGTGTGGAGGAACATAGAGCAAACAATCTATGCGGATCAATATTTTTTGCCAATTGCAGTCATGCATGACGTGGTGCCTTGGTGACCTCGATGAATTTTACACTTGTCATATAAGTGCTGGCTCATTGTAGCAAAAATGGTTTGCGCATGAGCGTGGTTGCTGATGTGGCCAGAGGTACACATGCAAACCGAGGTGCAGATACCAATTTTGTACCATGTAACAGTCCTGAATCGTGGTTACATTAGACCTTTTTTGGAATAAATGATATTGCATCATCATCATCATCATCATCATCACAGGTGCAGTGATGTGGTGGCACACCTGCCCGTGTGTTTGCATGGAACTTAGCTGCACATGCACATGGCATGCAGGCTACTGGTGGAGAGTGGAAGGCTGACCTGCTCTTTGCAGTACCAAGGGACCACCCAGAAATGCAACGGCTGGAGGGCAAGTACAAGAAGTAAGTCCTCATGCATTTGCAGCTGAATCCTTTGCTTTAACCAGGAAGCCTTGTTGCACAATCTGGCTGCAAATAGCTCCAGGTCGATACAAGTAGGCTTCCTCTGTTCCGTAGGTGCATCACCTGCTGCTAGTCACTGACAAGCTGTTAGCAAGATGAGTACATAGGCTGCAGCGTCAAGTCGGGGCCTGCCTCATAGGAGGGGCCTTGGCATGCGCAGGACTCTGTTTGGAGTGTTCCCAGCTGCCCTCACACATTTTCTTTTCTCTCCTCGCCCCTTTTATTCTGTTGCTCTTCTCACTCGTCATAAGCAAGTTGCCGTGTCGCAGTTTAAGTAACCTGTAAAAGGAATCCATTCATCTGCTTTCATGCAGCCTACCACTACACTCTCTCACATCATGCATGGAATGGGATTGTGTGATGTCACCAAAGCGATGACAGAGGAAGGCAAGGGCATGACACAGGTTTTCAACCTGTAGAATAGGTGAGAGTTTGTGCGCTGTATGCAAGTCTAAAGGCGCAACCGAGGTTCCATGTCTTCGATGGTTGGTCTAATTGGCATGATCATATTACTACCTGTCCCTTACTCGCAGCCAAGGAGGTTTAAAAGATGGCATGATTGTCGAGCTTGCCAATATGCAGCTGGCAAGCATTCTTGAGGTGACGGACACCACTGTCAAGTTGGATTGTAACAGTTTAATGGCAGGTGAGTGCTTCATTTCTTTGTTAGAACCTGGGCTCACTGTCAGGCTCACTGTTCATACATTCCACCTTCATCAGCACTCCACTGGGATGTCCTTAAGATACAATCTTGAGGACCTTACACAATTCAGTGTCCCATCGTTAGAACAAGGACATTTGTAACTGTCCAAGCAGCTCTTCAGCTCAATAGTAATGGACTTTTTTCTTTTGCATGTCCTTGTCACTTGTTCTTGGTAAGTACTCTGAAGCATGGCGTCTTCACTTACTGCGAACTCCAGCTAATAGCAAAATCAGGTGCTCGCCATGCTGATAGCCTAATTAGCAGCGCAAATCTGTCAATGCTGCCTCCCTTCAGCAGCCTGAAGCTGTAACGGTAGATGCCCCTCTCAATGTCCAAAGCACACCCCATTTTGCTTGCAGCAATAGCTCATGCGTTGCTTCTTGTTCGCTCTGCAGGGCAACACTTGTTCATTAACCTAGAGGTTGTGGGCTTGAATAGAGTAGATGATGAACCAGCCAAGGCCGTCCCCGAGGCGCAGTGACTGCTCAGCTTGAAGGCTGCTTCCATTGCGATAACCAGCAATGTGTTTCTATCAACCTTTACCACTGTAAGCACCTGCACTTGATGCTCTTTCCTTGCTACCTTGACAGAGGTGTGAATATGGGGGGAAAAAAGCCTCACGCGTGGCCACTCATCACTTCTCAAGCGTGGGACGGAATAAAGTGAAGAGATAAGCTTAATGATTCCTTTAAGCCCTCTTGCACTTCAGAGTTGGTCACAGAAACGTGGAAAGTTGTTTGTGGATGACAATTTGCAAAGAGAAGGCCCTTCCTCCCCAAGGGTGTACAAAGAAAAGAAAAGAAAAACCTATGTAGGCTGAGAAAACTCTCCCTGCATACATTAGGTACACACTAAGTAATACGATTGTAAGCTTGCAGGGTTTATCTGTTAAGAGCAAGTGCTGGAGACAAGAAAGTGGTAGGCAGGAGGAAAGGAGAAGATAAGGTTACACCGCTATATTTGCCCACAAGGGCAGCTGAGCGGAAACACTGAGGCCTGTAATCAGACCTGGCCAAAAAAATAAACTTGGCTTACAATCATTGGATGGTTATAATTAAATTTGACCTTCAGCCAGGTTGTTTGGCTGCTCGGCCTGCCAACTGTTCCAGCCTCACAAAAATATCCATAAATTCGGAGATAAAAGTGTGGGGCTTTCTCTGACCATCTTTCTTTCTGCTACAATCCTCGCACAAGCAACACATGTGAATTTGCACTACACAAAATTCCTTGCGTGACATTTGTTTTTGCCAATAGCTGCCAGCAGTGCCCTTCAGGTTCATTGAGGCTTCTGCTGCAGTTACCATTGGCGTGGCATGTAGTTGCATGGCAGGCTCTGTCTGAGTTAAATTTTGTTGCTCGTGTCCCTAATGTTCTTCAGTGGGTGCTAGGCACAAACACTTGTAGAAACTTGTCTTGTTTACTTGTTGTTAGGTTTACAATTGGATTCAGCCTTCAGCCAATAAGTTTACTTATTAACCTTGTGAAAGCTGGTTGAGAATGTTTTACCAGCAGCCAATCAGCCAGAGATTCAGGCTGTAGGTTACCAATGTAAACCCATGTAAACCCACGTCTGAGTTGAAGGTGTGCCGTCATTTGCCTGCTTGCTTATCAATTGGTGTGTACCGAGGAACTGCTGTTTCATCTCCACTGCTGTGCTTGTGTCAGTACCCTGCACACATTGGGCAGGTTCCTGTACAGACATGTCTGGACAGTGGCCTGTGGTCTAATTCATCAAGGGGTTTACAAGGGGTTTACAATGGTGGCCTACAGCCCTAATTCATCTGGTGTGACAGGCCGGTAGATGATGGTACTCAGGCTCTTCAGAGTGTGAGCCAGAGACTTCCCATGTTGCTTCTGAGCCTTGGTTCCTTTGCACCTCCCTCTTTTGTTGAAACATATGTTTTGCATCTTGTGGACCTACCCACTGTATTTTTTTCCGCATACGATCTGTTCTCAGCGTGCTGGAAAGTATCATCACCAGGCCTTTCAGCCCAACAGTGTGGCTGACGGTCCTTCTTTAAGATCTATAAATCTGTAAATCTGGAGATAAAACAATAAGTCCCATTAGTTTGCTCCTGCAAGGAATGAAAGACTAGCTTGAGTATAACAAAAATGCTCAACACATAAAACTTAGACTTCAAGTTGAAAGATAAAAAATAACACATCATGTTATTGTGGCCTGGTGTTTGGTTAAAGAGCACGAGGTAGATTAAGCTAACTTAGCTTTGAAAGGTTTCAAAATCTGTGGATCGGATGCATGCTCAGAACATTTGATGAACAGTGTACAGTTGTGTATGTTTCAACAGCATTCATTTCAAATGTGCCCATGCAATGCTCCACGTTCACTGGGATATTTAGCAGTGTTTGACATTCAGATGAAAGCAGACACATTTTTACTCCTTCTTAGGAACACCAGCTATCCTGAATGTTATCAAGGGTTTACAAGGGTTTACAATGGTGGCCTACAGCCCGAGACTCTGGCTGATCGGTCGCTGGTGAAACATGCTCAACCAGCATCAGAGTTGAGACCTAGTTTGAAACCAATTGAAATGTTTGAACTCAGATGTAAAACACCAAAATCAAGACAAGAGAGAGCGCCTGAAACTCCGAGTTTGAGCACCAAGTTTCATCTGTGACAGGAGATACAAGAGGCAATGAGACGGTCAGAACGCAGTTCCACGGAAGCTCTGGCACACACTCAAGTGGAGGTTCACCCCAACAGAAGGCCGGACAGCACACTCAGCGGAAAGGCCACAGGCTGCTGTCAATGTCCCAGCCTGTCTGCCCAGAGCTCTGGCACACCCAAAAAGCGGCACAGACAGAGGGGCCTTGCAAGCACACACACGGGCCTCACCATAAAGGCTTCTGAGGCAGACACAGCTAGGACTGAGGCATGGACTGCCAGTGACTGAATGTTATCAACTACAGGATCCCCCCAGGAAACTTCCAAGTGGAACTCAGAAAACCGGAGGACCTCCCATAACCTGGAGACCCAAGCACCGCATTTCACAGAAGTCCTACCTGCCTCCCGAGAGGGCCCCATGTCGCTTTGATTGCCTGCTATCTTGCGCGCTCGACCTCAGATGTCTTGGTCTACATTTGCTGCTTTCCCTCTCCTTCCGACGCCTCCTGTGTTCTACCTTGTGCTGCTCCTGCTGCTAGGTGTTAATGCTGGGGGTGGGGGGTTGGTGTGCTCTGACTGTAGCTGCTTCTCCCTCCCTGCTGTGGGTTGATTTGAGGCGTTTGTATCCCAAATTTGTTATACCTGGTCTGTGTGGTGGGGCCCTGCCTTTCAGGTGACCTTTCCTTAATGCACGCAGCCAGACTTGGCAAGCGTAGTCTTTCTTTCTTACTTTCTTGTTATACCTTCCTGAGAGGGCTGCTTTGTGAAGCAAAGCAAGTGTCTGTGACCTAACAGTCTAATTTGGGCTATTGGAGCAAATCTTCTTTCTCACAGCATCTGAAGCACTCAGATACAGAAGGGTACAGAAACAATTTTGTTTCAAACAAAGAAGGCTTCCAGTCAAAACGACTGACTGCTGGCCTGTTTCCTCATTAAAAGAAAGAAGTGTGTAAAGAAAAGAAAGAAAGCAAAGAAAAAACTACGTAGGCAGTGAAACACTCCCCACATCAATTAAAGTTGCAGGCACGTTTTGCTTCAGCTAAGCTGCCCCCGCAGGCAGGTACAGCTATGTAACCCTTCCCTTCCCTTCCCTTCCACATCAATTAAGGAAAGGGGGCCACATTGGTGCACAGACCAATAAGGTTCACAAGGTTTACAAGGGAAAAAGGCCTCACTGAGGCAGTCAAGACGATTGACTGCTAGCCTGTTCATGAATGCACATTGTAACATGAAGGAAAAAGGGGAGCTTGTTGTTTTCCTGGTTAAAATTTAAAAAATCAAATCCTTGGAATGTTTCTTGGTGAATGGTAGAATGGAGTGTCCAGTCATGGAAGAGGGCACACAAGCGTGGTACAGATGAGAGAGCAGAGGAGCACAAGCCAGAGCAGAAGTCCCACCACATGGAACACCGCACAGACCGGTAAAGAAAAGAATACAGTTTGTTGTTGCTTTGATTCATGAAATTGACTCAATATGTTCGGAACATATCATGGTGAGTAGAAGACAGTCATACCCTCTTGTTTTCAACTTGGTCTTGTTGCTCTCTCCCATGCTAATCCAGAGTGCTTGTTTGTTTCCCTGGCTACATTATCCCTCAGTGCTTTGTGAGCCTGATGTTAACTGGACGCATTTGTCATGGGACCTTTTCTACCCCCTGTCCTTGCTCATGCTTGGTGCTTGCTGGACCTGGCTTTCAATTCCTCCTTTTTCCTGGAACGTTGCGTTGTTACAATCATTGTATGATAATTATTCCACTTGTAGAAAGAAAGAAAAGTCTACGCAGGCCGCAGGCCGCGTGCATTAAGGAAAGGTCCCTTAACTAGCAAGCTAGCAAGGGCCCCACCACTTGTATATTGATTTCTTCTTTATGTTACAGCATAGTAATCGTGTGTTTTGACTGATGGGTTCCATATGTAAACCCTGTTACATAACTTATTGGTGGAGGGGACTCGCGGCTCTTCTGAGCCATTGTTTCTTCTTTTCCTTATCTGATGTAGGGAGAGTTTTCCCTGCCTACGTAGCTTTTTCTTTTTCTTTTAGGGATAATTCTGTGCCTACGTAGTTTTCTTTCTAACACAACCTATCCACACATTTCTTACTCACATTTCTTACAATAATTTCTCCCCTAAATGCCTCTTTCACAACTTCTTAGAACACTCCTAAATGTGCATGTGAACTGGTTTTTGTCAAAGCTGCCTATTTTTCACCCCTTCTTTATGCTTCAGCCTTGCAGTCATGCGTTTTTACTGACGGCTTCTCTCTTGTGAATCCTGCAAATCCTGTAGAAGACAGGTATGGAACTGCCTGGGAAGAGGCACTGGAAAGTGAAAGAAGAGCACCAGAGAACAAGGAAGCATACTTTTGCCGAAGAGAGCAGACCAGGGGGTGTGTACTGCTGATAATAGCATGCCGTTCATCTTGCACATCATCTAGGGCACCACAAATGTCCCAGGTAGGAGAAACGCTGTCATTCCAAGTAGCTTGCTCAACTTTAACAGTGTGTACAGGAAGGCAAAATCGGGGCAGACTGTGCACGATGCGTTTGGACAAATACAGAAACCCAACTTGGGTTAGAACATAAGGGGATTACGTAACGTGAGCATTCTTGGTTGAGAGAGCACACCAGTGGTGATATGTGGATTTTTTTACTGTTCAGGTCTCGAGGATGATATGCAGCGCATTGTCTCCAGTAAGCGAGATGTTGAGACCTGAGGTCCACCACAAGCTGGCTCAAACCCAGAGGGTTGGCTGACCGTGCCTTGTGTTGAAAACCATGATGTAAGCCATTCACAGCGAATGGTAGGTGTGAAGTCCAGCAGGAAGGATTCCTGGTACTAAGGGAGATATCAGCATGGAAAACCTTTTGGAGAAGAGGGCTGTTGCAATGGATAAGAGAATTATCGAGCGTCAGTTGCGAAGAAAAACCGATTTAAAAGGAGCCCTTATGGGAGAAGCTATGTCCTTGGGCACGTGTAACCAATTGAATAGGCTTCTTCAGCGGCAGACTGTAAGTCAAGGTTCTTGTCAAAGGACGTTTCCACGTGCTGCGTGCTGCGTGCGTGCGTGTGTGCATGTGTGTGTGTGTATGTGTGTGAGCGTGCGTGCTGCGTGCGTATGTGTGTGTGCGCGTGCGTGTGTGTGTGTGTGTGTGTGTGCGCACTAACAGTGTCGGAATACAGCAGGATATTGTTGTCATGTACCAAAGGTGGTAAATTGTCTGTTTTAGAGTTGAAGCAGAGGCACTCAGATACAAACTTGGCAAGGAGGAGGAGAATCCAAGCTCACAGGTGCATGGCAAAAAACCTGCCAGCCCTCATTAGCCTTCTCTTTGTCAGCTCTTAGCTCACATAAGCTAAGGCCTGTGAGCCTTTTTGGTGAGGTCCTGGCTAGAACTTGGACATTTCCTTTGTGCATGCGGCCGGACCTGTGGTTGCTTATGGTAGTCTTCCTTTTTTTTCTTTTTCACAATAAGAGGTGAAGAGAGGGCAAAAAAAGGAAAGCAAGAGAGGAGGGGATTTCAGGTGCAAAAATCTATGCGCTTAGTTACAAGCATCGGCAGGGTGAAAAGGTGGTTGGAAGGGATTAGTTGTGTTTAAAGTGGTTGTAGTCGTTGGCGTGCAATAATGTCCTCTAGGCGTTCCATGATAATCACCATGACACGCTCTCTAAGGAACTTACCCCCCTATGGAAGCACCACGACCAGACTTTAACCATAGTAATCCAGGTGCTTCAGGAATTGGCCTTGAAGCAGCAGAAACACGTGTAATGCCAAGACAAGACACCTATGTAAGAAATTTCAGTCTAATGTGCACCTACTTGAATAGGGGAGTTGTAAACGTCTAAACGGATAGAGGAAAAGAGCAATGCATGCAAGTAGAAGCAGAAGCTGAGCGGTCTAGTCGACTTGACTAAGTCAAGCACAAGGCTTGACAAAAGAACATTGGGGAAAGGCAGGATATACAGCAAAGTACTGTCGACAACTCAAGAGGGCTCCTCACTCAATTGACTGGAGGTCGTACAGGGGTTCCCACATCAGCTCAGGACCTCTTTGCAGCCAGTTGCTAGATGGCCAAGCAAAGCCACTGCACCCCTCCACGAAATGCACACTGTAGCTATGCCTGCACCAAATAGGAAAGGAAATGGTTACATAGCTGTGCCTACTTGCGAGGGCAGCCTTTCTGGAGAATATGGTGCCCGTAACTAGGCCTAGCTGAAGGATCAGGAGCATGTAACCAGCCCAAGAGTAACAAAAAGATCCTCATGGACAGTATTGCACCAAATATACCATGGACACAACAAGGTTGGGTTGCACAAGTGCTAAGAAAGTAATGCTCTGGAAGATAGAGCAGAACCTGGTCAGTCGTAGAGCTGACTTTCTGGACGCAAGACTGGCAGGAGAAACAAGCACTAAAGCAGCAAAGGGAATGAACGCGCTTGGTCCCGCATGTACTCATGATGCGAATGCATACCTGCTTGCTGCCGACTTGTTCTCTGCCGAGTAATGGACAACCTCCCCCTGAGATTCAGTTTTTTTGGCAGGAGCGTCTTGCCATTATCATCATATTATCATCATCATCACCATTATCATCATCAGCAGCAGCAGCAGCATGCCTTCAGCCAAGTCCCCTAAACTCAGAACTGCAGGCCTGTGTTGATACAAATAAATCAGGCGTGCAGCAAACATCAGGCAAGCGCAGTGACCAGGAAACTAGCTGCTGAAAAGTGGCCTTTGTGCTAAGTATTGCTTGCGGTAAAAGCATGGCCTCATCGACTCACATGCAAAAGGACCAGTGTTCCTGCCTTGCATTCAATTGGCACAAATGTTGACAGGTCGTGGGGCTGTGCTTCAGTATCAAAGGTCACTGTCTTATCAGCATTGAGGATGAAACGCTGCTGCAGACCCAAGCGGTTATGTGAGCCTGCAGCATCAGGATATGACACAGATGAGTGTAAGCGCGGTGCAGACCGTGATTTGGAAGTGTGGGTACTTGGAAGGGTATAGAACAGGAAGCAATTGAAAGCAAACATGGACATGCAGACTTGTGGACATGATTACAGTTGCTGTTAAGCAGGTGGGAGGGGAAAGGCCATACAGAGGGCCTCAAAGCCTTTTTTCATGCTTGCCTTTTCAGCTGGTGGGATGTATTGCTCCCTGACATTGTTCTGCTGACTGTTGGAACTTTTCTTAAGCAAGATGGTTAGGCTTTGGAGCAAATTTTCACTTTTTTCTCACAGAGGCCCCAGATGCATCAGAGGCACCCAGACATAGAAATGGCACCTCAGGCGTAGAGGGCACTCAGACACAGATAGCAACTCAGACACTTTACCCGGAAGAACCCAGAGGCAACCGTTGTCTAAATTGGCATCCTCCAAAGCAAACCACAGTCCCACTGTGGATAGAGGCTCGGTGTAGATGAATGTGGAATCCTGATGCGGAACAACCTGCATGCCATCGCATGGGACAAGCAGGGAAGAGATGGTGGACGATCCTTCCATGCGGCAAGGTCTTAGCTAGTGCTCACATTCAAAGCTGCATTAGACGAGGTGTACATATGTAAGAAATGCCTTTGAAAGGTGTGCATCCCTTTCAAAAGAGCTTTGCTGAGGACTTAAGAAAAGTTCAAGGATGATTGATGATTTCTGGGCTCAAAAATAATTTTGGCCAGCAAACTATAGACAACAGAGTTTAACTTTCAACATGAATGGCAGAAGAGAATATCATGCCAATGCTGCTGACGTGGCATTACATGAACAAGGAAACATTGCAAACAAATTCTCACCTTACCACCTATTCTTGGTTGCTTGAAGATGTACATAGACTGGACAGGAATGGGGCGTTTGTAACCCAAGCTCTTCAGGAGGCAAGCTACCTGCTGAGAGCGTGAAAAGGCTCTGAAGACAGGGTCCAGGTCATGCAGCGCTGCAGTGTGCATTTGCCAGCAACCTTGTTAAGGCTTTTGCCAAGATTTTCAAGTACATCCTGAAAGCATTGCTCAATGGACACCTGCATCCAATCAGCACTTATTTATGAGCAGCACGAGGTTTGAAGCGCACCCATCATGCCATCAGCTAAATGAGATCCTTTAAAGAGAGTCGTGTGCTCTGGCTGGACCATCCACTGGTTCTGAATTTGCAAGCTTCACAGGCTGCAAAAATTCTGTTCTCAAAAAGCATCCTCCTTGTTGCTGATAGCCAGGAGTACATTGATGTTTTGCAGGATGTTCGCTGCGATACCTCTTTGGAATTGCACGCTGGCAGCAGTGCATGCGTTTGCGTATGTACTTGCATATCGTGGGAACATGCATATGTATTACATTGAGAGCGTTTGCTATTTATCATGCTACTGTTAAGTCTGTGTAAAAGACACGTTAAATCAAACTAACGTTTGTGTGCGGGGTTTTACCAGACTGACTATCATTTGTGCCTGATATCATCCATTTTCTTGACTTACCGTGTCCAATTGTGTTTATGCTTTGAGGCTTTGCTACTTTGAGCTGCCCTGTTGCTTTGTCTACAGCATCTGCCTGAGTGTGTTGTACAATGAGAGAGCGCGATCAAGTATGAAAACTGCAGAATGGAATGCACCTGCAAGTGCAACAAGGGAAAACAGCATGGCCTGGGCTTGGTGCTGGAGAGACCTCTGCAACACACCTCTAGAAAAAAGGAGATGTTTCCGGCTGACTTGAGGTAATGCTCATCAATTAAAGGCTCCTAGGTGAAGGCATGGCATGGTAACGAACATCATTAGCGCAAACGGAGGATAACTACAAAACAATGACAGGAAGTTTCAGCGAATTACTAAAAGTTTTGTGCATGAAAGCCCACATTTGTCACGTTTGCCGCATGGACTTGCTGCCTTGCATCCTCCTCTACATGCTGATGCTGGTCAAGGAGCACTCTGCTACGCTCTTTCAGGGTTTCCATGCTCTCTAAATCTGATGCTCCTTCTAAAACCAGAAATCCATTCTCCCTGAATCTCTGAAGTTCATCCTCATTGAGTCCCCTGGCCATCATGTCAGCAGAGTACTTTCCACCAATATCAGTGCTTGCACTATCCTGCCCGGGACGACCAACAAACGGACTTTCGTTTCCTTGTAATTTTAATATTTTTCATGTGAAAGCCTTAACACCCGCTTCTTGATCAGGGCACAACAAAAAAAGCGGGAAACAGTGATGAAGATGAAGTTTGTGGCTCTGATATGTCTTAAAACACAAAAACACACGAACACACACACACACATACACACACATGTACACACACACACACACACACACACACACACACACACACACACACACACACACACACACACACACACACACACACACACACACACACACACACACACACACACACACACACACACACACACACACACACACACACACACACACACACACACACACACACACACACACACACACACACACACACACACACACACACACACACACACACACACACACACACACACACACACACAGAGAAAGAGAGGGGCGGATTTCAGTCAAGAATGCCACTGGAAACTGCCGATCAGGAAAAAAACTAAATTTCCTGGTTCACTTGAGACGCAGTCATATCCAATGGAAGCGCGTGCGTAATGACAGTGAGAGACAGTAAGTAACACACAATAGTGTGAGCAAGAGAAGGGTTCTGGAACCAGGAGAGTCCCTTCCTTTTTCAGTGTGTGTGTGTATATATGTGTGTGCGTGTCACCGTGTCCAGTTTTTGGATGTTTCACAATGACATTATCAAAAACAAACATTCCACTCAGATTCTGCAGAAGGGGCTGAGCGAGGCCTTATATTAGCATGTTTTTCAAGCGCTCTTATCATTTGATCCCATGCAAGCACTCAAGTTGAATAAAAGAAAAAGAAAACTACGGAGGCAGAGGAAAATCTCCCTACGTCAATAAGGAAAAGAAGACACATTGGCTCAGAAGAGCCGTGAGTCCCATTCACCACAAAGCTACAAAATAGAAAGTGCTCATGGGCATTCGGAGGGTTACTAGAAGCACCCGGCTCCAGAGCCTGGCTGTGAGAAGTATTCTTGTTTTCAGTAGTGTGCCTAGTGGTTACAGGTTTGTGGGCGTACTTTACAGAATGAGCATGGAGTTCACGTGCAAGCTTGCTAGCTTGTTGGTGGCCAAGGCCAAGTTGGGTACTGTCACATTTCTTTTCAAGTTTTTGAGGACACTTCATCGCTACCAGTGCGATTTCGGATTTAAAACTGTTTTTATCCATTTGTAATTCAGGGCGCCAAAGCCTGAAAACAAAACAAAATTTCAATCCAAAAAGCAGGAACAAGAAAAAACACCGCTTTACCGCTTGAAAAACATCATGTTGAATTGTGATGGATGCTTTTGTCCTGTGTTTTATCATCATACACCTAAGATGCACAATAAAAGGACCTGATTCCTGTGGAACTCTGGCCGTGAGCAACATTGTTGACAGAAAGAAGCCTGTTCAGTTTGACAACAAAATCCAACTTTTAGCGGAAACAGCAAGCAGATTCCAGCATCAAAAGTTAGAAAAGAAAAGAAAAGAAAAACTACCTAGGCAGAGGAAACTCTCCCTACATCAATTAAGGAAAAGGAGACACATTGGCTCAGAAGAGCCGTGAGTCTTCTCCACCACATCAAAAGTTACTTCTTGAAAAAGCCATAAAGGAACACAAGAAAGTTGTGTGATAGTCTCTCAGTTGCATGTTTCTTGTCAAAGGCTTGATCACCTGATACAGTCTGCAAATCACCCAAAGCTTGCAGGACATTCACAGAGCAACAACAACCACGTTTTAGCCCTGATCACCGAATAAACCATCAAAGATCCTGATATTTTCAAGCAAAGAAGAGGATACGCCTGACAGGTTGATCCTGAAGGCGCTTGGTGTAGCACCAGTAAGAGTAGCCTGCCCAAGGGACCTCAGGTCATTCTCTGCCAGCAACTCAAGCTGAGAAATGCCAGCTTTCAGCCACCTCAATCCTGTCTTGTATGGAAGTAGGGCTGCATCTGAATACAGTGAAATGGATAAAAGAAGGAACAGAAGATGATGAGCATACCACATAAGGGCCTCGTGGGGTATTGCACAGGCAAAGCTGATACTCATCACACCGTTCCCCTAGGCTTTGGCGGGTCATAAAACAATGAGCACTCTTTAGATCAGTCAAGGCGACTAAGCCTCCAATGGGCAATTCAGCATGCAAGTACACACTATGCCCAATCTGTCCAGTATCCACACAAGCTTGCTACTAATAGACACACCAACTTGGGGCTGTGTACTAATAGACACACCAACGTGCGGCTGCTCACAGCCGCTAGCGGCTGAACACGGCTGACAAATTTTCAGCCGCGCTACAGCCGCATCAGCCGCTAGCAGCCGCAGGCCAGATATTTCTGACGAAAGCCAAGAAAAAAACTGCCCACAGCCTAGTTCTGGAGCCTGGTGCCTCTAGCAACCCTCGAGATCACCAAAAGCATTACTAGGGAATAGTATTCTAGTTTTTATGGTAGGGGAGACACATGGCTTTTTAAGCTAATGTGCTTTCTCGTCCTTCATGTATGTAGGGGCTTCGGAGCCAAAGCGTATCCTTTTCCTTTAAAAATGCAGGGACAGTTTCCTCTGCCTACGTAGTTTTTCTTTTTCTTTTTCTTTATAGGGAAAGAGTTCTCCAGTCTTTCAGCTATCTTCCTGCTCCCTTTCTTGTTCCTAGACCTGTCTTCTTTCTCTGCCTGCCGTACTTCTCTCAGTCTGAACTTTGTGGTGGGGTGGTCACACGATCTGTGCACCAATGAGGCCCCCTTTCCTTAATTGATGTGGGGAGTGTTTCACTACCTACGTAGTTTTTCTTTTCTTTCTTTGCCTACATGATTGCTCTTTTCTTTTCTTTTCTTTCCTTATCTTTGATCCTGCAAGCATCGAGTGGCGAAGGACATAGGACATCATGGAAGTTTGTACACAATGTTCCCGTGTCTTCTGCACTTCAGACTTCCCTGCCAGGACCCATAAAAACTTGCTAGACAGCACTCCGTCCACTGCAACTCACCTGTGAGTGGGCCTCCGTCCTGAGAACGCTGCTTTATTGCTCTGTTAGCCTGCACAAACATGGTATTGCAGGATAGCCATGATGATGTTCATTCCTTAACGCACGCAGACAGACCTGGCTTGCATAATCTTTCCTTCTACTTTCTTAGCCTGCACAGACATGGCAGGATAAAAAAGAAAGAGTTACAGAGCTGTACCTACCTTTGAGGAAAGCATAGCAGCGCATTGCAGGCAGTCAAGATGTGTGTTAAGGCCAAGCTTCGAAATGGCTTGGACTTCTGCAAACAAGATCTGCACAAGTTTGCAGTTCTTAGACACACACCTCATTAATGACTTTGTTGACCTCATCCAGCTGCTCTTTGTACCACGTCTGTGCTTGATCCCTACGAGGAAAACGAGGAATATAAGCAATGGTGCTCAAAGCCAGAAACTCTTGAAAAAAAGCTTTCCTTTTTCTTTCCAACACTGTTGCAACAAAAAGATCAAAAAAGGTGCACTGTTAGGAAGTAATCATGTCTGAGGATGAAGTTTAGCGCAAGTCAACTCTCTAGCATGCCCCTATAAAGCTCCAAAATGGGAATTCCAGAACGACAGATCAAGCACTCTCACCTTGCATTTCCAAAATATCCTTCCCCATCTAAAATGTCCAGCCCATCCAACAGAGAGCCACTGCCAAAGCCACTCGAGGACTGTTGCATGATTCCCTCCGATAGGCTGTTTGAGCTGGTGTTGTTAACCTATGCAGGCAAGAAAAAAAGGGAACAACTTTGAAATGTGCAAGCTGGACAGAAGTTGTGCACATGTCACGACACAGTAAAGGGCTCAGGAAACAGTGCAACTGCAATGGTACAACGATAGAAAGATCCACGCTTGCCGTTTGGCTGCGTGCATTAAGGAAAGCCTCCCATTGGCTCCCATCAATAGAGGGCATCTTTATATCTCCACCCCGGCCACAAGGATTCGATCCGTACAATTAGTAGCAGGCTGGATGCCTCGCAAAATGAAGAGGACCAGCGCTGAAAGTCAGGCTGGAAGCCTTGCGAGATGAAGGGAACCAGCACTTGAGAAGATTTCTGGTGTGAGCACGGACAGAGTGCGCAGGAAGCCTTAAGGATGGGGTGCAAGCCCTGCTGTTCCGCAATACAGGAATAGGAGGGTGCCAAAGTGGTATCCGGCCACCGGTCGTGGCCTGTTCCTTATGGCCTACCGTAATAGTCTCATTGCATTAATTGTAACCCAATCCTGGATTTGTGATTGAAACATCCTTTCCGAGCCCTGCTCACGACCCAGCCATTGCCTGGAGGAACCACCTGTCCCACGACAGAGATATTAGAATAGGAACAACCTGTCGCAAGGTAGAATGCACCGGCATGATGCTGAGATTGTTTGACCTGCAGCATAGAGTAACCAGTCCGGATGCGGCTGGGACATTTTTAGAGCTTTTACCCACTGATAAAGTATACATTTGCCCTCAGCAACGGAGATGTGTAATCAAGAATCACATGCCCTACGGCAGAGCAAACTAAGCATAGCTATCGGCTCAGAAGCTTCTTCCTCTGGAGAGAGTAAGAGTAGCTTGGAGAACCTGTTGCCACTTTCAGAAACAACCAGCTTCTAGCATAGACTACCTGTGGTGGAGAGAGGAAACCTCTGCTCTACAAAAACAAGTACCAAGGTAGTAGGAAGATCCTAGGTATGCTAGATTAAGCATTCATGCTCAAGCAAAGCAAAACCTAAACTGGGCCCAGGACTCATACGCACACTTCCACTAACTGCGCCATGCCAAAACCACCATTCTTGTAGCAACAGTGTCATCCACAACACAGATTTTGTCAGAGCAAAACAACAAGCCTGAATGCATTTCACCAAGTATTAAACTTGCTCACAAACTTTATGCCCATTATCTTATGTATGCCAACAAGCTTGTCGCCACTAGGCGTGCTATTGAAAACTATGATACTTTCACAGTCGGGTTTTGGAGCCGGGTGCTTCCACAAACCCTCCAGACCCTCATTAGCACTCTATTTGCAGCTTTGTGGTGGAGGTAACTCACGGCTCTAGGAAAGAAAAGGAAAGATAGGTAGGCAGGGAAAACTCCTTCCATCAATTAAGGGAAGGAGGCCACATTAATCCTAAGACTGTATAACCACCCCACCACAAGTTCAGACTGAGAGGAGCTCGGCAGGCACAGAAGGAAGACAGGTCCAGCAACGAGAAAGAGAGCAAGATTATAGCTGAAACACTGGAGTTCCAACCTTGGAGTTCCAGATCAGCAGCAATTAGAGTCTTCTTCTCAGCCAATGCGTCTCCTTTTAATAAATTGATAGTTAGTGTTCTTGCTGCCTACGTAATTTTTTCTTCCTTTTTTTTCTTTTGTAAATAAAGTATCCTCCGGGTTGTTCTTTTCTTTTCTCACCAAGTCCTGCAGTGACTCAAGCAGGCTGACTGTGGGGCCCGTGGGGAGGGGGAGCTGCGTGCTGTTGGCCAGGATCAGGCTGAAAACACCATCCTCGCCAGGCGATCCAGCCCTTTCCTCATCAGGGATAAGATCGTCCAGCCGGGCCATCAACCGATCAAGGACGGGCTCTGAAGTGTAGGAGGCTTCTTCCTCAGATCCGACCCTCTGCAATCTCTGCAGGAATGCCTCCAGCACATCAGGTGAGAAGCCTGCCCCTGCGCTACCACTCGTTTTGTCAGCAGCACCAGCTGGGGGGACAGGGGAAGCAGCATCAGCCATGCCATCATTGCCAGTATCAACACTTACACCGCCTGGGACTTCCTGCATTGCCTCTTCAGGTGGTCCCTTGCCCTGTGCAAAGCAAGGCATGCGGCAACTCCTTTAAAATTGGGACCAAGGGTTTTGAATTGCTTAGAACATCTGCACAGGGATCTCCTCCTTTTAACGTGCAGAATGGTGGGCAAGGTGTTGCAATTGCAAAAGGCAACAAGTATTATACATGGACCTCTATGCATCATTTGAGGCGAGCATGTGTACAAATTGATTCATCTCCTTCTTCTACTGATCGTAATCCTTCTGATCCCCATTGGATTTTCTTCTCTTAGTTTACAGAGGATACTGAGGATACACGGTGTTTCGGCCCTAATTATCCCCTTCTCGTCAAATTGCCGTGGGGAATGTTTTCGCTACCTACGAAGTTTCCTTTTTACTTCAGGGCAAATGTCTCACCTGTGTAGGTGTCCTTTGGCTTTGACCCATGTTTTGAGAGGGCAGATACATCTTGGAGCCGACCTCACACAACACAAGCTCCCATCCTGCCAATAAAATAGGGCTTCTGCTCGGCGCAAAGAGGAGGAACAAGTGGAGTGTTGTACAAAGATTTGTTGTACAGTCAAGTGTGCAATTGGCCACACTTAGTAAAATTAAATACTCCAGCGCTAAATTGACGAAGACAGGCTTGGGCATGATCCCTTACAAGAAGAAGCGACAAGCGAGCGAGGGCCATGTCCTGTCAGGATGTTCTTACAGAAAATCTTATGAACGACTTTGTTTTGATCTCTGATCAACACAGTATTGGGCACCAAGTTTGGATTTTCCATTAACACTTACTGTGCACCAAGGCTCAGATCTTTAATCCTCAGCACCCAACTGCCACGGCTGCCTCCATGTGATGCTTGAGTACTTGATCCCTCCGCAAGTGTGCTAAGTTCCTGCACATGCGCAGCTGGGGGAATGAATGTAGGTGCATAGATAACTGCAGGTCTTGCTGGGATCTAATCACAAGGATCTAATTACAAGAATCTAATCACAAGGATGTTTGGTGAGTGCTTGCAGCATCTGATACCTGGCCTTCCTCTCTATACCTGGCACTCAAAATGAAAAAATCATCACCTCTGCAGGAGAGTATGCCTGCCCCTCGCGTAGAAGAGAGGAGATTGGTGCGTCTGCCTCGTCAGCAAATGTGATATCTCTTATATCCTGCCCTCCTCCTTCTGTAGGGACATCCTTGAGCACCACGCTTCCAATGTTGCCAAGAGAAGGAGGGACAGCGGACAAGGTGATCTGCAACACAGTATCAATAAAGCAGTTTCGTGGAGTGGAAAATTAATCAATAGTTGCATTTAGCAACAAGGTTTGCGGAGCTAAAACAAGTTTTATTTCACAGGACACACACACACACACACACACACACACACACACACACACACACACACACACACACACACACACACACGCACGCACCTTTAAAGCGGATGGCATGGCATGTTGCACGAACAGTCCCTTGATCGCAACGCTGTCAATTACATAATCCTCGTTCACTTCCACGACAGACAACACCACTGCCCCGGAAGTGCCAGAAGCTGTAGAGAAAACAAAGCAGGAGCAAATTTAAACACACTGCTTCTGGATCAGGCGTTCGCGCGTGTTGCTACACCACAAGATGAATGTAGAAGACCTGGAGTGCACGTGCGCACCTGCACTTCCAGCGTAGTGCTTGCATTCACATTCTGGAGGGGAGGAATGAGCCGTGAGAGTAAGACCCAAAAGAAGGGCGAGAGGTGCTAAAAACATTTTTCGATTTTGTTCGAGTATGACTGAAGACGGCTACCCATTGCTCTACTCGATTCGAATTCCAGGCTTTCAAGGTCGTTTTGGCGCACGCGAAAACGAAAAATCTCCAAAATCTCTCAATAGTCAAGAAATCGCAAAAAAGCAAAGGTTGATGTGCAAGGCAATTACTGAGGACCACTGCAAGTGATGATTGGTCTACCAAGCTGTGCAGGAAGAGCTCAGCTGCAGCAAGGGCTACAGCAGCAGCACATCCATTTTTACAGACATAAAAGGAGGCGCTTTCCAGCATGCTTGCACAAGTCCCTGCAAACGTTGTGGCAGCATCAATTTCATCAATTGAGCGTGAGCAGCAGCAGCAGCAGCAGCAGCAGCAGCAGCAGCAGTTCCGGCAGCCATGGGCGGGACAGCATTGACCAGAGTCCTTCAGTTCAGCAGTTGCAGCATGAGCACCTTGCAGGGAGCCACTCGTCTGCTGCGCCCACGGAGACAAGGGAATTGGAGGAGCCAAGCTACGTTGTTGAGCCTGGCCCCGGACAGGATTCAATGGAAGCAGCAGCTCAGAGGCGAGCTCTGTGGATGCGAGCCATCAAGCCCCCCATGTACTCAGTGGGCTACATTCCAGTGTTGGTTAGTACTGTGTTCTGTGTAGGCACACACAGCTGGTTTGTAAGCATGTCTGTAGCACGCCTAGGGCCCCTTGCAGAGCTTGCCTACTTCATCTGCATTTGACAGTGCCCTGTTCGTTTCATCCATATCTTTTTAATGAAGCTGCTAGGTTGCTTTTAAAGTCCTGGAAAGTAATCTCTGTGCAATCATTCCAATAGGTTTAAGAACGGAGAAGAATGCATGAGTTGAAGAAAATTCATTGCTGCTACCATTACTGTGCAACTTGCAGGTGGGTGCTGCTGCCGTGTTCCTGGAGACAGGCACTTTGCCCATGCTCCGCATCCTAGGCCTCCTGGCTGCTGCCATCAGCATCATCGCATGGCTCAATCTCAGGCACGTGTATCTCTTTGTTCTTCCACAAATGGTCATCTTTGTGCAATCCTTATCGCATCCAATAGGGTGCAGGAACTTGCTTAAGAAGCAGTAGTAATCCAATGTGCCCATGTAGTCATGAATACAGACATCTTGTGCGCTCACCTCAAAGTCGAAATCAATGAATATGCTCTTTGTGCTAATTCACTGGTTGGAATGCTTTGAGTATGCAAGAGCAGACGGATGCTTTTCAGGGTTGCTTGCACCTGCTAGCGTGGGCATTCTCATGGGTGCTTGCACCTGCCTGCATTCATGCATTCAGTTACCTAACCTGGATCGCGCGAGCACCTTCCGTCCTGCATGCGCTACTTGTGTTCAGGGCAAAGTGCGATGTACAAGGCACGTACCTCTTTGCTGTAACACATGCGCAGCAATGATGCATTTGATGCCACTACTGGGGTAGATGAGACGAAGCCGGAATCGGTGGTCAACCTCACTGGCAACAGGCCCCTGGTGTTCTGGCTCTCCGTTGCATTCCTTGTCGTGGGAGTCAGCCTGCTCGGGCATTTCATCTCCTCCACTGGGGACATGCGAGTAGCAGCCATGCTGGCCTTGTCAATAGCGTGTGGCTACATGTACCAGGGCCCGCCTTTCAGGTAAAAACAGCAATGCAGATCATGATGCAGGGTGCCCGCCATGCTCAGAGGTGTGCTTGCAACCTCCAAGAAAGTCTTTGAAGAGGTTTCCTGAGCGCTGAGAATTCCAGCGCACAAGCTGCTACAACGCCTGCTGCATACACCTTTGAAGTTGCATGGCTGTTTCAGTTATGTACACGTTCCAGCGGCTGCTTGGCTTACAAGCAGCTTACAAACCATTTCTTTCCTGCCATAACTAATTTACGCACCCTTCTGATCTCATCTGACTACCAATCTTTTTTCCTTACCGCCCCCACGCACATGCTGCTCTTGCACCTCTGCTGGTGTGTGACCCACCCATGCACCTGCCAGCGCTGTCTGAAGTCAAATCATGCGTTCCTTTGTTCCATTCTCCAGGCTCAGCTACAAGGGCCTAGGTGAGCCCTTGTGCTTCCTGGCCTTTGGGCCGTCTGCCACGCCTGCGTTCTACTTGGCGCTCCTGCCTGCTGCTTCTCAAGCAACAGCAGGAGTGGCGGCAGCGGCAGCAGCAACAGCAACAGCTGGGGCCACAGCCGTGGGCCCTCAATGGCCTTCCTTGCTCACAGGCGCTGCAGCTCAGCTGCCCCTACCTCCTGTATCATCCTTGGCATGGGGGCTGAGCCTCCTTGTGGGCGCTTCCACCACCACCATCTTGTTCACCTCGCACTTCCATCAGATCGATGGAGACAGAGCAGCAGGTAAACACTCCCCGCTCGTGCGGCTAGGTGTGGAGCGGGGTGTGAGTGTGCTGACAGCAAGTGTGGTAGGTGTGTACCTGCTGGCAGCAGCCTTGGCAGCTTGCGGTGCTTTGCCTGCTCTCGTGCTGGGGCCAGTCCTGCTGCTCTCTTTGGGGCCTGCCAAAAGCCTTGTGGATTATGCGGTGACCCACAAGCTGGACCCTGCCCGACTGGCTCTGCTGAAGCGCTTTGCCTGCATGTGGCACATTGCACTGGGGTGCTCGCTAGTAATGGGTCTAGCAGCAGCAAGATTTTGCACACTGTGAGTACATACTGTGTATAAATGGGAGCAGCAGTTTCTACAGAGACTTGCTTGCAAATGCGTTGCCGCCTGCAGCCGCGGGCAGTCTGCTTCTTGGTTTCATAGAATAAAAAGTGCACCTTGCTTGCTGGTAAGCTGGGTATGCAACTTGTTGGCACACTTGTTCTGATTTCTTTGAGTCTCATACACTTGTACACATGAGTTCATTTCATTTTGATGCAGCCTACCTGTTTATAACTTAGGAGCTCACATTTTTTTACTACCTGCGCTTGCGTCAACCTGACATTGTAGGAGCATGGAATAAGTAGAAGTATGTTTACCAGTGATGAGACAGCTGCTTTTTTCAGGCCCTGCCTATGATCTGACGCGTATGCCAAAAGTTCTGGAACCTCAAGTGGAGCCAGTCTCTCAATTGATAGCATGATTGGCATTCAAAACACGCTTATTCTCTTTGGTCAAAAGTTACCTCAAAAAGCTCCGCAATGCTTCTGGCCAGATATGCTCTGTATTTGGTACTTTCCGATGTCCCATCAATTGATGCTGTGACGCACAAGGGCGTCCCTCACTGAAATCTGGAAAAGGCTGATCATACAAAGCCTGCTCATGGGCAGATCCAGGCCAAGGTACGCCACGTGGGTCGTTTTACAAGGCCTTGGAAGCCCTTTAAACAGGAAGGAAAAAAGAGACAGAATGCTTCTTTCAAACGCTTCTTTCAAAGATACAAATACAGCTGAACTCTCTTGTTGGTCGAAATTACAGGTCAAACAAGCAAAGAGGGCCTCCAGTCAAAACAACTGACTGCTGGCCTGCTCATGAGAAGAAAGAAGTTCATAAAAAATAGGGTACAGTTTGTTGTTATTTTGATGAAAGAAATTGAACATATCAAAGGATTGCACATGGTGGGTGGAAGACAGATATGGAACTGCCTGGGAAGAGGCACTGGAAAGTGAAAGAAGAGAACCAGAGAACAAGGAAGCATACTTCTGCCGAAAAGAGCAGACCAGGGGATGTATTTCTGATATTAGCATGCCGTTCATCTTGCACATCATCTTGGGCCTCCCGGAGGTCACAGGTGGGAGAAGTGCTGTCATTCCAAGTAGCTTGCTCAACTTCAACAGTGTGGACACGAAGGCAAAATAGGGGCACACTGTGCACGATGTGTTCGGACAAGTACAAGTACAGAAACTTGGGGTAGAACATAAGGGGATTACGTAACGTGAGCATTCTTGGTTGAGAGAGCACACCAGTGGTGATATGTGGATTTTTACTGTTCAGTCTCGAGGATGATATGCAGCGAATTGTCTCCAGTAAGCGAGATGTCGAGGCCTGAGGTCCACCACAAGTTGAGCTCAAATCCAGAGGGTTGGCTAACCGTACCTTGTGTTGAAAACCATGATGTAAGCCATTCACAGCGAGTGATAGCCTGAGGTGTGAAGTCCAGCAGGAAGGATGCCTGGAACTGAGGTGGATATCAGCATGGAAAACCTTTTGGAGAAGAGGGCTGTTGCAATGGATAAGAAAATTGTTATCTATACAATTGAAGATGCACAGTGGCTCTAAACCAGTGGAACTGCAAAGGCTTAATCCCACACTCGCGTAGCACACTCCATGAAGGAGTTGAGGATTTGACTCCCAAAACAGATTTCAAAAATCTCAGTGGCCATTTGTGAATGCAGTTGTCCATCTCATGACCTTGTTGAAGATAGGGCGTTGCCCAAATCTGACTGGCTTACTTGCCTGCCGGAATGACATACGTCTTAAAAAGCCATAAGTGAGCATGAAGACGGTAGGTAAGCTGATATTGATGGGCAAAAGTACGGATGCGAGCCATGCCCGCTGAATAAAGCCTGAGGGCTTCTTCAGCGGCAGGGTGCAAGTTGAAATTCTTGTCAAAGAGCATCCCCAGGTATTAGAATACGGCAGGATATCGTTGCCATATACCAAAGGTGGTAAAGTATCTGTTCAGGAGCTGAAGCAGACCACCTCTGATTTTTGGGTATTGACTGCTAGAAGTTTCCTGCAAGCGTAAGCTTTCAGCCTGTGAAGCATGGTCAAAAAATTACACAATGGTAAATGAATTTCACAGTGTGGACTTCCTCAGCATGGTTGACAACCCTCCAGATTTCAATTTGCGCTGCTTGTGGCTTTCTCCTAGGCTAGCTGTGTCTGGTTGAAGTTCGGGGACCCTTTGATGAGACCCTTGCTAGCTTGCAAGTTAGGGAACCTTAATGCACACGGCCTCTTGGTTGGCGCACTTTTCTTTTCTTTCTTCTCCTCAACAGGGACTCTGGTGGAGATTTGCAGGGTATTTGGCTGCCGATAACTTATCTTGAAGAGACTCCTCAATCTTTACACTGATTTACAGAATTTCAGAGCAAACGGCAGCCGCAAAGTCGGGCTGATGGGCCTGGTGCTGAGACTTTCCAGCACACTGAAAGCACACGTTGAAAGCAAAAAAAATAGATAAGGGGCCCCCCAGGGATGGTCCACGGGATGCAAAACAACATTGAAAGCCATGTGAGGAGTGTCTGGCCTTAAGTACTTGGTCTTGACACTCATGCAGCCATTAAACTTGCTCTGGAGCTTCATGCTCATTCTGTCCTGTACGCTTTTAAATTTGCTAGCACCAGACGCGCTCTTGAGAAAGCTTCTTCAAACTCTATCCACCAAGATCAGGCACGGGCTACTGCTAGCAACCCTCCTGATCCACGTTGACTTCTTTTTTTTGCTTCTCTCGGTGAAGGGGATACACGGTGCCTCGGCCCTAAGTATCCTCTTTCCTTAATTGATGTGTGAAGTATTTTCACTACCTGCATTGTTTTCCTTTTCTTTTCTGGTGCACGCAGGTGGAAGGACCAATGCTTGGAAGCGACATGTACTATTGTGAAAAAGCCTGAAACCCTTTAAAAGACATGGAAACATGAAGTGAACTTCCATTGAATACATAAGGGGAAATGCATGCACACATAAGTTAAACCAAAGACTACTGTCAGTGCCATGCAGCGTACAGACAAGGAAAAAGCTACGTAAGCACAGAAAGATCACCCTACATCAATAGAAAATAGGAAACACGTTGGCTCAAAATAGCCGTCTTCTCAACAACAACCAAAAAGGACAGAGAGGGCCAGTGGGGATCTGGAGGGTTACTGGTAGCACCCGGCTCCATAACCTGGCTGAGACAGGGGAGTTCGATCCCTCGGGTAACCCGACAAATGATAAAGGGTTTGGCCTGCGCCTCGAGACAAGTCGGGTGAAACCCAAACTTTTCAAGGACTGGGTCGGGTAGCACCTTCAAATTTTTAAAAAGGGCCTCTTTAAAAGGGCCTATGCAGATTGCAAGACAGGCTATAACACTTATTACCAGAGCTTGCTACCTCATGCAAATAAGGGCATTAGCAATGCCTTCTGGAACATGCCCTGTCTCTCAACTCGTATGAAACGCACAATCTTCCAATACCGCACAGGCACCCTCTACAACCAAAAACATGCAGTATGCTTCAAAAGATCCAATAGCCTTGCATACCCTCTCCCAGAATGCCATCATATGGATAGCGCCCTCCACATTCTCTCAGGTTGCCAATGCCCCGCCATCCGTAACACGGTAACTGAGCGACATAACATTGCTAGCTGAATGATTTTGAAAGTGGTCAGCAGAGGCTCTTATGGGTCGAACCTCTTACAAATGGATGTTGGCAGCGCAGACCGTCTGGCTCAGCATGACATGCACATCACTGAGCAAATATCAAACCGCATTATACCTCCATACCTCTTTGACCCCAGCATTCCTGATCACGCTAGACGCACCTCCAGCCACCCTCATGCTATCTTGGTCACTCCTTGCCCTGCTAACCCAAATAGACCACCTACTCCCTCCTCACATCGGGTACTCCACAGCATGAGACGTAATGAAGTAGTAAGAAGCAACACAACTCCAGCCAGGCAACCTCATGAATTGAGCATCCAAAACTGCCATATCCACTTATTAGAAATAAAACACTGCAAAAATACGAGGCCTGGTGCCCAGCTAGAAGCCTCACAGCAACAACACAGTGAACTGCGCAGACAACTTCAAGGCCTTTTCCTTAATCGATGTAGAGAGTGTTCTCACTGCCTACGTAGTTTATTTCTTTTTCTTCACCTCGGGCGAATTTATGATGTATGGCTAGATTGAAAACATCCAGGCCCAAACAACAAGGAGAGAGAGGAGGGAGTGAGAGGGGGCCAGGGGGCATCTTGCCCATGGGTAACCTGCCTGCTTCCAGTCTGCCATTGTAGTCCCCGCTCACCCTCTGTAAGTCATGAATTGAACGCAAGCCTGCCCTGCTCCTGGCAGCATGCAGTGGGATGGCAGTAAGCTCTTGGGCTGTGTGGCGACCCTCATGAAAGAAAAG
The DNA here is from genome assembly GCA_914767535.2 of Dunaliella primolecta. Taxonomy (NCBI): domain Eukaryota; kingdom Viridiplantae; phylum Chlorophyta; class Chlorophyceae; order Chlamydomonadales; family Dunaliellaceae; genus Dunaliella; species Dunaliella primolecta. The sequence continues at coordinate 9,462,717 of OU611753.1, read as the reverse complement.
AAAAACTACGCAGGCAGTGAAAACACTCTCAACGTCAATTAAGGAAAAGAAGAGGGTACGTAAGGCCGAGGCACCGTGTATCCCCTTCACCCAGAGAAACAGAAGAAAGAAGTCAATGGAGATCAGGAGGGTTACTAGCAGTAGCCCCTGCCTGATGCTGGTGCTGAAAGTTGAGAGGAATTGTTTCAAGAGCGCGTCTGGTGCTAGCAAGTTTATCCCTCTCATGCTCATGTGGGTGAAGCCCAGGCTTCCCCCCAAACCCTGCTCTTCTGCCAGACCCCCCCTGCCGCCCTCTCCCCTTCAGGAGCCCTTCACTCCCCTAGAGGCGTAGTCTGCTGAGTGGATGGAGCAGCACCCCATCCCTGAGTTAGGGTCGCTCTAGAGGACCAGCTAGACGCAGGCTCCTGCCCAGACAAGGTTGAGGTGTGTTCAAGGAATTTGAAGCAAGAGCCTTTGCGTAAAAAAGTTCCCACCTAGGAGGACAGAACACAAAGTAACAGCTCTTCCTCAATCTATGAATCAATTTATTGCACAGGCCTGCATGCTATTTCAATGAGACCCTTCGTTGCTTCCTAGATCTCGCAATATTTGAGTTCAATCAAGTAAATGCGTCCTTGGAGGCTTGTTGCATGCAGCCTAAGAGTCTTCGCTGGCGTGGACCTTTTTTTTGAAACCTCTTCTTTCCTTGCTGGTTGGAGCTGTCGTGCTCTGTTGCATAGCACCTAGTGAGAGTGAGAAGATAAAGTGGGTTCTGCACGGAGTAACCAGAATGGCATGACGACGGCTGGAGATGAGTCTAGCTTTTACGTGGTTCCTCTTTCCCAACCCTTTTAGGGAAACTATCATAGTATGACTCGGAAAAAGTAAGGAATGTGAAGGTTGACGAAAGTTACGTAATGCCAGCCAATCACAACTTCCTGTGTCCCAGTTTACTGAGCCTGCTCCCCAAGGGCTAAAAAAAAAACTACACAGGCAGAGGAAACTCTCCCTACCGTAGGAATGTCACATCAAGAAGGAAAGAGGAGACACATTGGCTCAGAAGAGCCGTGAGCCCCCTCCACCACGAAGCTACAAAAAGAAGACTCTAATGGGGATCTGGAGGGTTATTGTATTGCATACATATAGAATGGGCATAAAGTTTGCGAGCAAGTTTAATGGTGGTCAAGTCCCAGTTGTTTAAACTGGTTAAGGCTATACTCAGTGTAACAGGTCCCACCAACACCCATAAGGATGGTATGTAACATGACAGCTTTTCCACTTATATTCTTGCGTAGATCTGCATGCTGCTGCTATGCCATTTTCAACTGTTGCCCATGTAATGATACAGACCTTGAAAATTGTTTCAGATCATAACTATTTACCAACTACCACCAGACCATAATCCAGACTAGACTCCGGGCAAGACCAGATAATTGTGTTTGCTTTGGGGATCATGGACCCCACTTGCCCATGACATTCATTGCTATTTCCCCTGTCCTGCTGTCTAGTTACAGCCCAGGTCTAGCACCTTCACAATATTTAATTTCTATCAAGTATATGTGTCTCTGGTGTACACTTAGTTGATGGGGTCGTCTGACGCGGGTAATTGTGTTGGACCTGTTGGTAACTGTGTGGGGTGCTGTGCCTGATGCGGAACACATGCTGTGAGGAGAAGGAGGAGGAGGAGGAAGGAGAAGAAGGAGTGGGTTTGACATTATATATATATAACTGGAGTAGTCAGTTTAGCATCAGGGCGACTAGATTTGAGTCTAGATCTCTTAGGAAAATTACGCGGCATATATATATAATATAATTTATATATATATATATATATATGCATGTCCCCGAGTGCTTAAAGCTTTTTCTATAATCATTCCGCCAGTGAAGTTATGGCGTCCAGCTTTCATGTTAGAGATTATTTTGGGAACCTGAGAGCATTTGGGGTGCGCTATTAATTTGGTGACAGCCTAGGAGAGGGCAGGATCCTGCCGGACTAGTCACCATCTCAGTAGTTAGGCAAACTACTTACAACGACTTTCAACTGCATTCTTTGCAGCTGCTCAAGTCTTTGCAACCTTCTGAATGGACCTGGAAAGATGGGCTCAAGAAAACTTTCCTGCTCAGGGTTGCAAGCCTGCTGGGGAAGAAAGGGAGCTAATACAATTTATCTGAGTAACTCCTTCGATATCCATTGATTAAATTTAAATTCTTAACTTCAGGTAATTTGATTTCGAAGGTGAACTTGTACGGGGAGGTTATGAAGACTCTCTGTGTACTTGAGCCTATTTTATAACATTATAATAATATTACCGGTATTAACTGGAAAGATTGCGTTGAACCCTCATCCTATTTATCCCATTCGGCCTTGGTCCCTGTACCACAACACATCCACCCTGAAATATGGCTCTCTCTCCTGAGCAAGTGCAGAAGTTCAGAGAGGACGGTTTCCTGGTCCTGCCTTCCTGGTCCAGCAGGTAATAAACGTGTGTGTGTGTGTGTGTGTGTGTGTGTGTGTGTGTGTGTGTGTGTGTGTGTGTGTGTGTGTGTGTGTGTGTGTGTGTGTGTCTGTGTGTGTGTGTGTGTGTGTGTGTGTGTGTGTGTGTGTTTGTGTGTGTGTGTGTGTGTCTGTGTTGTGCGCGCACGTGTGCATGTGTGTGTGAGTGTGTGAGTGCATGTGTGCGTGTGTGCGTGTAAGTATGTGTGTGTGCGTGTGTGTGTGTGTCTGCTCGTGTGTGTGTGCGCGTGTGCGTGTAAGTGTTTGTGTCAGTGTGTGCGCGTTTTGTGCTACAGATACCTTCCTTCAGCACCAACCATTACCGCGTACTCAGAGGGATAAACGCACAACCACCATGAAGCACAACCAAGCTTACTTGCGCTCTGCTCACAAGTATTAAATGTTGCGACCCTGATCGTTTTTTGCAAACAGGGAAGAGTGCGGACAGCTGAAAGCTCGCATGGATCAGTTGCTGCAAGAATTTGACCCAGAGGCTGTCCGCTCCATTTTCACTACAAAAGGAGATCAGGCGCGTGCCCTATCCGAACATGTGCTCAGAGGGGCAGCATGTTGGGTGCATGCCTTCAGGCCTGTTCATGGTTATGTGCATTGATGTCCATCTGTAGCCCTGAGCGCTCATGAGTTCGCCGCACTGCCAAGGGAATGTACATTAACAATTGAAAGATGTCATGACAAACGCCATGACAAGCCCAATGGAATACGGGCAGACTTGCAAACGATACCTGAGTTTTCATCCTGCTGCTGCTGCTGCTGCACTGCCGTACAAACAAGCATTTATTTGTACAGTTAAGGGCCTGCAATCATGCCGAAGATGGTCAACTTGCTCCTGGCCTGCCTCTCTGCAGACTGCCATCACCAATGACTACTTTCTCAAGAGCAGCAGCGGCATCAGCTTCTTCCTCGAGGTATCCTTAGCCTCTGGAGTGCATAAGCCACACCATTGACCCTCTGTTTGCCATTTTTCCTAGCAAGGGCATTTACTGTTAGCTGTGGCTGGTGTTTGATTGAGCAAAAAGTGAATCATTTAGCACCACCCTCCCCGTGTTCTGCCATGGCCCCTTTTCCCTTCAGTCCTATGTTTCCTTTTGGTGCAGGAAAAGGCCTTTGATGAAGCAACAGGGAAGCTGAAACAAGCAAAAGAATTGAGCGTGAACAAAGTGGGCCATGGTAAGCGGTCAGGCTGGCATGGTCATGCGCCTAAGTATCCATGTCTATTGTGTGCTTGATTAGGGAACGTGTGAATTGTATAAGGAGGTAACAAGGAATTGATTTGGGTAGAGTTGGCAAATGTTTACAAGCCGCTGCCAGCAAGCAAAGCAGCCAAGAAACAAGGCACCAAGTAGCACAGCACGGCGGCGGGCTTGGTTTTAAAGAGAGTATCCAATTGTTCGCTCACTGGGGGTTTCTCAACATGTATAGGCCTTGTGATTAATACAAAAGCCCTCTGTAACCTCACAAGCGCCACAGCAAATGTGACACTTGACCCCGGTTGCACTTGTAGTTTTATAGGAATGCTTCTTGAGACCTCAATGAAGCATTTGAAGTTGTAAGGCCTTGCAAAGCAAATAGATTGACGATCTGCCTGGTCATTCCCCAGCTGAAACCCCCAAAATATGGCCAACAACGACACTTCTTGAACTCCAAATCCTCCTTTGTGTATGCCCTGAGCATAACAAACAATCTTAAATGTCCCAAGTGAGGTTTGCTGAACAAATGCCATGCGGAGGTACCATGTGGGGCTCGAAGCTGGCTTGCACCCACTTGGCATGAGATTTTTTGAGCTGAAACACCAAATGACAGCTCTCTAGGACTTAAACTGCTCTTAGGTCGTTGAATCATGTGTCATGCTGCAATGTTTGATTTTGCGGGGGGGGACACTGGGGGTGTGTGTGCTGGAGGTCGGGTTATTCTCCGGGACGGTTGTGCTTGCCAATGCAGAAAATGAGGTTGCTTCGTAACCACTGCATCACTTCATGACCTGAGCACGTCCTTGAGTGGTGACCTGAGTGGAGAGCGTATTTAAACGTTTCCTGCCCCATGCTTGCATTTGCTCCCGCACCCCGTTTCACACCAAAGCTGCAGCATCTGGATGGCCAGACTTGTCATGCCTAGTACACATTGCGTTGCATTATGCTGAGTTACTTTAAAGCAGGGTTGGTTTATTCGTGATTCGTGGATTTTAAAGAACGCTAAAAATGGCTGTTTGGAGTGCGTGGTAAAATTTGTTGGTGAAGATTGTTGGGGAGGCTATGACTCATGGCATGAGAGGCCTTCAGTTCCCATCTTCTGCAACCATCTCATACTCATGAATCTACAAGTGAAATTTTCCACTGGAACTGGTTTGCTTCCCCTCACAATCCTACTCTATGTCCTCCTCTTCACCTGTAAACTAACCCTCCCCATCATTGCTGGACCCCTCCTCCTGCTGCCCCCCCTCCTCATCCTCATCAACAGCCACCCAAGTGTCCTCAGCTGCTGTACACTTGGCCACCCCACAGCCAGGAACTTGCAAGAAGTGTGGCCTGATGCGCGTGGCACCTCCATGAGACACATGCTCACATAGCTTGCACTTGTTCTTCCCTTGCTTCACCCCATCCGTGCCTTTAGGCTGAACCAGTGTGACGTATTCCCACTCAGGACCCTTCTCTCTTGGCATATTTAAATGTTTATGGCCTTGGGGGGGTTGGGGGGTAATTGGGACCCCTTCCTGGGGCCCCTCCCACCCAAGACCCTCCCTCCCCAAAATGGCCGTCTAAATTTGCGTATGTACGTGTTGAACGCGTATTTAACACGTATATGCAATCGCTACCTCCCAAACCCTCGAATGACCCAATCCTGCTTTAAAGTAAGGTTGCATCATTATATCCACCTACAAGGGAAGCTGAGCGAAAACAATGAGGCGAGTAATTAAATCTGGCCAGAAAACAGTACCCAGTACAACACAAGGTGGAGAAATTTTTTCTATTTATTATCAGTAGTTGGATCAGATGAATTCTCAGAACAGTTGATGAGTAGAGCGCTGCTGAATAAGATTCACAAACATTATTTCAGTAGTGTCCATGCAAAGCACCACGTGAGCTAGGCTGTTGTGCTGTGTATTGCACTCGAATGAAAAAGAAGACGCATATTCACCCTTCCAAAGGCACACAAGCTAGCCTGTTTGGTTAAAAATTGTTTTTTCCTTGAGGCACATTGACACACACACGCACACATACCGCTTTGCACCAGTCCCTGCATCAGGCTTGTGCACAACTAAGGTATATCCAGCACTGTACAAGCGCGCGCACACACGCACACACACATGTACACACACGCACACACTACTGTGCTCCTTCACGATACAGACAGAATTCAATACATTGTCCGCCAGCTCATTCTGCTTAGAGAGACGCTTGCCAAAGTGCACTTCGCTCTGTCCCGCAGTCACCTCTGCTTGTGCCTGCATGCATGCAGCGCTGCATGACTTGGACCCAACATTTAGGGCCTTCTCCCGCAATGAGAGGGTCGCCAGCGTTCTCAAAAGCTTGGACTACAAGGTTCCCCTGCCAGTCCAGTCCATGTACATCTTCAAGCAACCACGCATAGGCGGCGAGGTGGTGCCCCATCAGGACTCTACATTTCTGTATACTGGTGAGTAGTTCATTTGCAATGGCAAAGGGTGTGAAGAGCAGGCCTACAACCTTACATAGAGAGGTATGCAGGTATGAGGTGTTAGGCATCTGCTCGGAGGATAATGAAGCTTCAGAATGCTTTGGTTGTGTGTCACCTATGCTATACCCATTTGCTGCAATTGAAATGTGAGTTATAGCAGGCAACAAGTCTGTTCCATTGCTTTCTTTAATCTATTCACAGCTATCTTCCTTTTTCTGCAAAATTTCAAGCTAACTCCCGCTTTCTGTGTCGCATGGGAATCTCAAGTCGTTTTATAATTTCCAATGTGACCCAATGCTCATTCCTTGTGCATTGCTTTCCAAGTTCCGGTTGTTTTGTTGCGTGTGGATCCCAGAGCCTATGACAACAGTCGGCTTGTGGTGGGCGCTTGAAGACTGCACAAAGGAAAATGGCTGCTTATGGGCGCAACCAGGCAAGTTTTTCCCAAGTGATGCATTAATTGGCGGCATGGTCTGTGCCATTGGGTTAATTTTCCTCTTAAGTTTTTGTTGGCAGGGGTTTTGTAAAAATCAAGCCGAGCCTTTCGCCTCATGGGCAGTAAAGTTTGCACCTTGGACAAGTCTGTGCTGTTTTGTGTCCTTGCATGAAAGGGTGGCTCAATCTTTGAGTGGTGTTTCCTGCAGGTATCCACAAGCAAGGCCTATCCCGACGTTTCTTAGTCCGTGAAGAAGACAAGACGTCGACCTTTGACAAGCCCAAGGTGGAGTACGACCTTGGCAACTTCGTGCCCCTGGAGTGTCCAGCAGGGAGCTTGGTTCTTTTGCATGTAAGTGGCTTACTTGCTGCTGCAGGTTGCCTCGCTTTCAGCTAGAGTTAATGGAGTTTGCTTGTAGCTTTAGCTGGGCACCAGACTGAAAGCAGGTGGCTTGGAAAATGGCAATACGATGCCAGCAGGTCCTGACATATTAGTATTTCTGTTGGAGGGCAAATGTTTGGGACAGATTAGGCTCATTTCAGCGTCATTGTAATTTTGCTACAATGTAGTTTTGCTACAATGTAAATTTGTTACATGCCTGACTGCTTTCTTTGTGGTTGCCAGGGATATGGTCATTCATCAGTGTGACTGTTTGGTACTATGCCTTTGGTGATGGCCTGTTCTTCAGCTCTATTCTTACAAGCCAACTTCTTCTAGGCTGATACGTTGAAAAGAGCAAGGCCACTACGTGTTTGTGTTTGTGCAATCAAAGATGCTGCCAGAAGTGATTCATAAGGTGCATAAAATGTGGGGTTTAAAAAGGCAAAGCTGCTGTAAATCGCGCGCGCGCACACACACACACACACACACACACACACACACATACACACACACCCACACGCATATACACACTTGTTGTCTGTAACCGCAGGGTGAGAATGTGCACTACTCAGCGGAAAACACCTCAGATGCCAGCAGGTGTGTGTCAGCAGTTCCTGAGTGTTATGGGCATGTGCTTGGTTTACATTGGTGCAAAAAACCAAGTGTGCAGTGCTGTTTGCAAGTAGTTGAACCTCGTATAGGTCTGTACTCAGGTCAGTGCTGCCAGATCAAAATTGATGCAGCCTGCAGGGGAGTGTTGCGGGACAAGTTGGGGACTTCACAGGCTTGTATCAGAAGGTCCTTTAATCACTTGACTCTGCAACAGATGCTTCAGGAGTTTAGGGACACCATTAACACTGCAGCATACTGCCATCTAATTATTGTGAAATGGGAGTGGCAGTAGCAGATTGACAGCTGTGTGATGTGATGCAAAGTACTGTCTTGTGCTCAGGGTGTATTTGCTTCACACACACACACACACACACGCACACACACACACACAACTTGAAGCGCAGAGTGTTAATTTCTCCATGTAACCCTGCAATTGCAGGCACAGCTACTCAATGCATGTGGTTGAGGGTGCCAGTACGTGCAAGTACCCAGCAGACAATTGGCTGCAGCGCCCGCAAGAAATGCCTTTTGAACCAATGTATGAGTCATGAACAGATTTGCCATTGTAGGCATTGTAGGCGGTGTATGCGACCTGAGAGTGGGCTTCTGCGAGACGCAATGCTTGAGCACCTCATTATGCTCCTGTCTCCTTTTCCTTAATTGATTAGGGAGTGTTCTCACTGCATACATAGTTTTTCTTTTTCTTTTCTGCCTTTAAGGTTTACATAGGAGAAGGTTGTACCTACAGGGCTGTTATCACCCTGAATAGATTGGTGTTTAGCAATGGCACCTGTGCATTCGTTACCCGCAATTCCAGCGTGAGATTTGTCCTTGTAAATAGGGGTAGGTGAGTTGCGCACGAGCTTCATGATATTTTTAAGGATATGCCCTTGGAGATGCTGACGGTGAAGCTCTGGATGCAGTGTTTGCTTCCTAATCTGGTTTGGTGGTACCACGTAGAAATGGAAAAAGTAAATCTTTGTTTTGCACTTCAAGTGCAAATAAGTTATTTGCCACAAAGGATAAAATGTAGTAGGGTCTCCTGTAAATCACAAAATTTTAAAGTCAAAAAAGAAAGGAAAGGAAAGAAAAGCTACGCAAGCAGTGAGAACACTCCCCACATCAACTAAGGAAATGGGGATACCTAGGGCCAAGGCACCGTGTATTCCCCTCACCAAGGAAAACAAAAAAAAGAAGTCGATGGGGATCAGGAGGGTTACTAGCAGTAGCTCATGCCTAATCTTAATGACGAGAGCTGAGAGTTCAGGGGTCCCCGAAATACTGGGGATTGAGGATTCTGCATGGTTCAGCAGACGGTGCCTCCCTGGGAGCCTCCGGAGACGGAAGTGGTCCCGGGATTGAGCCCTCGTGGCGGTGAGGTGGTCGTTAAAGTGTTCGCACGCAGAATGACCCCTTTCCTTAATCAACGCTCGGGGTGTATACCGCCTGCGTAGCTTTTCCTTTTCCTTTGAGAGCGCGTCTGGTACTCGAAAGTTTATAAGCGTACTGGACGTAATGAGCACGAAGCTTCAGAGCAAGCTTGGTGGCCTTGTGAGTGTCAATTTGAAGATCAAGCTCTTTAAGGGGCTCAAAAGCGTGGGGGCTGTAGGTGACCCCGCCCACACCTAACAGAATGGTATGGAGGGTGACTTGACCTGAGGCCCTAGAAAGATGGCGACACAGATCATGGTGCTGCTGCTTGGAGGCTTCGAGCTGGTTCTTGGGCCGGGTGTCTTCACAGTATTTGACCTCCTCAAGAGGATCAAAGTCAGAGTAATCTACTCCTGCCTGCCTGCAAAAGATGATGCTATTTTGTGATTTATCTGGCCAAACTGAAATTTATGTGTGAGGAATGAGATTTATAAGCGTTCCATTGTTTCGCTCTTCACCGCAATGCCGCTGAAAGAGCTTGTGGGGTTGTAAGGGAGTTGCATGAGCTGAAAATTCAAGTCTTAAGCACTCTGCTGCTTAAGCACAATTGTCACAAGCTTGTTGAAGGTCTGGAACTCCAGTCTTTCAGCTATCATCTTGCTCTCTTTCTCGTTGCTGGACCTGTCTTCTTTTTCTGCCTGCTGTTCTTCTCTCAGCCTGAACTTTGTGGTGGGGTGGTCATCCGGTCTGTGCACCAATGTGGCCCCCTTTCCTTAATTGATGTAGGGAGTGTTTCACTGCCTACGTAGTTTTTCTTTTCTTTCACTATCCTATCAACACAAAAATAGAATTATACGGAGCAAAAAGCCAATGCTTTAGTAAATAATGAAGTTGGAAAACAGCTTAATCAAAAATCTGAGATGTAGGATTAAAATAGAGCACACTCGATACCCTCCTATAAACTATGGCACTTCACGCTTATCTTTGTAAATTTTCACTTTTGAGTTTCGAACGAAGCTCAAGACGCTGTGCTACAGGACCATTTTCCTTCGTTGCACCTCAAGCTCCGTAAATTCTGCTGCAAAAATTTAAATTATGAAATGCAAACAGTTGCGGTTAGTACGGCATGATAAGATTTTGGAAAGCAGAGTATTTAGGTTGATTGTGATAAAAGCCTTCTATAAGGTGATTTATTTTGTTTACGTAATACAAGCTATTGAATACGCCATCGAGGCAAGCGTTCCACACCTTCGAACTTAGGTCCCAAATGGAGGCAGTACCAGAGCCACAGCCTCATGAACAGCAGCAGCCACATGAGCAACAACCTGAGCAAATGGATGCAGAGCCTGAAAAGCCCTCCATAGCTACTCCAGAGACGGTAATTTCTCAAGATGGGCATTACCCATGTATAGTGTGCTTCTTTGCATGTTCATGTGTGTGTATGTTTGTGTGTGCGTGTATGTGTGTGCGTGCGTGTGTGTGTATGTGTGTGTGTATGTGTGTGTGTGTGTGTGTGTGTGTGTGTGTGTGTGTGTGTGTGTGTGCGCGCGTGCGTGCGTGCGTGTGTGTGTGTGTGTGTGTGTCCGTGTCCGTGTGTGTGTGTCCGTGTGTGTGTGTGTGTCCGTGTGTGTGTGTGTGTGTGTCCGTGTGTGTGTGTGTGTCTGTGTGTGCGCGCGCGTGCGTGCCTGGAAGCTAAGGGCAGGCATACCTTGACAATTGCTTTGTATCTGCTTGATATATTGTACTTTACGGGTCTAGCTTGCACATCGAGTGGTCATCAATAAACAACAGAAACGAAGCAAAGGATAAAAAGAGGTGTTAGCCAGTGGTGTTCAAACGCAAGTCAGCCATTCAATTTGTCTAGCTGAACACCAAGCACAAGTTTCTTGCCCTGAACCCAGCCTCTGCTGTATTCCCTATGTGCTGGCTCTCCTCATTTGAATGTTAAAGTAACAGGTCCTCCTTGGTTGTTCATGGCTTTGATGCAGGTGAAAGCTTCTGAGAAAGCAGCCCTTAATGTTCATAAGAAGCTCAGCGTACAAGCCGCGCCTGTCAGGCAATATTTGGTATGAGATGGACATTTTGATTTCTTTGCTCGGTTTATTCAATTGCATTGCAAATACTTGTTATGCTGCTGCCAAATGTAGGCAAGGTTGTGATGGCTCAAGCTTGCCTGCCAGGCCCATAACAAGCAAATGATAGTTGACCTCAAAGGCTACAAAAAAACATCTGCAGGTCAGCTTTCCCAGTAGGAAACGTTTTTTGCAAAAGGTACCGCTCAAATCTTTTATCACCCGCGCCCCCTTCGGTATTTATTTTGGGGTGTCCCACATGTTTTCGCAGGGGCTCTCAGCCCTATTTGCCCAGGATGTTGAGAGCTGTGAAATTTGCACGCAGTATGCACGAATCCCTCAATTGAGGGTTGAGAACTGCTTGCTCTCTGCCTGCTGCTGCTGCTGCTCCTCCTTTCTGGGAGGGGAAAGCAGGAAGCTCCCATACCCAGCTGTTGACGTCCTTCTGACACTTGGGTGTAGGTTTTGGTTGGGACCTTTGTTTTCGTTTGAATAAAATGTCACTTCCATGCAATCCATGCACGCTCAAAAATAACTAGTTTTACGTGTCCACAATCATCCTGCACACCTCAAATACATGATAAAGGTTGGCCAGTTCTGTGTCAAAGTCTTAAATACGTATAAATATCGTATTTACAATGTACAATATAATGCCCATATTCTGTAGATTTCAGAAAATGGAAAGTGTCCCAAATGAAACCATGTGAGGGTCAATCTGCAGCTCTTGAAGATTACATTATACTCACAAAATATGGCGCACAACGTAACCACAGAGGGTAAGGGCAGACAAATTAGCACATGCGTGCACACACACATGCACGCATGCATGGATGCACTCAATGCTGTGCCTCACGCCTCACGCCCTCTCATGCATACATGTGCGCCAGTGTTTCCTTCAAGGATTTCGGAAAACCTTGATTTCATCTCTCACCCCAAAATGGCAATCTCAGAAACTCAAGGTTCATGTCTTTTCTTTTCACAAGCCCAGCCCGCCAAGAGGCCACAGGCCTCCAGGCGTATGACAGCATGTTTGGAGATAAGCGCTTTTATTCATTGTGCCTTGTCCTTTGTTTATGACAGCAGTTCACTCCACTCGCGCATTCTTGCCCCCGCCAATGTTTAGCAGCTACTTCATTCAACGCCACATCCTACAACTGAGCCCCCTGAGCGCAACCGGTGACCGGTAACCGGTCAGATATTGATGCTTCAGCCTATTGCGCTTGGGGTTTTGGAGGTATTCATGGCGCTTAACATGCGCTCATTCTCCACTGCACCTGGCACCAACACCTTCACCGGCTTTAACAGCTTGACCCATTCCCCAAACCGCTGGCATTCCCCCAAGTGCTCCACCTCCTAGGGTTCCGTTGCCAGCCTGCCCTGTCCTTCTGTTTGAGCATCCATGCTTTGCCTCTCTTGATGGTTGCTGCTGTTCTCATGGCTCTTCACTGTCTGTGCCCGGCACTGGAAGGTCACATCACACAAGCTGCACCCTGCCATAAGGTGGCCATCTTCACCTGGCCCTTTAACACCAAGGCCGTGCTCACGGTGGGGCTGCCCATCAGCAGGAGGCTCTTTGAACCATTTGGCCTGGAACTTGGTTGGTTGTGACCATAGCACCCTGATTTAGCTTTTTTGTTCAAATTCTCATCACCACTTATTTGTTTTAAGACTGCAAAATTTGATAATTTTGGATTTCAATGGAGCTCTGGGCAAGAGGGTCCCACACAGAAAGAAAGAAAGAAAGATCTACGCTTGCCGTTCGGCCGCATGCATTAAGGAAAGAGTCTCCCATCGACTCCCACCGATAGAGGGCATCTGTATCTCCACCCTGGCCACAAGGATTCGATCCGGGGACCTCCTCCTTGCTGTCGACCTCCTCGCGCTTGACCAGGGCTCCCACACAGAGGCCCTCAGACAGCCCTCTATAGTTGGTTTCATGCCGATTGGAACATTCAATTTCCTTGGCATCTTGCCAAACGACATGGTATGTTGGGTTAAAGGAACACTGATGTGCGCGCACACGTCCAGGCGGCTTTGTGCACACACCCATACACATGTGCTCACACCCATGCGTGCATACATGAGCACATTTAGTAGGGTGCATGCGCATGTTCTCCCTTGCAACGCTCCCCTCCACCCCTTGCACACAACAGCTGCAGTGCCAGTCCAGAGTTGAGCCTCCTGCTGCTTTTGTTGATGCTGGGGCCCCATATCCTGAGAGAGGGTCCACTTGTGGAGCTGCAATCCAAATCCACATCGTTGAAAAAGCTATGGATGTTTGCCGTATGATACGTAGAAAATATGTAATAACACCGTATATGCGGAGTCGTATGAAAAATGGCTACGGGAGGGGGGGTCTGTATTATACCCGTATATCTGTGCCTGTATTATCTATGTATATTATACACCTACAGAACTGGCCTGCCCTACACATTATTATTGTGGGATGATGTAATTTGTTAACGGCATCGTGAGGGAGGATTCTTTCTTCTTTTGGAAGGCACATGTAAATTTGGGCTGGGCCCCTCTGCCCCCCTTCTCCAAAAGCCCCCCTTCCAGTGCCCCAGTTAGGGTTACAAGGGTTGCAAGGGGTTGGCGTACAGCCCGAGCATCTGGCTGATCGGCTGCTGGTGAAACATTCTCATCCAGCATCAAAATTGGAACCAATTCTGACAATAATTTTGAAAATCTGTACGAGTCTTGATTTAGAAAAGCATTGACCTTAAAATCAGTCAAAACGTGGAAATTCGCCAAGAAAGGAATAAAGTCAGCGTCTGGAAGCTGGGCAAAAGTGTAATGGTTTTAACAGATCAATGAACAGGTCCTTGTATTTTCTGCGCAGCTTACACACCTCAAGGCAATTGCAATTCCAGTGCCCCAGTTAAGGTACCAACCTGCTCCTTTTTGAATCTCCATCCATCTGCATCCTCACTGCAATGGACAAGTGAGTTGCAGCAGAGTTATGGGGCAAAAACTGAGCGGATGCCCATGCATACCTGCCCTGCCAGGCACCCACACAACTGGCTTGCAAGTCCACAAACTGCCCTTCTAACTTAACCATGCAATAACACATTGTACATTGCAACTATCCTTGGAGTCTGAATTGCTGTTCTGCACGTTTGCCTCCACCACCCCCGTGCTCCACACTCACGTGCATGTGGCCTTGTCTCTGGATCATGCACACTGGCTCCCTCTTTTTGTTTCATACTTAAAAAAGGATGCCAATCGACAAGCTTGAGCTTAGAACTCCAATGGTACGTTTGTAATGCTGGAAAATCGGCTCAAAAAAATTATGGAGGTGGGCTCCAAAAAGTTGACCCTCTCCGTTTGGATCCACATGTACACCAACTAATAACTCGTGAGCCCAGGAAGCCCAAATATGCATAGTTCTCATATAAATTGACACGTGCTGCTCAACATTTACACACTCTTCCTTCCTGACAGCATCATCTTCACTGTGTTGCCAAAGGAGCAGGCGCATGATCATGCTTGTTACCTCTGTGATATCCTACACTGCAAGAATATGAGCTAGTAAGGATTTTTCAGGCACTATAAGCTTGACCAATAGGTTCAGATGCGATGATATCTCCCATAGCCCTTAGGGAGACAGTTTGCTTTTTATTAAACCCATCTGCACTCCCACCTCCATTGCTAGTGTGTTATGCTGGTGGAAGGCATGCACTCTGGTCATTGGTTAATACAGCCATGCAGCAACTGCAACGACAATGATGGTCCTGCATTTTTGCTGCTTCATGCTGCAGGTGTTCACGTTCACACCGTCTGTGATGCACATAGTTTGCAGCAAGTGTTAGGTCAGTGATGATGTTGATTGCATGTTTTGCTTCTGTGTTGCAGGAAGCCACCGTGGTGCCTGTTGTGATGCAAGGCATGCAGGCTGTGTCCAAGGAGCGACCTGAAAATCCAGTGGAGTACTTAGCTTACTACCTGCTCTCACACAACCCAAACCCATCTCCTCAACCAAAAGAGCAGCCTCCGGCAGCAGCACCTCCGCCACAACCAGTGGGAGGAGCGCCTCCTCCATCATAGGTAATTTAGCCAGCTCTTTAAAGGAAATGCGAGAAAGGGACGACCTCAGGGGGTCGCCAGGGAACAACAGAGCAGCGCAGTCCAGAACGCGCAAATGGGCATTTGTTTGCACCAGCCAATTTAAAACAGAGAGAAGGTTTGCAATCTATCAACCATAATCGACATCGTATACGGAGTTCTTTTCTTATATCATCCATTGTCCCTGTTTGGACACTTCCCCAGCTGTTGGCTTTTCATTGGGGGCTCTTTACTGTGAAGAATAAATTGTACGCACGCTAAGAATTGAGGTGGATCTATCAGGTGATGCATCTGTTTTAATGTTATTTGTCACGTTCAGGACACTGGCAGTTCAACTCCCTACATCAATGATTGAAAGAAGAGACCAGCAAAAAAAGGGAGGCAGGCCAGGATCTGCCATGGTGCTCTAGTACTTTTAATGGGGCTGAGCCTTCTGCCTGAAATATAGGCTGTTTATCCTGCTGGACTCTGCCAGCCAACAATAGGTTAGTTACAAGTTACAATGGGGTTTGACCTTGAGCCAGGTAGTTTGGCTGCTTGACCTGCTCGACTGTTCCAACTGCACAAAAAATATCCATGAGATCGGAAATAAAACGATAAGTCTCATTAGTTTGCTTCTGCAGGAAATGAAATGCATCCTCAGAGCTTGAGAATAGTAGAAAGTGCCTACAACATTAGGCTAGAAAGGAAAGGGTTACATCACGTAACCCTGTGATAGCTATACCTGCCTAGGTGGGCAGCTTAACTGGAGCATAAAAAAATATGCCTCGTAATTAAACCAAACCAGACTTGGCTTTTACATTTTCTGAGATTAGAAACAGAATTCCAAAGCATACGTATTCTTGTTTGAACAATATATAAATAGCCATATCCATTAAATTTATACTCAAACACATGCTCATCATTAATAGAGGGATGCTTGTATTACAAGCTCAGGGCCTGTTTTTGCGGCTGCAACAACTAGGTGTAACCAACCAGGCCAGCCTAGTCAGGAATTGTGAAGTAAAGTCACCGCTCTTGATTGATGGAAAGACCCAAGGAAAACAGAAGGGAAGGAAAGGGTTACATAGCTGTACCTGGAGGGAAAAAGAAGAAGGTAAGCAGGTGAGGCAACCCCAAGCGTGAGGCGACCCCACCAACTGTGCACTTGATTGAAATCAAGTACTGTGAAGACACAAGGTCTGGACAACAGTTGGAGGCGGCACAGCTGCAGCATGCAGACCCCTGCAAACTCATAAATGCAAAAATTGTGACTCTCCACACCATCCTTTTGGGTGTTGGTGGGACCTGCTACACTGAGCACACCCTTAACCAATTTAAAAACCTGGGACTTGACCACCAATGCACCAATGAACTTGCTCGCAAACTTCATGCCCATTCTGTCATGTATGCCAACAAGCTTGTTACCACTAGGCGTGCTATTGAAAACAAGAATACTTCTTGCAGCCTGGTTGTGGAGCCGGGTGCTTCCAATAACCCTCCAGATCCCCATTAGAGTCTTCTTTTTGTAGCTTCGTGGTGGAGGGGACTCACGGCTCTTCTGAGCCAATGTGTCTCCTCTTCCTTAATTGATGTAGGGAGAGTTTCCTCTGCCTACGTAGTTTTTCTTTTCTTTTCTTTTCATGTATGCCAACAAGCTTGTTACCACTAGGCGTGCTATTGAAAACAAGAATGCTTCTTGCAGCCGGGTTATGGAGCCAGGTGCTTCCAATAACTTATTGGAGGGTTGAACCCTCCAGATTCCCATTAGGGTCACCCTACGGTCTTCTTTTTGTAGCTTCGCGGTGGAGGGGATTCAAGGCTCTTTTGATGTGTCCCCTTTTTCTTAATTGATGTAGGGAGAGCTTCCTCTGCCTACGCAGTTTTTCATTTCTTTTCTTTTTTCTCTCACCCTCTTATGAGGGAGACTCATGGCTCTTTGAGCCAATGTATTTCCTTTTCCTTCATTGATGCAGGGAGTGTTCTCACTGCCTACATGCTTTTTTTCTTTTTCAGCCAAAGCCCTCCTGGGGCAGGTCTTGCCTCCATGGACATAGGCTTTGTAGCACCTGCAGGTTCCTAAGCACTCAACAAATAGAACCTTCCCTGAATAAATTTTTCCTTGTGCTTTTCCTGACAAACAGAGGCTCACTTCTAGTCGCCCTGGTGCAATATTAGTTGTTCTAATAAAAAGAGAGCCAAGAACCAATGCCCTGTATCAGTTGATTTAGATTTAGATTTACACAGGGGGACCTTCAGCCAGACTGTTCGGCTGATCGGCCTGTGACTGGTCCTCGCCAGCCAACATAATGTCCATAAGCTCAGAAACAAACGAAAAAAGCTTGTTGTTGTGTTGCAAGAGGAAATCAGAAGCATCCTGGACACTGGCTTGTTGTAAAAATGGTTGCTCCATTGAAAAATCACCAGAGAAACAGTTGAACAGGTAAGCGTACTTTCTTCTCAAAGCACAAACATCTGCGTCTCTGCACATTAAAAGGGCATGAGCCTCATCTTGAATCTCATCACAAGAACAGCGATCACACAAAAGAGTGTTCCGAGTATCCCAAGCTGCTGTCTCCACCTTCAGTGTGTGTGCCCTAAGTCTGAAACGGCTAACATTCGTCATGACATGTGGAGACAAATCCAAATGCATGTGCCTTGGTAAACGGGCAGGGGCACGCACGTTATGGTCAAAAGGCACTGCAGAAAGAGACTGGTAAGTTGCCAGCTTACTATATGTGTCCCGCGGGTTCACTCCCTCAACATCTCTCCACACTGCCCGCAGCCTGTGTCTGAGGTCATCAGTAAACTCTTTAATAGGGATAGGAGTGCCCTGCCGCAGAGCTTGCACAAAGGAATCGCAGCGCCGTAAGCCTTGAAAAGCATCTAAAACTTGAGCAGTCCAGCAGGCTGGCTCACGCGAATGAATATTCAAATCCGCTTTCAACACTCTTCTCAACGTCTCACTGTTAGACCTCAGCATGCTATTATACATTTTGACAACAGACCTAAACCAGTAAAACTGAAGCGGCTCATGACCACACTCCCTCAGGACAGCCCAGTTTGTAGTGGTACGCTTAACACCCAGCGTGCTCTTAAGATAACTCATGTGCCGCACTTGCAGATCACTTGCAAATTCCTTGCCCCCTTTAATGTATTCAGTGCCCCACACTTGGCCTGCATACATTCCAGCTGGAACCACATACGTCTTCCCAAGCCACAGAGACACGTACGGCCTATTTGCCAGAAAATTCTCACGAACAAATTGACGAACCCGAAATGCAGACGCCATGTATGTATGCCCTGTATCAGTTGAGAAGCTGGGGGGGGCCACGGAGAGAACAAGGGACACTCAGCACCAGCCATAGCCTCTCCACCTGCTTCCATGGTCACCGGACGGTCCGTCACCCTAGTCAACCCCTTCCAGAACAGAGGCACGTCCACGTCGAGGAGGTCAAGTACTGTGACGCCACCAGGCCCAAGATTCAGCTGGAGGCCTCCGAGCAACAGCACCGCGACCTCTGTTGCGATCTTTCAAGGGCCTCAGCTCAAGTCACCCTCCATACCAATCTGTTAGGTGTGGGAAGGGTCATCTACACCCCCCACACTCTGGAGCCTCTTAAAGAGCTTGGTCTTGATACTCATAAGGCCACCAGAATTGCTCTGAAGCTTCATGCTTACTCGATCAGCATGGGAAGAAGTCCTCTCCAGTGCGCTTGTAAACTTGCTAGCACCAGATGCATTTTTGAAGACTTTTCTTAAAAGAAACTATGTACTACAGTAGGCAGTGAGAACACTCCCCACATCGATTAAGGAGAAGGAGCCACATTGGCTTAAAGAGCCGTGAGTCTCCCTCACCAGAGGGTAAGAGGGAAGCTAGTGTGGGTCTGATGGATTTCTGGAAGCATGCAGCCCCCATGCACCAGAGTTATGATGAGTATTTTTGATTTCAATGGCACGTCTCGTAGAGGCAAGTTTTTGTGCATGTTGTACAGAGTGGGCATGGAGCTTTCGTGCAAGCTTGGTAGACCTTTGCGTGTCAATCCCTAGTTTTTATACTGATCTAAGGTATGGGCAGTATAGATAGTCCCACCCACACCCAGAAGGATTGTGTGGAGAGTGATCTCAGCGCCTTGGAGTTTGCACAGTTCAAGGGTTACAAGGGGTTGGCCTACAGCCTGAGAAACAGGCTGATCGGCTGCTGGTGAAACATTATCATCCAGCATCAAAAATTGAAATCAATCCTGATAAAAATTTTGAAGACCTGTATGAGTCTTGATTTAGGAGAGCATTGACCCCGAAATCAGTCAAAATGTGAAAGCTCGCCAAGAAAGGAATAAAATCAATGTTTGGAAGCTGGGCAGAAGTATGTAATGGTTTAAAAAGATCAGTGAACAGGTCCTTGTATTTTCTGCGCAGCTCACACAACACACAGCAATTGCAGTAGAAAAGAACATGTTTCTCGTCCTGGACTTCAGCACATCCACACTTATCACAAATATTTGAACCACCCAACCATTTACAGGACTCGACCTTCAAGCAGTGGGCACGAAGCCTGAACCTACTCACATTCCTCATGACTCCTTTATCCAGATGCACAGTTCACTGTGCTGTTGCTGTGAGGCTTCTAGCTGGGCACCAGGCCTTTTATCTTCGCAGTATTTGGTTTCTATTAAGTAGTTGGCGGTTTTGGATGTTCAATTCATGGAGTTGCCTGGCTGGAGTTGTGCTGCTTTTTACTAATTCATTACGTCTCATACTGCGATGTACCCGATGTGAGGAGGGAGGAGGTGGTTTATTTGGCTTAGCAGGGCAAGGAGTGACCAAGATAGCACAGGAGATGCGTCTACTAGACCCTACTAGCTTGATCAGAAATGCTGGGGTTGAAGAGGTAGGGAGGTATAATGCGATTAGAGATTTGCTCAGTGATGTGCATGTCATGCTGGGCCAGATGTTCTGCGCTGCCTACATCCATTTGTAAGAGGTTTGTAAGAGAAAGAAAAGAAAGAAAAACTATATAGGCAGTAAACACACTCCCCACATCAATTAAGGAAAAGAGGATACCTAGGGCCGATGCACCACTCTTAACCAAGAGTAACAAAAGAAAGAAAGAAAGACTACGCTTGCCAAGTCTGGCCGCGTGCATTAAGGAAAGGTCACCTGAAAGGCAGGGCCCCACCACACAGACCAAGAGGAAGAGGTGGCACAGACGTCTACACCAGCAAGTTGGCCTCCACCATGGGACCTACGACACAACTATCAGGCAGGCCCTGTCCAGCAAGCTCAAGACCCACCCCAAAGCCAACAAAACAACTAACAAAAGAAAGAAGTCAGTGAGGATCAGGAGGGTTACTAGCAGCAGCCCGTGCCTGATAATGCTGATGAGAGTTGAAAGAAGTCTTCTCGAGAGCTCGTGCTAGCAAGTCTGTAAGCATACTGGACAGAATGAGCATGAAGCTTTCAAGCAAGCTACGACCCTTAAGAGCCTTTGCTGACCACTCTCAATATCATTCTGCAAGCAATGTTGTGTTGCTCAGTTACCATGTTACAAATGGCGGGGCATTCGTAAAGAAGAATTCTTTCCACTCTTATCAGCAAGATCAGGCACGGGCTGCGGCTAATAACCCTCCTGATCCCCTTTGACTTTTTTCTCTTTTTCTCTTGGTGAAGGGGATTCATGGTGCCACGGCCCTAGGTATCCTCTTTTCCTTAATTGATGTCGGGAGCTACATGGTCTTAGAACCAATGTGGCTCCTTTTCCTTAATCATTGCGGGGAGTTTTTACTGCCTGCGTAGTTTTCCTTCTTTTCCTTCTACTGCTGTATATGTTTCAAAGCATTCGTTTCAAATATACCCATACCAAGCTTCATCTTTACTAGGATATTAAACGGTGTCTGGCATTCAGAGGAAGGAGGACTTATGTTTCTCCCTCCATAAGCACACTAGCCAGCCTGGACGATATCAGTTACACTCGGTAGGGACTCTGGTCCTTTCCTTAATACACGCAGCCTAGCGGCAAGCGTAAGCTTTTTCTTATCTTACCAATTACAGGGTTCCCCGAGAAATCTCCCAAGTGGAACTCAGCATGCAGACCTCTGCTAGAGCACTAGAGGGAGAGCTGTGACCTTACACACCATGCCATTGGGTGTTGGTGGGATTTGTTGACTATAACTATACAGAACGCCAGAAATCAGTTTTTAAAATCAGGCCTTGATCATCAACGGGCAACAAAGCTTGCATGTAACTCCATGACCATTCTGTACAGTATGCAATGTTACTTCTTACAGCCAGATTCTGGAACGTGGTGCCTCTAGTAACCCTCCAGGTCCTCACTAGCCCTTTCTATTAATCATCTTTGCCGTGGAGGGGAATCACAACCTGAGAACACACAATTTCCTTGATTAATGTAGGGAGAGTTTCCTCTGCCTACGTGGTTTTTCTTTCCGCCTCATTTCTCTGCGATGGGAAGGATGTGTGTCTTTTTGACCTTTAGGAATTCTATCTTAAAGCTTCAAGGAGGCTCCAACTCACTCCAGCTTTCTTTCCAGCCTTGGATTCGTACCTAGTGCTCTTCATCTTAAAGGCAAACATGACACGCAATCATTCAACAACCTTATCATCTGTCAACCAGATATTGTGCACGCATTAATGATTAAAACAGTCTACAAATATGCAGGTTGTCAAACGTTTATGTACATACAAGGCTTGAAAGCCATTTCTTTTGGCGTACATACGCTTTTCTTTTTATACGTGTGTCACTCATGCACCTAGATCAGGGGAGCAAGCACCTGCAGTTCCAAATGCAGGGAAAGTGATGACCTGGTCAGGCTTGGTTTCCAAAGAAAAGAAACAGTATTATAATCATACGCAAGAGGTGCAAGATGAAAAGTCATGAAAATGCAATCTAGCTGGCAAGTCGCCACCTTGAACTGCTTGATGATTTCACGCAAGCGTTCAATTCCATGTTGCTTGAATAACAAATCCAGATCACAGCAGCTCTGAGAAGAAGGATTTTTGCAACGAGGCACTGTCAATACCCTCAGACACCTTCAGAAGCTCTGAGAATCTACTCACCTTATCCACGAGATGCAGCACACACGATCCAGAAATGATAGTCCTAACGACCTTGGCTGCACGAGTGATGCCGTCAAAGGTAGCAGCCGCTGCTAATGAGCCAGCTCTGCAGCAGGGGTGTGCAAGAAGATAGGCTTACACTGAGAAATTTTTTGGTTGGCTGTGTACTACCAGGATGCATTGGATGCCCGGTAACCCTGCCAAAGAGGGAGAACAACTGATTACAGCTGCATTGTGACAAAAGATAGCTGTTCCTGGTCCAAATTCAGGAGACGAGAAGTACAGGGCACAAGGAATTCCTTCTTATTGGAAAATAACCAACATATTTCACATACAATTTGGTGATGATCAGGGGGGTGCCCAATGCTGATGCGTGCACAGAAGTGCCCTCAGGAATGCTGGATGGAGGGAGGCTTTTACCTGCAAATATTGCACCCGTTCAAGAAAGAAATACTGCATAGGCAGAGGAAACTCTCCCTACATAAATGAAGGGAAAGGAGGCACATTGACTCCACCTTCCTTTCTGTATCTCCTTTTTGCAATCTTTCAAACGCCACAAGGCCTTTTCAAAAGGCAATACTTTGCTGACAAAAGTATTGTGTATTGCTTGTTTTCAGGCTTACAGCAAACCAGAGCTCCAACTGAGTTACCTCGAACCTCAAGGTCAGACCTGCAATGAAGTGAGCTCTGAGAGCAGCGCGTCCTTGGGGTTTTGTGAGTTGGTTGAAAGCTGCCTTTTCGCCACCAACTTGCTTGCTGTGGGCAGATAGAGCACTGTAAGGGCAGGTAGGGACAGACACAAGAGAGGTCAGCTGGCAGGCAAATAAACCAGATAATGTGAGCAAACCCAGATCATACTTGATTATTTTCTTGAGACACGGGGGTTTGTCTTCGGTTTGTCTTTAGTATAGTGCAAGACTACTTCATACCAAATGTCATCATGCCAGGTGGTGTTCTAACTCACCTGTCATCAGGAAGAAAGAAGGTCCCTTGGCCTTGCGATAGAAACTCAGCATCCAGCCCGGCAAGCTGTGCTGCCTGAGAGGTTTAAAACAAGTCCGACTTTGTTGCAACTTACGTTAAAAAAGATGTGTACTGATGTGGCCAGGGGGGGTCAGGGGCGGGGGAGTGTAAGGTATGCACATGTATAGGAGGCCAGGCAATGCAGGTAGCTGTTGCATGCATACCTTCATAGCAAGAAATATGCTGTGGCCCTCTTCGTATGCAGCTGGCGACGAGGGAGCTAGGGGATGAGGTAAGGGCTGGACGGGGCTAAGGCACAAGTCAACAATGTGGACTATGGCATTGGGGCCATGCAGGATGTTGCCTGGATTGTGCGTGTATATGTGTGAGTGTGTGTGTGTGTGAGAGAGAGAGAGGGAGATATTGTTTTGTTATAAAGTTGTATCTCCGTATACAAATGTTTCATGTAAGAATAATTTGGCCAGTGAGGTTGTGCTTTGGATCGATGCTTTGCATACAGTATGTAACACTGCTATGACCTCAAGAGGATTCCATGGTTCCATGTCTTGAGTACGCAGCTGACTGATTTGTACAGCACTTCACAATTAAGCAAGTAGACAGGACAGCCCACAATGCCAGTACCAGGATAATGCTATGAAATAGAATGGCAGATGGTTTGGGGCCTTTGTAGCGCTTCTAAGGGGAACTGACCTCCAATGATCTCTCCAGGTAAAGATCCCGTGGATACACTCAATAGAGGACCACTGCAACAAAGGAATGAAAGCAAGCCAATGTGTCTCATTTTCCTTAATTGATGTAGGGAGTGTCCTCACTGCCTACGTGTTTTTTTCCTTAAGCAAGCCAAACAGGGAATGAAGTTTGCCAAACAGAGGGCGCCAGGGGTTCAGCCACGTGTTCTGCTCTCACATGCCAGTGGCATGTGAGAGGTATGAAACTTTCAGATGCAACATGAAAAGGCATACCACGGCTGACCATGCACAAAAAAGAACATTTTGCACATATACTGGCTCCGTGCTCATGGAAAGCACCTGCACATACTGACCTTTTTGTCACTGTGATCCTGTCTCCTGTGAGGGAGGCGTACACAGTGACTCCTTCTGGAAAGCTCTCTAGAGTTAGAACCACATCTGCACAGGAACATGTCACTTGTGGATGAAACAGAAGGATGCAATTCAAGGAGACAGGATGGAATTTTTCCAAATTCAATCATAAAAAGGGGTCAGAAGCTGGGCTTACTGAGACATTGAAAGAGTCGATGCATGCGTGTTTGATGCTGCATGGTTTTGTGGCGCAAAGCCAGATAAAAGTGACAAGGGCAACCTAATTCTTAGCCTGCCCGCATCAGATGCATGCTATGCACAATTAGGTCAGCTAGGTCGCTGCTGCCAATCAGCTGATGCAAACAGGTAGAAAGAAAGAGAGCATGACGCAAACAGGTTTGTTTAGAAGCAGCTATTCTTTATGATATGTTTTCGATGCTGCAGCCCTGCTGCACGCTGCGTATCCTGGAGCAATGTGAAGTCTGCTGAGGCACCTGGAATGACGTGTGCCTTTATGGCACTTTCCCCTGCATCGGATGTGATCATCGAAGCAGCCATTGGTTCTGCTGCTGCATATCTGGCTATAGCAGCATTTGATGGAGCAAAGATGGTGCCCGTGAAGAGGTCCATTCCTGCCCGCCTGAGTGTCTGTAAGGAAGGTTAGAAAGATCGCAAAGCTTTGGTGTGCAATTCCGTGGCTTGCTGAGGTGGCTGAACATTAATGCAGCTTTGCCCATCGATCTAGGAACCAATGCTCTTGGCTGCACCGCATATTGCTGCTCAAGCATGAAAAACTGCAGCGAGAGATCATGTTCACAATGGCTTATAGCTAAGCAGCTGGTGCACATGGGTGCTTTAGCCCAGCAAGCCCCTCCCAGTACCTACCTCAGTAGCATATGTCAGGTCTTCCGTAGTTGCTACCCTTGGTGTTAGCGCAGACCCTGAGGGTGAGTCTGGGCAGAGAAGGGGTGCAGGAATAGGACCAGGGGGGCGTGGAATGGTGGAGGGAGCTTCTTCTTGAGGCGCGCCTAGGGGCTCCAGAACCTGGCAGCAGGCATGCAACATGAGTTGATCTACATCAGGGACGCTCTTGAGACAATTCTCATAACCAAGAAAGGGCACAACAAGTGCGCTACAACGTGTGCATCTGAGGGGTCCCCAAGCATCTCTGCATCAGACTCCATCAGGTGCACACGTTGTAGCACCCTTGTTGCGCTCGTTTCTTGTATTGGCACATGTGCTGTGATGCAAAGCAGGGGCGTTGCGCAGACTCACAGCATCAATGGTGTGGAGGACGTTCCCAGCCCACTGCACATCTGGAACCACGATCCTGGCAACTGCTGTTGGGGAAGATACCTGCACAAACGATCCCCTGGAATGGCAACAGAAGGAGCGTGAATACACAATTGCATTTTCAAGGATGCCTTTGCATGAAGTGGATCCAGTTAAAAAGATCCCAACACACTGTGGCACTAAGTCTTGCAAAATGTCAGGCACACCAAAAGAGGGTGCCACACCATTTTGCGGAAACCCTCCCCTGCCGGTGATCTCACCATCTCGTGACCTCACCTTTTTGTGACAACCAAAGGCTGGCTGCAGGCCGAGGTATAGGGCGTGTCACCTTCAGCAAGGTCACTCAGCAGCATGGGGAGCCCTTTGATCATGTGGCCACTCACAGCATGAGCAAATGCTGCAGTATAGTTGTTGCAGAGTGAAATTCACTTAGGGTTGAGCTCAAGTTGATCCTGTTTTGCTAGATGCCCTCACCATCAACCTATTCCTGCCTCCATTGTAAAATGCTGTGCTCCTTCTTGTGTCTAGCATGCACCGCCTAGTTTCTTGCATGCAGAGCCAAACCTGATGGAGAGCCAAGCGTTGCTGCTGAAGTAGCTAAAGGGTTGCTTGCAGAGTAGCGCTTCAGCGCTTCATCAGTGGGAACCTGTAAGAGGATACCAGGCATGTACTGATTCTGCATGAGAAACAAACAATGTGGGCACCTTTGTGCACTTGGACTGGCAAAAACGGAAGGTTTGAGAATAGACACAAGCTGGATTTAAGACTTGAGCAGTCTTTTATTGCTTTTAAGCTCAGGCTACTTACAAAAATGCAGTTGCCTGACTGGAGCACTGATGGGCCTGCTTGAGTCAACGCCTGCGGGCAGTAGAGTTCAATGCAGACCCCAAAGACCGGTTTTTAAATGCTTTGCTGCATGGAAAACAGTGCCACTTTGTGCACATCCAAGCTGTGTGCAACCAGGAAGGTGCAAGCTTCCAGAAGGTTGTGCATTTAGCCGTCCCTGTTTCCGTTGTTTTTTTTTTTATAGCTACTATCATAGTATGAAGGGCTGCCAAAAAGGCTGCTCTTTGCAAACATAAGCAAAAATCAACTGATACTCTCCATAGCTCACATCTTGCGCCCATGTGCAATCACTGGCAATGGCTGATGCGCTGTAGGTTGCCCTCATCCCCAAAGACTGCATCTTTGATGAAATCGATATCTCCATAGGTGAGGGCCCAACTGGCGGAGGGATGAGGTCGGCTGCTGATGCAGACCTTAAGGAAGATCTTGATGGTGAGGGAGATGCAGGGCTTGATACTGGTAGGGGATGTTGTGGCAAGGCAAAGGCTGTAGGAGGCACAGGCGCACTTTGAGGTGCAGCGACACCACCTGGGGTAAGGCACCTGTCAATCACCTGAACTTGAAGGAGAGAGACAACATTCATGCGCCTTGAGAGGCCCTTAGGGATGGAAATGTTCATGCAATGATGTCTTTTTATGCAAAACGACACCTACAACCAGGTTGCAATCTGAATGTTGGTGCTGGGGATCCAGCAAAATGCCGACAGGTGCAATTCTGTCAAAAGCTCGCAAACAATGACTCACATGGGCTGTGGAGCCATCACCAAAGGGGAAGTTGGCAGTTATCACTGTTGCCATGGGGCCCGAGTTGAGAGACACAGTGCAGTGCACTCCCCTGAAAATCAGGCGGCAGGGTTTTCTAGCAAGAGACATAAAGTTGCAATGCATCCTGTCTTATGTGGAAGTGCAGAGGTAGCCGTACCCACCCAGTGCACCATAAATCTCCTCAATCATCATTTGTCGGTGTCTTTCAAAGAGACTACTGAGAAAGCAAAAACTTTGCTTCGAGTTATCCTGCCCTCTGCGCCAGATGCATTCTCAAGTGGAAATAGGAATTATCCCAGATGGGAGGCACTGAGCAAAAGTGTTAAGACATTGCATTTGAGACTGGGTTGGCAAACAACTTGTTTAAAGGGTTTGAAACCCTTTAGTTAACATGAACCACACAATTGCTCACACCCCAATCAGAGGCTTTTTGTCCCAAAACAACAGACATACTTCCTAAGTTCATTATTTCCATGATCCTAATGAATACCCGTCATCTTAAGCTTTGATTGGCTAGGCGTTGGACCATTTCTGGCACCCTTTTGTTAAAGAAAAAAGGTTAACCTAGGTTTCAGGGAAGTTGCTCACATCGCACACCAGCGACCGTAGGGTTACCTTAAATCCATATCAATTGCAACTATAATACTTTGGTCAAGGAACTCCAGATCACCAAAAATCACCCAATTTGGTGCAGTGAGTGATTTGGATTGACTTGTCTGCAATAAGTAAAGCTCTTGCTGCAGCCTCGTACAGGCATGTTGAAAGTTCTAGTGCTACGGGAAGCAAAGCGTGTGCATTCAAAAGGACGTATGGAGTATGCAAAAAGCAAGTTACCTTGGCCTCAACAGCTCCCAGGTAAATGCTGCCTCTCTCGGGCCCCTACTAGGTAGTACTCACTTGCGGGCAATTGTAAGGAATGCCCCAGGCTCCAATGTGTCGTAGGAACTGAAACCTTCTTCTGAGATCTCTGACAGCTGAAGCGAGTGAGAAGGTATGATGTGGGACCGCACCAACCGAGGATCGGCGCTTGAGACACCTTGCTCTCTTGCATGGTGGAAAATGGCCGTATCGCTGGGCATGAAGGCTGTTGCGTTGTTAAGCAATGCAGTGATGCCCGCCTGCTGCAGCGCCTGTGGCATGCAGTGTTTCACGCTTGGTTAAGGAAAGCCTTTCCTGAGGAGGGGCTGTCCCAGAAGTTGGCAGGAGTGTATGACGGACAGGTCCAGGGGCACAGCGCACTTCAAAGAGCTGTGACGGGAAAGCTTGATAGTTATCAGCAATCAAGGAACAACAGAGTTAAGTGCACCTAATCCTGCTGGATACTGCTTCAGTGCTTTCCTCTTCCTTTCTTCTCTTGGTGAAGAGGATACCCGGTGTCTTGGCCCTAGGCATCCTCTTTCCTTAATTTATGTGGGGAGTGTTTTCTCTGCCTGCGTAGTATTTCTTTCCTGTTCTGCCCTTGATGCATGCAGCCTGAAAAGAAACAGAAGTTAGTGCCCAATATAAGTTTGTTTCCTTTTTTTATCTGATTGGTGTTGCACTGCATATCTGACTAATACAAATACAATGGTGTCATGAAGAGGCAGATTTTCAAAGCCGCCACGCTTTCTCCTATCATCCATTGAAGTTCAGACACAAAAAACTCATCCCCCTCAAGAGGTGCAGGTGAGAGGCAGCCTTTCGCTAAGTGCCTACCACTATGCACGACTAAAAGAACCTTGAAGCAGGCCTGCAAAACTTGGATGACACCACTTTCCATAACTGCCACTGAGAAAGTAACTCCACTTATGTTAAAAGCTAACACATGTGTGTCTTGCAACTACAAGTCTACATTATTGGAGCATGCCTCATATTACTCAATTGTGCTGTTCCAAGTACACCACCCCCTGAAACATTGTTTCAAGGATGAAAGTGTCCATCCACATTTGAAAGAGCTCAAAGCTTGTCATGACATGCACACCTTGATGGACCAGCCGACATCTGCCACATGTGGCGATGCTGCCCCAACTGCCATTGCTTCCTCCTCAGCCTTGGTCTCCAAAGGCCCAAAGGGTTGTGGGGCAAGGGGTATAATGGGCTCCAGAATATGGTCACACACCTTGCATGCGTTCGGGAGTTTCAGCATAGCTTGGCATTTGGTTGATGATGTTTGCCAAAAGAAAAGGAAAAAACCACGTAGGCAGTGAGAACACTCCCTACAACAATAAAGGAAAAGGAGACACATTGGCTCAAAGAGCCGTGTGTCTCCCTCACCAGAGGTTCTAGGGTATAGGGTAGGATAAGGGAGAAGCTTGTGTAGTTCTGGTGGGTTTCTGGCAGCACGCAGCCACAGGGCAACAGAATTATAATGAGTGTTTTTGTTTTCAATGGCACGTCTGGTGGAGGTAAGTCTGTGCGCACATTGCACAGAGTGATAAGTCATTACAACGACGTTTGATTTAAAGAATTGGGGTTGTTTTTCACAAGCCCAGTCTGTGTTAGGCTGTTTTCCAGGAGCGCCGTCCTCCAATGAAAACGCTTAAGACTTGCTGGAGTACATTTTTGTGCTTGCTCTTCCTCTTGGTCTGTGTGATGGGGCCCTGCGTTTCAGGACAAGCGACCTTTTCTTGATGCACGCGGCCAGACTTGGCAAGAGTAGTCTTTCTTTCTTTCTATGAAGCCTAGCGCAGACTGTTAAATCTTTGAGAGACACTCTAGGTGCCCTACCACAAGCATAGACTGTTCCTGACAGAGTAAGTCTAATTTGGTCAACTTGTCAGGGCAGTCTCGTGAGATATTAACTCCTTACGTGGATTATGGAGTGGCCATACACAATGTCAGAGCTGATGATGTCCGCACTTACAGCCCCATGTATGACAGTCACTCCGGTGTTCCTGCACAGAAGAATCAAGGAAAGGACCTGGCATTCCAGGAAAGATTTGGTCACCACAAGTGCTGCAATTTGGGATTCTCTTGTACCAGCTGGATTGCAGGACCATACTGTGCAGCTGCAGGCGCAACCAAACTCCATTAAGAGTGAATTATGGGAGGACCCAAACCAGAAGACGATTTGGTGCTCAAAGAGACCCCTTTCGTTCATGGCACATCTCTGCATTGCTTCTCCTGCCAAGATGCCAAACCCAAGCAAGCAAAGTCTTTGCAGGCTAAAAGTCTAGCCAGCCTTACTCCTGCATGCTGCAATGTCACATTTACTCACATGCGTATCACTGTCATAGAAGTGCCAGCCTTGGTGGTGAAGGTGGAAGTGCCTGATGGGAAGTCATTAAGCTGCATCTGCAAGTATCATTATTGTGCAATAATAGCAAGAGATCTGGTAAGTAACAAACGTTGGAATGTGCAGAGCACCAAGGATGAAGAAAGGCCTTGCACATCCAAGCACCTTGTATCTACGTGTTTGCAAGACTGAAATGACAAGGCATAAACTTGAACCTGGAAGCTGAAATCCCGGTGCATTAATGAGAAGCAAACGATTCATCTTCACCATGCTTTGATGAATGTTTCTTCCATTTGCCACACACAGAAAGCTGCATGCACAGAAATTATTAACATTAGATTTCAACAGACAACTTTGATGCGGAAGAGCACAGCATGCTCACTGGTTCTTGACACCTCACCTGGACGTTGGGTAGGATGTGAGCATCGAGAGAACGAGCACCGGATTCCGTAGCCAGAGACAAGACTGCACGTGGCTGCTGCGCAGCGTACTTGGCAATTGCCTGCAAGAGTCCCATTTTAAGGACCTTCCATGAAGAAAACAGAAGGAAGGAGCAGTGATACCAGCAAATGAAATGCTATTGCCTCGTCCCAACTTACATCATTTGAAGGGCAGAAAATGGTGCACTTGGATTGCCCTGGATCCAGTCCCATCCTTGCCAAGCTCTGAAAATAGAAGAGGAGCGGGAATGGGAGTGGGAGCACTTTGGCTATCAAGAACGTTTTGGTGAAAAGTTGCTGATCTGAACCAACGCTGAACTGCACCCACAGCAGCAATCCAGCCAGAAAGGCACACTCACCTCTGCTGCCCAGGACAGATCTGCGGCCACAGCTGCGTCCACAGATGGGGCTGATCGTGCCATTGCTTTGGGGGACGAAGCGACAGGGGCAAGGACCTGGTTATGCAAGGAACTCATGTGAGAGGATGCTGTTGCTTGCAAGCATTGTTGCACTACAAGCATAGCATCTAGAAAGCTACATATACTGCCCGGGCAGAAGCCTGGACCATGTTGATCGCTTACCGCATCAATGGCGTGCACAACACAGCCCCCAAAAAGCAAGTCTGACTCGCTCAAGATGACATGCGCAAGAGCGGTATTCCCTTGAGACTCATTTGCAACTGTCATAGTATCCCCTCTGCATGAACACAGACGGAGGGATGCTTGCTTGAGCTGACCAGTGTCGGACATGTTCAAAAATATTTGCACCTAGAAAAAACTTGTTGGAACCAGCTCTTACGCTTTTGCCACAGTCAAGCGAGTTCCTGCTTTAGTTGTATAAGCGGACACCCCCTGCGGAAAATCGGCTACCCTCATCATCTGAGCGGGAATGATGTGGGCTTGAACTGCTGAGGCCCCTGTATGTTTCAGAGTGGTGTGTGGCAAGCACTGTGAAAAATGACAATAAGTGCGGGAAAGGACGACATGGAGGTCTTCGAAAAAAGGGCTTCAATTGTCCTCACCACCCTCGCTATCCAAGTAGGCATGAGCTTCAGGATCCTGAGAGAAAAATTGGCAGTATTTGTCACACAAAAAATGCAGCACACAAAGAGAGTTCCTCTCAAACAAAGATGCAATGACACAAAGATACCTGAGACGCGTATTTCAAAATCGCATGATTGGTGGGCACAAAGCATGTGGATGCTTGTGTATCGATGTCGTAAGCATCACTGAGCCGGAGGGCCTGCAGCTCCAGACCAAGAAAGCATATGTGACTGCCCAGCACGTGCACGTCTGTGCAACTCCACTGAACCAGCAGAAAGAGATCAGCAGAAGTAAAATACCCTCTGGGCAAGGAAAAGTGGCTCACGCTCCATCCAGCTTGTTGCTGTGCTTGAATTGCTTTATGTCCACTTTTTTTCCAGAATAACACAACGTCCCTGAGGACAAGTGACGAATTAAGTTTACTCAGACTTGCCAACGGCTCGTTTTTCCTCTTTGTTCTGTTTTTCCCCTCGTTCTTATTTCTGATTTGATTTGTTGCTGGGGTTGGGGGCTGTTCCGCGAGATTGGCCTAAGGGCGTCTCTCCCCTGTTTTATTTTTTCTATTCGGGAGTCGCATCAGTTGGATGTGTTTGTAAAGTACCAAAAATGTTAGTAGATGATGGGATCTTGGGTGGATGGTTGAGCCATGTTTTCTGCCGTCGCTGGTTTGGTTACAGGCACCCTTTTTTATGCTTCAGCTAAGCTCCCTTTAGGCACAATCCACGGTACTTTTGGGAAATATATATATATCGGGCCTCCAGTTTTCTGACTTCAACTTTGGGGAGTTATCTAGGGGGATACTGCTGACCCTTTGGAATTGAGTCAGCTTGTTGTGGGTCTCACCGAGGAGGTTCACAGGCTCAGCCTAAACCAAGCTATGAACCGATGGGGAATAACTAATGAGGGTCAGGCGGGTTGCTGTCAGCCATGCGCCTGCGGGCGTAGACTCTCCGGAGATCCTCCTCCTGCTCTGAGCTGCCTCGCCCCCAGTGACGCCCCTGCCAGAAGAACCCTGCAAGTATAATGAGTGCCTGGTGTTTATATTTTTGTTAGGGATTGGAGTGCATGGCAACTTAATTGAGAGGCTAATTTTTCTGCGTTATGTCTGGTAAGACCTCGGTAGCCGTACCTCCTCAGGTCTCGCCATCTCGCACGTTGGAGACAATTTTCTGGTTACGACCCACGAGACACAAACAGCAAAACATTTACTTATCATCACTGGTGCACTCTCCCAACCAAGCCTGCACACGTTACATTTTCTCCTTATATTATGCCCAAACATTTCTACTTGGATTTACCCAAACACTGCTTGAAGGTTGAATCCTATAAATGGTTGGGTGGTCCAAATATTTATGATACGTGTGGATGTGCTTAAGTCCAGATTCAGGACGAGAAACATGTTCTTTTCTAGTGCAATTGCTTTGAGCTGTGTGAGCTGCGCAGAAAATACAAGGACCTGTTCATTAATCTTTTTAAACCATTACATACTTTTGCCCAGCTTCCAAACACTGATTTAATTCCCTTCTTGGCGAGCTTTCGCATTTGACTGTTTTTGAGTTCAATGCTTTTCTAAATCAAGACTCGTACAGATTTTCAAAAATCTTGTCAGAATTTGTTTCAATTTTTGATGCTGGATGAGAATGTTTCACCAGCAGCCGATCAGCCAGATTCTCGGGCTGTAGGCCAACCCCTTGTAACCCTTACCCAAACACATTGTCCGCAGTGTGGCTCAATTTCATTTTTGTGTCCATACCTTGAAAGTCGAGCAGGCCACATGAGATGACACTGTTTCCCCTGCTTGTGATCAATGTGATTCCCAAGATGATGTGCAGGATGGACAACATTCTTTTCAAATGCACTCTTCCCCATGTTTATTCTCTCTGGCTTAAATATGCTTCCTTATTTTCTGGTCCTCTCCTCTCTTTATCTCACTCTTCCAATAGCGTGGCTCCCTACGTACTTGGCATTCACCATGAACAGTCTTATCATATCTCTTCTTCCTTGGATCAAAGCAACACCAAGCTTTTTCCTTTTCTACATGAATGATTGCTTTCTTGTGAGCAGGCTAGCAGCCAACCTTTTTGACTGGAGGCCTTCTTTTTCCTGTAACCTGTAACCTAGGGACCCTGTAGTTGACACCATCCAGGCTAGCTAGCGTGCCTATGGAAGAGGAAGCATGTGCATGTCTTCTTTCATCTGAAAGCCAAACACTGCTTATCCCAGTGAACATGGAGCATTGCATGGGCATCTTTGAAACGAATGCTAACAAACCATACGCTGCAGTACATTGTTCATCAAATGTATGGAGTATTATCTGAACCAACAACTTCTGGCTTCTGGGCTTAATCACCTCATGCTATTACAAACACCAGACCGCAACATGATTTTGTTATCTCTTCTTTCCAGCCCAGTCTTTGTGAGTTGAGCATTTTTGGCCAGGTCTGGTTACAGGCCTCAGTGTTTTCGTTCAGCTGCCCCGGGCCTTGTAGGCATATATACTTCAAGTATAAAAGTTTCATAGGGCAAGCCACATGCATGACGCTCTTTCTCCTACCTGTGATCTTTGTGATGCCCAAGATGATGTGCAGGATGAAAAACACCATCATGATGCTGTTTTTTCCAAACGCTTTCACCCCCAGGTCTGTTCTCTTCGGCTCAAGTATACTTCCTTGTTCTCTGGTCGTCTCCTCCCTCTCTCCCACCCTTCTCTCCTCAGATGGCTCTTTACCTGCCTGCCATCCACCATGTACAGTCTTTTGGTATGTTTTCCTTCATGAATCAGGACAACAACAAGCTTTATCTCTTCTTACTTTTCGTGTTTCTCATATGCTTTATGCAGATGACCTCGCTTTGACTGCAAACAACCACACCCACATGCAAGCCATGTTAAACAAGTTGCAGGGTTATGCAACCAGAAAATGCCTGACAGTCAACACAAAAAGTCTGAGGTCGTCTGCTTCAATTCCAGAGCTGACACTCTTCCCCAACTGTTGTATGATGGTGAAAACCTGCCCTACACTGATTCTTTTAAATATCTGGGTATGGTCTGTGACAAACGTCTCAACCTTTCCACTGCTGCTGAGGCTGCTCTGAAACCATGCATGGCGGGGACTTATCGTGTCAAAACCTTTGCTCACAACCACAACCTTACAAATCAGCTGCATGCGCTCATCTGGCTCTTGAAAACGCATGCTATCCCAGCAGGAATGTATGCTAGCCAGATTTGGGCCACTCCTTACTTACGGCAGGGCGCAGAAGTGGACAACCTGTTGCAGAAGTGGATCCTGAACGTTTTGCGAAATCTTCTTGGAGTGAAATCCACAACACCATCTTGGAGCATTTTATGAGAATGTGGCATTGAACCTTTTCAGTTCAATTGGTTTCGTGCCACTATGCGCTTCTACAACTCGCTTACTAAGTGCAACAGTCTCCTTCTCAAAAAGGTTCTCCATGCTGACATCGGCCTTAGCTCCATGACTGATTCTTGTTGGACGTCCCACCTCTTATCTGGTGGGACGCATTGCGCCACGCATTGCCATGCCTGCATTACTTCTCCAGGCAATTAAGGGAATGTACCAGGATGATGAATATATTCTGATGGATGGGGATAAAAGGGCAAGTGTGCGTCCAACAAATGGAGTCAAGCAAGGCTGTCCCCTGTCCCCTCTCCTGTTTTCTCTATACATCAATGATATGGGCAGAGATATTAGTGAAGGTATCAGAGGTGCTGTGACAGGGGATGGAGTGAATGGCGTTTCATACATGCTATATGCAGACGACTTGAGTTTAACTACCAATGACCCAGGTGAAATGCAAGTTATGCTGAATAGATTACGAGCTTATGCAATGAGAAAGGGGCTGACTGTCAATACATCAAAGTCAGAGGTCATGCATTTTAATAGTAGGTCGTGTTCTTCTCTGCCTACTTTCATGTATGGAGACGTGGCTCTTCCAGAGAAAGAGCAGTTTACATACCTCGGTATGCTTGTGGACAAGCACATGAATCTGAAGGTGTCTGAGGAGCATGCAGTGCGACCTTACATGGCTGCCCAGCGAAGGATCAAGGAATTTGTGCATGAACATGATCTAAAGAATAGGCCGCATGCTCTGATTTGGCTCTCTAAGGTGTATGGCATTCCGGCTGGGATGTACGCGTGCCAAGTGTGGGGTACAGAGTACTTACGAGAAGGCAGTGAATTCAAAAGCCATTTGCAAAAAAGGCAACTATGCTCTCTAAGGCGTTTTCTATGTGTGAAAAGTACTGCCACGAACTGGCCAGTATTGAGAGAGTGTGGTCAAGAGCCCTTACAGTTTTATTGGTTTAGGGCTACTGTTAAATTTTTCAACAATATGCTCAATTCTAACAGTAAAACATTATGCCAAGTGCTGAAGGCAGATTTACACCTTGCTGATATGGATGAGTCTTGTTGGTCTGCTCATGTATCTAAGTCATTTAATGGCATACGCAATGAGGAGGTGTTTAAACGGAAATTACTGAGTGCTTCCAAGATACCCATGCAGGATTTTTTAGGGGATTTGAGGTACAGACAGCAGAAGGTTTGGAGGGAAGCAGACGCCCTAAGTCCCCGAGAGGTGAACAGAAAAGCAGTGACTTACCATCATTGGTGTGGAGTACCTTTGAATCAAACAGGATGCACACCCTTCTGTATCCCATCATATTTGTTTAAGGATCTGGATAAAGGAGTCATGAGGAATGTGAGTAGGTTTAGGCTTCGTGCCCACTGCTTGAAGGTCGAGTCCTGTAAATGGTTGGGTGGTTCAAATATTTGATAAGTGTGGATGTGCTGAAGTCCAGGACGAGAAACATGTTCTTTTCTACTGCAATTGCTATGAGTTGTGTGAGCTGCGCAGAAAATACAAGGACCTGTTCATTGATCTTTTTAAACCGTTACACACTTTTGCCCAGCTTCCAAACACTGATTTTGTTCCTTTCTTGGCGAGCTTTCACGTTGTGACTAATATTGAGGTCAATGTTTTTCTAAATCAAGACTCGCACAGATTTTCAAAATTTTTGTCTGAACTGGTTTCAATTTTTGATGCTGGATGAGAATGTATCACCAGCAGCCGATCAGCCAGATTTTCGGGCTGTAGGCCAACCCCCTTGTAACCCTTGTAACCCTTATCTGCGCTGGATGGTTTGGCTCACTCGGATCTGATGAAACGTCAAATTATGGCTTGTGACCCTGTGAACCTCAGTCAATTTGTGGTGGACCTGAGATCTAGACACCTGGGCTATTGGAACCAATTCACAGCCCCTGATCCAAGAGTAAGCAACGGCAAGCGGCTGACTTACCATCAATGGTGCGCTCTCCCTGTCAGAAATGCACACGCCATTCACCCACCTTATACAATGCCTAAATACATGTACTTGGATCTTCCCCATCATGTCCTTTGCAACACTGCCAGATTCAGGCTGCGGGTACACGCTCTCCGAGTTGAACGGGCTACTTGGTCCAATAGTATTTCTCCGGTCTGTGATATCTGTGATTCTGATGACATACAAGATGAAAAGCATGTGTTGTTCAGATGCTCCAATCCCCAGGTCTGCTCTCTCCGTCAAAAGTGTGCCTCACTTTTTGAGCACAACTTCTCTTTCCTACACCTCCACATCTCCCACAGGATGTCCTGTCTAGGCACCATTCACCATGTGAATTCCCAGGATATCAATTTTTTTCTAAACCAGGATAACAACAAACTTCCTTTTTTTCTTCATGACCTCATGTGTATTTATGAACAGGCTAGCAGTCAAACGTCTTGACTGAGGCCTTTTTCCCCTTGTAACCCTTATCTCTTCTTACACGACCTTCTTCTTTTTTTATGAACAGGCTAGCAGTCAGTCGGTTTGACTGGAGGCCTTCTTCTTCTTGCAACCTGTAACCTAGGTGGTTATAGCGAGATCACCTTACCGTACCTACCTCAGGCACTTTTCTTTTCTACCTCAGGGCAGCTTTGTAACCCCTTTTTTCCCAGCAGATAGGGCAGCCAGGATGGCCCTCAGGTTATTGTTGTCTTTCAACTGTTTAACACTATATCTTCAATTGACAGGAACAGCTATGTAACCCTATTTTATCCTTTCCTATCCATCTTCAACTGCAGAGGAAAAGAAAGAGGATCAGTCTGCGCCAGCCAACAGGCTGGTGCCCTTGTAGACGGATATAGCGATGTGATCTCACCAAGAGGCTGCGTGAACTAAGGAAGGGCTCCATAATTGCAGAGAAGACACACTTGGCGATTGATCAGCTTCATCCCTGGCTCTTAGATGAACTCATGTCAAGGCCAACATGTGCGGCTGCATAAATCATACAATGTTTCCATGTGTCTTCCTCTCACCCTGAGGAGTCATTGCAGCAGGACTTCAGCTGTGGAAGTCTTAGTCTGCCTACTTAGCCTTCCCTTCAAATTCTCCTTTGTCCCACTCCCTGTTAACGCGGTGATTGCTCAAGAAGGAATCATGATGTAAAGTCAATTAATCCGCAAGGTACAAGCAGGTGCAAGATGTCCGAAGGCATGTGGAGGGTCCCA
Source organism: Dunaliella primolecta (assembly GCA_914767535.2). NCBI lineage: Eukaryota > Viridiplantae > Chlorophyta > Chlorophyceae > Chlamydomonadales > Dunaliellaceae > Dunaliella > Dunaliella primolecta. The sequence continues at coordinate 9,424,415 of OU611753.1, read as the reverse complement.
GCCTATGAATGAAACACACCTCGGCACTTTAGGAATGCAGCAGCTCAAGCAGACGATGCGCAGTCTAGGTAGATACTATGCGTACGTTAAGTTGTTTCCCTCTGGCCACTTTGGATACACACGCTTATACAGGTTCATGCACACCAGCTCCCGCTGCTGCACGGGGCCATCAAATATGCACTTCATGGCTCCGTGCGTACCTGCAGGCAAAAACAGTGGAGTAAGGGAGATTCCACGTTTTGATCTCACAATTGTCCCTTTCTCCATTCAAGGCCATTCTGGATGCCTGGCCAAAATGGCACAAAATGCTGCGAGGCATGAACATCTTCAATTTAAGGGGCTATCCTCTTACCACACCTAGGCCCTTGCAAGTGCCTTCCTTCCTTCCAGCTTTTGCTACCATCCACTCAGGAACTCCTCTCTTTGACCCTTTACAACCCTGTTCGCTGCAAGTCTGTGCATCGACCTGGGCAGTTGTTGTTCCTGGTGAAACGGAAAGGAATCGCCCCCCATATTTCGCACCTATGGCCTCCGTGATTCGCCCTCGTCTTCCCGCACGCGTGTAGACTTCCACAGGCTTGAACCACCGGATGTCATCGGGATCATGGAACATGAAACGCACAGTGGCGCGCTTTTTGTGCACTCGCACAGGGTAGCCTGCAGAAGAGGGGGATGAGCAGCATGCTTTAGGTCAGCTCAGCCAAGCTATGTGTGAAAATGAGGAGTTAATGCCCCGCTGCAAACTGAGTATGCTAAGTGGTTGAGGGTGCCTAAACTGGTGCTTCTGCATCAAAAAAGTGAGGGTGGGGCTCTAGGAATGAGCCATGTGCATTGTAAGTCATTTTTGACCATTTCCAGGAAAATGGGTGCCAAAACACCTGCTCTGGCCCAAATTCTGCCCATATTTTGGCTCTCAAGTAGGTTTTAGGTCAAGCCTGATCCTTCGGAGTGAAAAAAAGGGGGGGCAAATTTTGGTCTGGAGCACTTCGAGCATGGTCACCTGTGCGCACCTGCTAGGCAAAAGTGGTGTGAACAGGGAAACCAGGCAAGCACTGTCTTTGGCCACAACCTGAGTACGAGGACTTGTTCAGCATACTTTCTAGGTATGCCTGCCAAGTTTGGGGGCCCAGGTGAGCAGGGAGTGGCTCCTGGCGAGCAGTGACAGCTGGGCGTTTGACCAAAAGATGAGGCTCTGGTCAACCCGCCTGAGAGTGTGCTCAATTGATAGACGCATGCTTTTGCACCGTCTGAATGATTTCGCTCGCTTGAACTTCCGTGATAGGGCTCTGGGGCCCAGCAAAAGTGTCGCGACCCTGAATGGTGCAGTGGTTGCTCTGCTATGTTAACTCGCCATTTTCCCTGCCAAAATCGAGGTCCGGGGAGCGATTTTCTGGACCCCTGCCCCAGCACCCCGGACTCCCCAGAATGTGCTCCTGATAAAGTGCCCAGCCATCGCTGCTGGTCAGGTAAGCCCGGGGGGAGCTTCCTGGAGACCCCATTTTGGCAGGGGTTTTGCTTGATTTCTGGCCCCACACCCTGGGCACCCCCCGGCACAAACTGAGTATGCAGAGTTGCTAAGATAGGTCTAGACAAAGGTCCTGCATACTCAGAATCATCTGGTTGCAGTGGGGCATTAACTCAAACCTACTTGGCTGACCTGACTTTAGGCCCTCCAATACTGTTCTCTTTTTTGAACAAACATGAGAAAGCAGAGCCAAGTCCTTTCCCAGTCCTCCAGACACAAATATTGACAAGACTTGTTTGCAGGCCTCAGACTTCCAGCTAAGCTGCCCTCGTAGCAATGTCACGTCACTTATGCCACACCAAGCAAACAAAAAAAAACATTTTGAGCACAAAGAGCCCGCATGCTTGTTTCAGAGTCTCAGCTGGCAACAGGAAGCGCCATCATCTCTGCAGTCCAAGCAGGGGCAGTACACCCAAGCGCTCACCTGTAAGCACGACCTTCTTGAGCACGATCCGCTCTGGGTCACAGCTTCGCACAGCTCCCGCGGCAACCAGCTGCATGGGGCCTCCCAGCGGATCACTCTGGGAGACAAAAGCAACAGAGGGGTTTTTGTTGTAATCCCATGTGTGAACTGTTGCAGTGGCGCAGAGTGGGGGCGCAGAGTGGGGTGGTCATCCAAAACTGAAGGAAATTTGGACTCAAAACAGGGCATACAAACTCCGTACTGTAGAGTTTCAACTCATCAGCGGGGGCCTCTCATTTGTTGGCCGCACAAATCAGGCATGCATCATCACACACCAATGAACGATGATGAGAACAGCAATGACGCCATCGTTTTAAGGTTGCTTTGGCAACTTCCGGCAATTTAACAACATCCTTCCAGGTGTGCTCAAACGCCCACGACGCCTACTTACTGCATCCAGAAAAGAACCAGCCAGTGCGCACCTTGAAAGCAAGCACAGGCAAGGGAGTGTACGAAATGGGCGCGTACACGGAGGCCATGGTCTGTTGCCCCGCTCGCAACCACCGCTCCATCTTGTGCTTATCCCCGGGTGTGTCCGACGACAGAATTGGCCGGGCAGGGAATGACCGCAGGCCTGGAAGCAAGCCGGCTTCTTAAGTTTGAAAGGCATGTGCATCAATCCAGAGCACCACTCTTATGGCATTCTTTCCGTTCACGCAAATTCATCATTGTACAAAGGCACAGAATGCTTACAATTACCAACATAGACCGTACCGGCAAATCACAAGCTAGGTACAGAAATCATGGTAAGCCAGTGGGAAGCAAATATTTGGGCATAGGCACGGTACATAAGAAGCCACACCTGTGAAGAACAGCATCTGCTCCTTGTTGGGCAGGGATTCGGAGCAGTCCTTAGCCTTGCGCAAGGACATGTGCATCACGGACATCTGCAGAGGCATATGATAAATAAACTTGGTGAGGTAATGGATAAGGAGACACACACACACGTGCTTGGGCTGGGCTTTTGTGCACTGGAGGAGAAAAGCCTCCAGGGTTGTCTATTTCCTGCACCGCCTACCAATTTCCATGATACTAAGCCTGACCTTAGATTTGTGCGTCATGAGGCCCACGACCACAAAAGGCAGTGCACCTTGGCCACAGCTAGGAGCGCCTCACACTCCATCAGTTGAAGTGACCCCTCACCTTAGATTCGTGCGTCATGAGGCCCATGACCAAGAGTAACAGCGCCACAGATAGGAGTGCCTCACACTCTATCAATTGAAGTGACCTCTAACCTTAGATTCTTTGGATTTGTGCGTCATGAGGCCCATGACCACAAGTGGCAGTGCACCTTGGCCACAGCTAGGAGCGCCTCACACTCTATCAATTGAAGTGACCCCTCACCTTAGATTCGTGTGTCATGAGGCCCATGACCATGAGTGGCAATGCACCTTGGTCAGGACTGGAGGCAGCAGCAGCAGCAGCCTCGGGAGAGGGGAAGCTCGCCTGCACACGCGCCACAACCTGCATTTGAGGGCATGAACAAAAGATACAATTGAGCGCTTGCTGGTGTGGTCACAATACCCCTGATAAAGGCTCCTTTTGTCAGCCTGGGTGCAGCGCCTGCAATGAATCGGCACGTGTAGTGCAGAAGCAACCAGTGGAAGCGTCAGGGAAGCAAAGCAGACTTGTATGAGCAGCTTGCACAAATGCAGGCCAAAAAAGAGCACACTTATGGCTGTGGCTAGGTCCAATCAGCAAGGGCTGCTGTATCGTACCACAACTGAGCGGTATTGTAACGCTGTCAAAATGCAGTGAACAAGGCAACAAGGCTTGTTGCAAGGGATCCAATATGGCCCCTCCTGCTGTGTCCCTCTGGACCTAAGCACACCCCATATGCCCTTGGTATGTTACGTCCCACATTTTGCAAGCGAGTGGACTAAAATAGAGCATAAACCTACCTGGTTGGCCTTATCCACAGGTACATCCTTTACCACAATGCGCACATAATTGCCTGGCTCCACCGCCAAGGGGTCTGCGCCTGAGGTCGCACGCTCCACAGCCTCCCGTGCACGCCTGACAGCATAGCAGCAAAGGTGATGAAGGTCAGGAGAGATCTTGCTTCATAGCAGGTCGCACCGATGAGAACTTCTCATTGAGAAGCAGCGACTGACACTGCTCGCCTCATGCTTTCCACCAAAATTAGGCTCTCCCTCTACGTATCTACACGCATACACGTTAGGACAGGTGGCTGGAGGAGGGGAGGGAAAGAAAGTGCCTTGGGACAAAGCAGAGGATGCTTGGCATTCAAAGAATGTTGCACGGTACACTATTGAGCAGCGGTCCAGATTGCTGTTGAAAGGACAGCAGGAGTTGGTCATGCATACCATCACTCCGCTGGATTACTCACTTGTGTGCTCTGTGCAGGTTCTCAAAGGCAAAGATGCGTGAGTACTCCTTTGGAAGCCACTCCTTGGGGTCCCAAGGCGAAGAGCGGAAAGATTTGAGGCCTCTGCACAGCAGTAGGGCAGCAACAGAAATTAACATTAGAAATTTGTGAGGGCGTAACGTCCTTGTAACGCCAACAAGCTTGGGATTCTGGTAGTATCAAAACATCCAGACCAACAGCCAGTGGCCCTAATGGTTTCAGCAGAGGCATGGGAAACAAGCCGTGGACATTAAATCTGGGAGGACAAACTTCTGCAGATTGGTGTGGAACTGCCTTGTGCCTTATTACTCAGCCAATGGACATGCCAATGGACACCACCAGGCACGATATATTGTAGGGCAATTTCATCAGCCAGGAGCAGAAGCATTTGCAAGGATGCCAAACAGGAACTGCACAGCAAAGTCAGCGAGGAGGAAGGCATGCAGCCAGCATTACCACGCCCAAAAATGCTGCCCTTGAATTGTCTTTTGTAGATTGCAAGAGTACACAGGTCACTCGTTTACATTTTATTTACGCTAAGAGCCATGAGCGCATGCCATGAGCATACATCCACACTGCAAAAGCACGCACTTGTATTTCTGAAACCGTACTCGCGCTGACACCCCCAGAGGCACTTCCATCTCGTCTGGGTGCTCTGCATCCTCACCCTCAGCCACACGCTTGGCACGTGCCTCTTCCTGTGAGGTCAGAAAGCAGAAAAGGTGGAGGTGGAGAGCCAGCAAGATGGTTAAATGGGTAGCCTCTGTGAGGGTTCTTTAGCATCCTCTTTTGCCTGCGAGCAAGAACAGGAGGAAATGTGGTTGGCTGAGCCGGAGCAGGGACTTCCATTCTTCTTCTAGCGTTCCTCCGTTCTTCATTGTTTCAAACACAGCGTCTTAGGCCAAGTAATGATGAAAGTGCTCAAGCAGACCATCGCCTACAATTTGGTGCATGTGGCGCTGTGCAAACACAGTGGTAAAATGGTGTCTGGCAGGAAAGCACACTAACTTAAGATGACCACACTTATCGCGCCATGGAACGTAAGCAAGCAGTTGCTGGTGCTTGTAATGGCCAATGACAACGGGCGCTTTCCAAAAGGCTCGAGTTCCACACTGGCCGTCAAAACGTGCAGTGTGAGCGTGTGAACGCAGTCCCGAGACATGTAGTAGCTCTTCAGCCAGCAGACATGAACCAGAAATCAATTAAGTGGTCGCTCAGAAGTAAGTGACAGCCTCTTTCCTTGGACATGCCACCTCAGCAACCATCGTATTTCCCGCACTCCCATGTGCAAAGAAAAAGTTAGACCTGCCTTTGGGAGTTGCCTTACCTGCAAGCGTGCATACTTCCCGCCACCATCATTGTCCTCATCATCTTCATCAGCACCTTGATCCAAAGCCATGACGTCCGTGCCTGCATGGTAATTCAGAAATAGTTGCTTTGCATGCTGTAATTGAGCTGCATGCCAAAAAGACACCTTAGCATAATTGAAGCTTCTACTGTGAAAACACTCCTACATAGAGTTCAATTGTCATGTTCACAGCTTTGCAGAGCAGTTGTCTCCTTACACTCTCCTCACAGCAGTTCACACAAGGTACCCATTCCAACATGGGCTAGGCCATAAAGGAGGCATAAATTAAAAAATCAAAGGTGAGACAAACTGTCTTCACAGCTGGAACCCCTCCCTGCCTAGGCAAATGAGTGTCAAAATGTTTGCAGCAGCATATATCGCCCGTTCCCGCACCATTTCAGGACCTGAAGAGTGTGTCAGGTGCCTGAATTTATCCTCTTTACAGTCATGTAGGGAGGGGAGCTTGGGGTGCAGTGTGGGGCCCAGGGCTAAGAGAAAACCTTGGAAAAATAAAGTTGTCCACCTGGGGAAAAGGCTGCTATTCCCCACACAATCCACCATTTTTTTTCTTAAAAAAATCATCATTGTGTTGGTCGAAACACTGGTGTGAGTTTAAGGCAATGGCCGGGAAAAAGAGGCACACTTCGCAACGTGTTTGCAGCCTGATGCAGGATGTGACATCGCTTTTGCCCATGCTGCAGCTTTCCTTCTGGTTTTTGGCTCAGGGCTGCGGCCAACTAATATCAACAAAATGCAATTCAAATGGGCCTGGTTACTGGCCTGATTAGTACTTCACAATTGTTTTCCTCAGTGGTTAAAAAAAATTCCTGCCCCCCACCAGCACGCTCACCCAGTGCCCCACGACAAAATTTGACATAACAGCCTCAATAGACAACCCAAGAGCAGCAAAAAGCGTACATGCCATAACATTACTGCAGGGGGGGGTCCGGCCGTGGGGACAACAAGCTAACAAGACAAGCAAAACGTGTCAGTAGACGCACTTGCACTCCTGATTTTGACTTGCATCCTCACTTCCCAACAGTAAAACAAAAAGTTGTGAACTAAAGAAAGGGATGAAATGCGTGCCAAAACCAACGAGTACCCACCTGCATCCTTGCCAGTCCTTCACATATGCGCGGATACCAAATAGAAATAGCAGCACAAAATAAAGATTGCCGGCACGGCGAGCCCATGCAGCCCCCTCCCAAAAATGCAGCTGCATGTGTGCAGCTCCCTCCCAAGCATGCAGCTGCATGTGTGCAGTGCCGTCCCAAAAATGCAGCTGCATGCATGCAGTTCCCTTCCAAACATGCAGCTGCATGCGTGCAGCTCCCTCCCGAGCATGCAGCTGAATGCGTTCAATGCCCTCCCAAGCATGCAGCTGCATGCGTGCAGCTCCCTCCCAAACTTGCAGCTGCGTATGCGCAGCCCTCTCCCAAACGTGCAGCTGCATGCGCACAGCCCCCTCCCAAACAGCAGCTGCATGCGTGCAGCCCTCACCTGCATCATCGTTGTCCACAAGGTCTGGAGCCTCATCCCCCTCCCCATCACTGTATGCCCCAGCATTGCCCTCCGCCATCATGTCATCCGCCCCACCCTCTGAGCCACCCGCTTCCTCACTCCCATCCTCATCTTCAGCGTCACTGTCCATGATCCATGCTGCCTGGTATGCGGAAGTGCCTGGACACAGAAGGGAGGGCATGAGCAAGGAGGGACAATGTGTGAGAATAAAAAAGGGAGAAAGAAGTGTCTGAGCACACATGGGAAGGCATGAGCAGGGAGGAATATTGCGCAAGGAAAATGAGGAAGACGTGCCTGAAGGCAGAAGGGAGGGCATGAGCAGGGAGGGACATTGTGAGAAAAAAAAGGAGGAAGAAGTGACTGTGCACAGAATGGAGGACATGAGCAGAGAGGGACATAAAGTGAGAAAGGCGCAGGGGCATCTTGCGGGCATTGTTTGTTTCAACAAATGCTCATAGCAATCAGTCTTGCTGTCAGTAGCACAGACAGCCAGACCATGCTGGAATGGGAAGCATGGCACGAGTAAAAAAAAAAGTGTCTGCAATAGCTTGCAATGGCTTGGCGGAGGGTCAGATGGTTGATGCATGGATCCAAAGAGAGGGAAAGGCTCCTCTGAAATGAGCCAGTAACTCAAATAGCGATTATGCATGATGCCATGAATGATGCCCTACAATGTGAGACACATCATTGCATTGTTTAAGCGGTATGCGGGAAGGGGGAGGATGGCAGTAGAGCAATAGCAGCAGCAGCAGCAGCGGTGGCAACGAACGAGAGAGATTCGCAGAAGAGCAATCTTTAGAGCAAGAGAAGCAGCAAATGATAAGAAGTAAGCTACATATTCTCCTTATGGTTTGCCCTCAAAACTTAATTCTTGTTTCTCATGGGCCATTTCATCCATCATAAGCTGGCTTCACAAACTCACACATCAGAGGCGCTAATCAGCAGAGCAAAGGTTATCCCCATAACGTGTCAGAGCATACCTGTTGAATTGTGTTGCTTTCATCATCTCAGCGCTTCTGACATGCCCCTGGCCCACAAGACAGTTTACACAACCTCAAGGCATCTGCATGCACCTTCCAAACCTTTTTAATTCAGCTCTAGGGCTGCTCCTGCAAGAATTTACGGGCCAGCCTGGTCCACAAATGTGTGGCGCCACCCACACCAGCAGCCGCTGCTCCTTTGCTTGTGCTTGAACCTGATCTGTCCTCACAAGACGCATGCCATGTGCACATGCACCTTGCACTTCCGTACAGCCCATCCTTGCACATGCTTACCTTCCGGCACTTTGTGCTTGCTGAGCCTGCGCTGGAACATGTTCTGCTGCGCCTCTGCAATCTCTGCATCTGTGGGCCATGTCTGCTCGCCCTCATCATCCGAGTCAGGCACATTCTCGCGCACGAGGGGCTCGCGCTCATCGTCGCCCGCCTGTTGATGAGTACAGGCACATATGTTTGCACGTATGTGTGTGTGTGCGCGCGCATGATCACATGCATAAGCGTTTGCAGTGCATGCAGAGGCTACATCACCGCCAACGCATATTTAGATCATAATGATGTCTGTGAAACGGTAATGATATGCATGCAGATAAACACCCCACCGGCCATGAGCTCAAGGCCCTCTGCACCATCCCAGATGCCTTGCCTGAAAGCACCCCCCTTTGCAGGGTCACCACTGCCTGATCACCTTGACCAAGCATGAGCACCACAAACACCACAGCAAAGCATGAGCAGCCCATGCCAGGTGGTGAGAAGCATATGAGATCAATACAGGATTCGACAGGTTTCCAGCGGAGCTCACACACCTGTGCCAACAAGACTGGCTGAGAGCCCTCCATGTCCATAGCATCCCCTCTTCCTTCTCCTCCTCCCTTCCCTGAACTGGTGCCACTGCGCTCGCTTCGGCCACCCTTGCCGGAGCCTGTGCCCCCTCCACCTGCTGCACTACCTTCCGGGGGGCCCTCAATGCGCTCCAGCTGTGAGAAGTAAAACAGGGGGTGTTTGTTAGGGCGCAAGCAAGGCAAGAGGCAGACAATGCACGGCAAGTGCTGATTGGAGGTTGAAGGCAGAAGGGTGGCATCAGGGAGGCAGTGCTCGCACAGGAAACAGCAAATGTTCTACACTGCTAAGTGGAATGGTCTACGCACTGCACAAGCAACAAGCCAAAAAAAGAATGGTCAAGAAGTAAAGTTACACTTGTTGCCATCACAGGTGACCAGGCCTGCAGCTTGGCTCTCAGCTATGAAGCCACGGAGATTCGCAGAGGCGTACCCATTTCGATGCATTATTCTCCAGCCCCTCGCACATCCCCTGGACATCACCTTAAATGCTCATCTGTGTGCTATACCATCTCTACTCCACCTTCACACCCCTCACCTGGAAGTCGCCTGCTCCTGGGATGGTGACCAACTGCGACGCGCGCAGGCCAGCACACCGCACCCAGCCCGAAAGCAACAGTGTGCACAAGGGGGACGCAGGGGCATCTGCACTGGGGCCAGCAGCGGATGGGTCTGGTTGGGTGTGGGGGGCAATCTCTGCAGCCTCCACCATGAGGGCGGGGCGCTGGCGGCGCCAGTGGGGCAAGCTGGGGGCAGGGCGCTCAATCAAATGGCGTAGGAGCTGCATGCACGCACACACACATATGAAGGTGTGGAATGATGCATGGGGTTCCTTCAAAAGGAAAACTCATGAAGTCCTGGATGCATGGGGGAGTGCGGCAGTGAGAGGATCAGGATGCATGGGAGGGCGTGGCAGTGTGGAAATCACGCTGCATGGAACATGCATGAGGGAGCAAGAAGCAAGGGGATGGCGCCATGGTCCTCTTTGGCAGGGTGTTGGCTGGGGGACCGTGCAAAAATCTCAGCTGCGTTGCAGTGAAGCAAATAACTTGAACTTGGGGATGAAAAAGGGGTCTACGTTACTGGAAGGGTTTCACAAAAAATAACGCTTTTAAGGTTGGAGAGGTTCAAAGGGGCATACAAGCACAGCTTCCAGACGGATGGAAGGTGTGTGTGAACTGAGCCGTTAGGATGCTTCAGAGTCAGGAATGTCAGGGAAAGAGTGCAGGCTTTTGAGCCATGCCAACGTTGTTGCACCTTAATGTCTGAGGCTCAGTGCTACACAATTTACATGTTGCAGTTGTGGAATGGGCAATTTCATGAAAAGGTGTGACACTTGTATTCCATGGAAGGAGGAGGCTTGCTCTGCTGAGGTGCCACCTATGCCATGCTGGAGTGAAAACATGGCAACTTGTGCAAGCATGCGGGAGAGCTTTGCCTCACCTGACCACAATCGGGAGTGCTGTCCACTGGGTAAGCACGTTGCTCTCCCGTGAGCGCAGCACCCACAGCCTTCTCAGCACGCTTGCGCGCTGCTGAGCGCTCCTTCATGCTGCCTATATGAAATGGGACAGAAGGAAGTGGCATGCTCTCAGACACGATGCGGACATGAGAGCAGTTCAAGATGTGAAGATGCTGTAGGGCAGCAGGGCTGATAGGTGTCTAGCCTGCTGCAGCGGGCTGTCCGTAGATTTCTGCTGTGGAGCCACTAATAGGAGGAAGAGCATGGATTGTGAACATTTCCTTCTTCATGCAGGCAGCAGTGCAAGGAGGTGTTTGCATGGCACTGCAATCCTACTGCCTGCAGCCAAACAATGGGAAACAGGCCAGCCAAATTTCGGACACGGCATCACTAGCTCCCTGTAACCCTCCATTTCCTCCTCATGTTGGGAGGTTACCCAAAAACCTGCACCATGCCAAGCAATTACGACCTTAGCACCTCAGACATGTGGGCAGTGCAGCGCACTGTTCGGGAGCACACCAAGGAACATGAGGCCATTTACACGATAAACCTAACCTTGCCCCTCTCCTACCCTAACTTCAGGCCTGAGCCAGATTCACGACCCACGGCCCCCTACCTGTGGCAGCACGGTTGCCAGGGCCGCTGCTCACGCCCTGCACGGCCAATACTGTCTCAGGCAGGCCCAGCGCGCGCAGCACACCCAGCGCCATGTGGCCCTCTGCATCGATTGTCGTGGCCTTTTCGCCTCCCGGTGTTACAAGCAGCAGCACCTGCCAGTAAGGACAGGTGTGAGTGCGGCTTTGCATTCCTGCATGCGCATGCAAACGCCGGTCCATGCAGGCAATACCATTACATACGAGGTGATGCTGCAGCCACCGTCATTGGGCAGCAGCTTCTTGCCAGGGCTGCCTTCTCCACCACATGTTGGTTGCACAGCGTTGTTAGCATGCCGCAACCGTAGCATCATGGGCATGCAAGGCAGGGAGATGGGCAGCATGGTAAGGCAACCTGACATGACTGCTTCCTACTCCAAGCATTCACATCTCATCCATGGAGACACGCAAGCTGCCATTTGTCAACCATTTCACTATCAGCACTGCACCAACAAGCACGAGCTGGCTCACTGCTCCACCAATTACGCAGGAACCAAGCTACAGTTACACACCTCCACTGCCCTGCCGTATTCAGCTATAGCAAGTGGATCGTTGCGAGGTCCAGGGGGGGGCAATAGGGTCAGGCGCAGCTTGGGTCGGCCCGCAATGCCCACAGTCTGCGCCCGCAGGTGCGTGGCGGCACTGCTACCTGGAAAGGGTAAAAGTGTGTGTGGGTTGAATTTACAAACCTACTGAGCGGTTGTTGGGGATGCATTCACAGAGGCAGTGCTCAGAGGGCGTGCTATGCATGCAAGGTCAGGGGCAGAGCTAGAGCTCCACAGAACAGAGCTAGCAGCACATTTTGTTTGAATGCTGCTGACTCTAGGGCGCAGGTTGTCCATGGGGAGCAGCAATGGAGGGTGCGCTACATTATGCCACCATTTACCAGCCCGCCCTCTCAAATAGCAAACCAGGTCTGACAGCTAGTGAAGGACAGCCAAGATCGTGCAACATGTTTTTCCGCTGCATGACATGCTTAAAGGTGCAGTAGTAAAGCTGCCTTCCTATGGCAACCCAACCCCCTTACCACCGCCTAGCCCTGCATAAATGCAACAGTGGACGCAGCCAAAGTTGCAACGCAGCTACAGAACGGTCTCTTACCTCCTGCATCACACTCCATGTCCACATCCTCTTGCCCATCAGCGTCTCCTTGACCGTTTTCACTGTGCCTACGAGAGGCTGCCGCCTGTGTAGGAGCCTTCCCAGGGGCAGGCATCTCGCAGGCTGCCAACAAGCTGCGCCACACGTGCACCAGGTCCACATCCTGTGTGTTGATAAAGTGAGTGTGTGTGTCAGTGCGTGTTCATGTGTGTGTGTGTGTGTGTGTGTGTGTGTGTGTGTGTGTGTGTGTGTGTGTGTTCATGTGTGTGTGTGTATGTGTGTGTGTTCATGTGTGTGTGTGTGTGCATGTGTGTGTGTGTGTCACAATTTCAGCTTGAAAGCAAAATTTTCCGAGCTCCCTTGACGAAGCTGAATCTGCAGTCAAGTTTCCTTCCATTTGGTCTGTATGCTTCATGTCAGTGCCGGTGCTGCAGGTGGCTTGTTTACGGTCATGCACGCCTTACCCGTGACAAAGGTAAAAGTCCGACCACAAGGGGGCTGCTGGTGGCACGGCGGCGCTTCTCCATGAGCTCCTGGTGTTTGGCATTCCTGGAATGAGCAGGCAGGGCACAAATCCAATAGATATGTTTGAGGAGCATGGAAAGGCTAAACATGAGTTCAAAGGACCAGTGATGTTTGCAAGCATCTCTGTCGCTCACCTAATGAGCTGCGAATAATTATGGAAATCATGCAGAGTGGCCAATAGACAGATGCTTAGCATGTTGCATGCGCCGGCGCTTAGGAGCTCCGTTACCTTTGCTGCTTGGTAGCCAGCATGCGCTCCTGCTTGCCGCCTGCTGCATTCCCTGTTGCCTTGGCAGCAACTCTGGGCCCCTCCCGTGCCAGCTTGTGCTTGTCCCGGGCATTCAAACCCTTGTTGCCGGATTTGTGGGCCTTTGGGGATGTGTGTGTGTGTGTGTGTGTGTGTGTGTGAATGTGTACGCATGTGTGTGTGCGCGTGTGTGTATGTATGTGTGCTTGCGAATGTGCGTGTATGTGTGCTTGCGAATGTGTATGTGTGTTTGTGTTTGCAAATGTGTGTGTATCGACATACACCAGCAGAAATTTCAAGAAGCGTTATCATGCACTTGCATGCATGTAGCAGCAAAAGCCATGCACAAACCCTAGCAGGCATGCCCGAGCCGTCAGCGCACCTTGTTCTTTTGGCCATGTCCAGAGGGGCCTCCCATACTCAACGATGACTGAAAAACTAGCTTGATACCATGGCTTTTGTGAGGGTAAGGAAGAGAATTTGCTGATTTCTTGGATTTTCTATCGGAGGTTTATCTGTTGGTACCAACTGAAACCCCAGACAGATGCCCGGGCGTCTCCACTATTTCAATATTTGTGTTCATGCTTTCTTGCTGCTCACACCCCGTCACTGTATCCACTGACGTGACGCCTACATCTAGTGAGCACGGCACGCCTCCTAAGCCATCTGAAGGCTTAGCTGCTCAAATCGAGAACCAGGGAAAAATAGCTAACCAACAGGAGAAGCAGCAGGAGGCAGCAGCACCTCCCAATCAGGAGGTTGCCGCGAACAACAATGAGGAGGAAATAACCCACAAACAAAAAGAAACAGCGATGGGGGATGCGACTCCCTTTTCGACGCTGCTGCGGGATGACGACTCCCTGCTGCGCTCCACTTTCTTCAAGGTCATCTCCCATCACCACCCTAACCTGGCTAAAAAGGTGGACGTCATCTACGCCCTGAGCCAGGTACGGCGTGGGAGATTTGATGGAAGGAGATACTTTTGTGTTGCAGCTCATCGCCAGGGAAGCTGAGTCTCGGGCACAGCATGCTCACGCACACGTGCTGTCCAATCTGCGGAGCACCTGCTGCTGTAGTAGGCTTTCCCTCTGTATGGACAGGGTAGGGTTTAGTAGCTGCTCAGGCAATGGCCTGCACAAACTGAGTGGACACCATCCATGCCCCAAACATGCGTGCAGGCGTGGACAAGCAGCAATGAGAACACCGATTTTGAGCTGTGAGTGGGTAATCCACATGTCATAATGGCTGTGTGTGTTTGGTAAAGCATACCCATCATCACGCGCGCATGCACTGCCTAGCATGGTGTCCTGAACTCATGGCAGCCCGCAAGCAGCCCGCAAGGCAGCCCGCAAGCAGCTGAATTGTAAGGACACATCAGGCAACATACTTTTGTTGCAATGAAAACACTGTCATCAATTCAAAGACCCTCTCTTGGATCCAGCTACTGGAAGACAGCAACGTGGCCTTGATGTGATGCTGGGGGTTGCCAATTTCATGAGACGCACGCACGCACGCAAGCAGCGCGCGCGCACACACACACACACACACACATACACATGCTTGTCTCACGACCTGTTCCTTACCAGGCTGGAGAAGTACTTGTCGAGCCTGAAGCCAGAGGAGACGATTTTGGTAGGTGTCTGCTTTACAAGGGGACTTCAGGGTTGTGGACGTCAGCTTGTACATCTGTAGCACGCCACCACAGCAGCCAAGGGCAAGTTGCCCCTGGAATCTTGTGGTTGCTTGCCTTGTAGGCAGAGCGGCACCACAAGCTTGATGCCGCTGGCTCGTGTGCACCCTGCAGGTGGCCAGTTCCTTCTCTCACATGCTCAACCTACACAACCTCACAGAGGAGGTGAACTCCAGCCAGACTGAGCGCGCCGTGCGCTTGGGAGAGGTGAGGATGCCCATGCCTGGCATGCAGGCCTTGTGGGCCCCCACCTCATTGACAAAATGTGATATGCAAAGTTGCATGCAGTGATTGCCGCACAGGACGTGCCGGAGTACATTCATGGCTGTCCTTGGCACAAAGTTCAGCACATGTTTTTCAGAACATACTTTTCCTGCATTCAATTTGTCTGAAAGCACAGCCGTGCAGCCCTACATACCCCCCCTGTACTTGCTTGCATGCCACACTTTTTCTCACTACACTGTTGGTAATTGGTCTTCCATGTTATGCTTGATGATGTGCCTGGATGCACAGGTAGAGAGCTCCGCGCGCAGCTTCCACAATTTTCCACCACCAACCAATGCCCAATGCATGCCTCATGAATGGTCATGCACGTACGGTTTTCTCTCATTGCACAGGTGGAGAACCCTGTGCGCACCACCAACAAGTCCCTGCTGAAGCTGACTGGAGTGAATGGCTACACCCCAGAGCAAGTGTACCAGGTGTGACAGAGCAAGCTGTCGTTGGGGTTGTGCTTGCTTGCTTTCTCATGTGCGCAACCTGTCCTTCAGGTGAAGCTGTGCTGGCATCTCTCTGTTGCAGCTTGTCTATCAAGTGAACAATGCGCCCTCTTATGTTAAGCGAGCTTTCTGCCCTAAGCCTGCCTGAAAGTATGCCCCGTTCTGTCCCAGCCCTGCATCGCTGACACCATCACTTTCATTTACAAAAAGAAAGCCCCTGCTTCAAATTATGTATGTCACTGGCTGTTGAGCACCATGGCTTTGTCCTCTCTACACACACACACACACACACGCACACACACACACACACACACACACACACACACACACTCCACCAATGGTTGAGAAGCTGCAGCAAGCACTTGGCACCTTGCTAGCATGCCCGTACTCAGCCCTTGCTTGTGCCTGCAACAAGCTTGCTTTACACCAGCTCCTCTGTCAGCTCTTGTCCAACCTGTTTCCTGGTCACTTCCCAGCTGCCAGCATCATACACTCCTGCCCAGCCATGTTTCTGACTTCTTGCTTTCCACCAGCTGATCAAAAACAGACTTATTGGCTAGGAGTGCCACTGCTTTTGGAAACACATTCCCCTGCCTCACCAATGTGCTGCACCTGCCAAGAAAGATGCTGTGCAACCAGGGCATGGACATTCTTGAACAGCGCGCCTTCTGGCCTCACTGATGCACAGCACCTGCAAAATAAATAGACGCTGCTCCTGTGCAACCAGCAAGTGGGTGCTCACCGCTCACCATCTGTGCTCCCAGCAAGTGGATGCTCCCTTAAAATAACAATACACCCTCTTGCCTCATTTGCGCAGCACCTGTGCAACCAGCAAGTGGAGCTGGTGCTCACTGCACACCCCACCCAAGCACTGCGCGCCAGCCTGTTGAAGAAGTACGCGCACGTGAGGAAGGAGCTGGACAACCTGCACAACAAGCGCATGAGCCCGTATGAGAAGGTGAGTGGATGCTTTACACTGCCCTTTCTCGCACCCTAAATCCCTGTTCGCTCATACAACCAGTTGCATGTGTGTGGGGACTAGCACGGACAGTGGCCCAATATGACCTGGCAAAACTCAGCAATGGATTATCAGCAGGAAGCATTTGCTGTCTGACCATCGGTAGAGGAGCATTCTCATCTGCAACAAGAGCCCTGGCTTCATGTTTGCATTTGGGGGGTGGCTCGATTGACGATGTCCACGTCTCCTGTAAAGTTGAAATACTGAACGATTTGCCAAGTGTGGCCAGCTCTTCCAAGAGCCTGAGGCTCAGCAACTGTCATGACTGTCAAACGAGCCTCATGTTTCTACAGGACTGTTTTTTCACTCTTCCTTCAAGGCTTGGCATGTTGTGTGTGTGACAGATTGAGACCATGGAGAGCATCAAGAGCTCCGTGGAGTCAGCATGGCGGACTGATGAGATCCGGCGCCAGAAGCCCACACCACAGGTGCGCATTTGTGTGGGTAAGAGCTTGGGTTCAAATGGTCGTGAGGACAGGAAACTTGACAATGGCGACGGGAAATTGGAGTGGAAAAAAGAGAGTGGCTAGGGTTCCATCAATGTCTTGATAAAATGCCCTGTATGATCTGATGGCAACACACTCGCGCGCGCACACACACACAGGATGAGATGCGTGGAGGCATGACATACGTGAACTCTGTGATCTTTGACATGGTGCCCGTGTTCCACCGCCGCATCGACACTGCGCTTGCAAACCTGGGCCAGCCTCGCCTGCCCCTCAGGCACACCCTGTTCAAGTTCGGCAGCTGGATGGGAGGTGACAGGTGGGTGTGAGTGTGCATGGGAGGGAATTATTTGGCTTGTTGGGGGGCTGGATGGGAGGCAACATGTGGACAAGGGTGTGGATGGGGAGCTACAGGTGAATAAGGGTAAGGCTTGGAGGTGACAGGTGCTTGGATGTTGGGCAGCAAGTTAACAGGATGTCTGTAAGAGAGCTGGGAAGCCGGATGTGCGAAAGGCAGCTGAATTGTTGGTTTTGGTAAGCAGCTGGATTGCTGGTTGTGTGTAAAGCAGCTGGATAGCTGGGATGTGTATGAGGTAGCTGGTGGTGTTAGAGGGGTGTGAGTGTTAGGCAGCTGGGTGGGAGATGATGGGTGGGTGTGTATTGGGCAGGCAGATCGAGGATCAACAGTGCACAGTGTACTGCCAGTATGTGTGTCTACATCTGTTGGCGTGGTTTGTGGGATTACCTTGTGGGAGGGTAGCGTGGGAAGTGAAGGGGGGTAGCAGATGGCTGTGGTTGAGAATTGGCCTGTCTCTTTGGAGGCGCGCTTTTTTTGTACAGTCCTGGAGTGCAGTGTGGTGGAGAGCAGAACCTCTTCCTCCCGCTCCCGCATTGTCCCAGTTGAAAAGAATTGCTGCACTTGCAGCCTTGCAAGTTCCACGCAGCTAGGAACACAAATAGCATTGCGAAGAGCAATTCCAAATGTGCCTGCCTCTGTGATGGTAAATGATCAGCACCACTTGCATGCTCTTGCAGGGATGGCAACCCAAATGTCACATCTGAAACCACGCGTGACGTGGTCATCATTGCACGCCTGGAGGCTGTCAACTCCTACTTCCAGGTCAGGAGGCTCAAGTTATTTACCCTCCTGTGTAAAAGAGCAGAGCAAAGGAGTGTTCTTGCGAATTGAGGAAATGCAGGTCGTGCTTCAGACAGATTGCACTGTAGTTATGAGATGCATGCATCAACAGATATGCCCTGCAGCCATCAGTCATGTTTCTGTTACTAGCCTATGATACAGGGCTCATGTGTCATGGAGCTCCCACCTCTCAGGCGCATTGACCGCTCTGTTTCTGTGTTCTCCACAGGCTATTGAGAAGCTCATGTTCGACCTCAGTGTGTGGCGTTGCTCCCCCGAGCTCAAGGTGGGTTGGGTGGCAGTGCTCGACGCGTGGGATTCTGATCTTTCAAGGATGGAGAACAGAAGGACAGAAATTAAGCATGCCTGGTATGAGGGGGTGCGGGGGTAAGACTTCCTTGTCAGCATGAGCCAGCTCCTGCTGCATTTCCAAATGCATGCTCACATCCCTGCATTTGCTTAAAAGCGGGCTCAATACTTCAACCAAAGGATGTTTGTTCTGGCCCATGCAGGCGTACGCCATTCAAGTGGCTGCTGCTGAGGAGCGAGATGTGGCACGTGTGAGCGAGATGCGCAAGAAGCGCAACTATGCAGACTTCTGGGTGCGTGCATCCGCCAGCAGCAGTTGGCCATGCATAGCCTGGCTGAATGCATGACATCTGCTGCAAGAAATTTACAAGAAGTGGCAATAAGAAGAAATAGTTTGGTGTGGTCCCGCTTTGTTTGCTTTTGGAGAGTAGCAAGTAGCACTTGTACTGCTCTTTTTGATGCTTCAAGTCCTATCTCAACGAGTTGTTGGGCTGCTGCGGCAGATCCAGAATTATTTAATCAAAGGGCAAACCTAGCAGGTTCCCTTCTTGCATTTGAATGCCAGGCACCCTAATGCGCTGAGCTGTCACAGCGATTGATGTTGCTCCACCTGGCTGTTACAAAGCAAACATGGAGCCCTGTGCAGATAAGGGATAGTGCATCTGCCACAGACCCTTGTTGCAACTCTGAGTTTGCGTGTTGTCCAGCTAGACAGGTGCAAAGTAGCCAGGGAGCCCCACGCAGCCAAATTTTAATGCGTTCATCACAGACCACCTCGTTGCAACTCACAACTTGCACCTTATCCAGCCAAACGGGTGCAAAGCAGCCAGGGAGGTCATTGCAGCCTCCCAATAAGTCTATCTTTGAGCAACTTCCAGTGCTTGGTGCTTGAAGTGTTATGTAGGTTGCTTTTGCTTTTGGCATGCAAGGACACATGCAGGAAGCATTAGAAGCTGGATGGCACTTTGCCGCAGGGCCGTGCATGGTGACCTCCTATTCTGCAAATTATGTGACATCCAGTGCTGCCTGTCAGACCTGGCAGCCTGCGTGTCTCTTATGTTGATTTGAAACACCACCTCCAATGCATTGCATGTGTTGTATCACGCTCTGTGCTGCAGGGCCCCATCCCCCTGACCGAGCCGTTCCGTGTGGTGCTGTCCCACTTGAGAGACCGCTTGTACAGGACACGTGAGGTGCGTAGGTGAAGGACTGTGATACCAAGGTCGCAGAGTTTAATGTGGTGTTGTCCCACTTGAGGGACCGCTTGTGCAGGACACGTGAGGTGCGTAGATAAAGGACTGTAATACAAAGGTTGCAGATTTACATGAGCGAGGTGCGTGGATGAGGGACTGTTACAGAGGTTGCAGGAGCAAGAGGCCTTCAGTCGAAACAACTGACTGCTAGCCTACTTAGATGAGGGACTGCTAGTTTGTGTCACTGTGCTCCGCACAGCCCCATGCAAAGTATCAGCCGCGCTGAGCCCAAGCTTCCACTGGCCATCGCTTTTTCTTAACTTTCATGAAACACTTCATGAGGCAGTCACCGGTGATGACGAGTAGTCTCACACAGGCTTTTGAGTCACGCAACGCTCTCTGCCTTTCAGCCCAGCAACCAGGCTGCACGTGCGCCAGTCTCCTTTCTTAATTCAATGGTGTGCAAGCAATCTTCTGTTTGTCAACCGTGGTTGCAACCACCCATTTTTGACACACCTTTTCACCCTCGTGTGAAGCAATAAGTAGTAAGTAATAAGTAAGGTGTACGTAAGATGATGCATGCAAGTGTATGATTTTCCATGACAACCTTCTTGCATGCAGGTGCTGCATCAGTGCCTGGTACACCCCAAGGCCAACGTGCGGCTCTCTTTGCTGGAGCAGGGCGCGCTCACCCACATTGACGAGCTCTACGAGCCCCTGAAGCTGATGTGAGTGCCACTTGGCAAGCACGGCAGGCGATGGCCTCGCACCTTACACCTCATGCAGCAACTTGCGCACACTCCTGACTTTCTGCTCTTGGCTCCTGCAAAGCACCAGAGGTGCAGCAGCATTGTTTTTTGGCATCGTGCTGGTTGTGACATGACCCCTGCTGTGGGCCCCCCCCTCACCACCCTAAAAGCTCCAGAAACTGCTGTCTCTTGTTGTGAACTGCCGACCCTGGTCAGGGTAATTGCATGGTGCCCCTGTGCCTATGCTTTGAAAATCCCCTGACCCCAGGTTAGGTTTACCCTTCAGTGTGTTTGAGTGCTCACTGGCGCATTTGGCTGGTTAGGTTTACTCTTAGAAGTGTGCACTGAGGTGTGTTTGAGTGCTCACTGGCTGTATTGGTTCCTGTCTTTGCTGTGCAGGTATGACTCTCTGCAAAGCACTAATGATGAGAGCGTGGCCAACGCGCGCTTGCTGGATCTCATCCGACAGGTGGGTGCTGGTTTGCATGTCCAGCATCTGTTCCTTACCCCCTTTGTGAAAAGATTCTGTTAAAGGATGAAGGGTTCTCCATCCAAGCCCAACGCCTTGGTGCCAGCAACAGTGCTGGCATGTTGTGGCAGAGGGGGAGGCGCTGCCGGTTAAGTCGCAGGAGGGATGTTGCACATTGCACAAGCGCGCGTGCGCGCACACACACACACACACGCACTCACACTTCTGTTTGTGTGTGCGTGCTGCTTGTAGGTCAGCACCTTCGGCTTGAGCATGACGTGGCTGGACGTCCGCCAGGAGAGCACTCGGCACTCGGAGGTCATGGACACCATCACCAAGTACCTAGGTCTGGGCTCCTACATGGAGTGGAATGAGGTGAGTGGTGGCCCACGAGGATATGTGCAGCCCAGGGGCCATCGCGCTTTTTGGGCTTCTACATGGGGTGGGCTGTGGCCCAGTCAAATGCACAGACTAATGTGCAATTCAACAGCGAGGGCGGTTGCAGTCACCTGGGAAGCCAAGATGCTTGGTGTGCTGTGAGATTTGTTTTGTTTTGGGTAACCACATCAAGGTCAGGCAGACTGTGTCAGAGCTCTTTCATGAACATAATTAATAGTGCTTTCAGGCAGCGCGGTGTGACTTTTGATAGGTTTTGCTATCATCCTTGGCCAAAAGCTGTACTCAAACGTGCAGGGCTTGTTTGTAAGTAGGCGTGTCTGCTTGCAGTAGTGATGGTAGCTTGATTGATTGAATTCTGATCGAAATGTCTCGCTACGAACATGTACATCGAAGGTTCCTTACATGATTTTGTGCAGGGTTTCAACTGGCCTATACTGCTGGAAATGCTCTCTCCCAGGCTTCCTTTCTGCACCATGGTCCATGCCAATCATTTGTGTTGAACCGTCCAATTTTTGAGATTTTTGACATCCTAAACACTTGCTGATTTAATCATGCCAACAATGACCTCACACGCACACACACACACACACACACACACACACACACACACACACACACACACACGCTTCGCACCTGCCCCTCTGCAGTCCCAGCGCATGGATTTCCTCGTCTCTGAGCTGAAAGGGAAGCGGCCCTTGCTGCCCCCGTGCATGGAGACCTCGCCAGATGTGCAGGAGGTTATTGACACCTTCAGGTGCGCTTTCGTGCTTCTTTCATGTAGCCTGGCGTGGCCGGGATACTCCTGCTGGCTTCATCAGAGATGACTTCCTGAGCTCAGAGCATTGCCTAGCAGTCCAGCCGTGCTCAAACCAACCTGCTAGTGGAAGGAAAAGCAACGGCAGCTTCACCTGGCATGAGGAGAACTTTGAAGCCATTCGCCGCAAGGAAGTGCAAACTGAAGTGTGGGCACGCATGCAAGGCATCAAGGCATCGTCTTCAGAGACTGCTGTGTTCAACTGTGCGTGTGAGCATCTCTACTAAGAGTCGGAGGGTTCACACATGAGGCGATGCTCTGCCCTTGGCATCTTTGCTCGATTAGAAGCGAGGTGCCTCAGGGACAAACTGTTCACAACCTTGGCTTATATTTATATACATATATATACCATCTTGCATTGTTCCACACCATCTCAGCTTGCTTGGCTTGCACCATTCTCTACCCAAAAGCATGGCCTATAGCACGAGCTCACATACACATCCTCCATGCCTGTGATCTTCAGCACCTGCAAGCCCCTTTTCAAAAGTCTTGGCCGGCCTAAATTACTCACCTTCCTCCAGAAACATCCCTATCTCATGTAGGATTGATTGAGTGATTTGTGTCCCTCTCATCCTCAGGGTGCTAGCTGACCTGCCATCAGACTCCCTTGGCGCTTATATCATCAGTATGGCACGCACACCCTCAGATGTGCTGGCAGTGGTGCTGCTGCAGAGGGAGTGCGGTGTGCGCAACATTCTGCGCGTGGTGAGTGCAAATGAATGATGACAAGCTTTTGTGCTGACATCTTGAGTGTGTGTATGTTTATGTGTTCCATTGCCTTTAAAAAGTGGTTGCCCCCCGAGTGCTGCTGTACTTTGGTACCTTGATGCCGACCAGAACCAGAAGCCGCCTGCTGTCCTTCACGCATGGCTTTGCTGAGTACACAACGTTGCCTCTGTAGAGTATGCGTGCTTCTTCTCGGCCATTCAAACACATTTTCCGCTATTTCTGCCCCATAGGTTCCCCTGTTTGAGACGCTGAACGACCTGAACAATGCCCCTGCCACTTGCCGCGAGCTCTTCTCCAACGACTGGTACAAGGCTCACATTAATGGCGTCCAAGAGTGCATGATTGGTGAGT
The DNA here is from genome assembly GCA_914767535.2 of Dunaliella primolecta. Lineage (NCBI taxonomy): Eukaryota > Viridiplantae > Chlorophyta > Chlorophyceae > Chlamydomonadales > Dunaliellaceae > Dunaliella > Dunaliella primolecta. The sequence goes on along the minus strand of OU611753.1, from coordinate 9,401,344 downwards.
GAGAAGTCCTGAACACACTCTGCCCCTGTAATGCCCCTGCCTTGTCGCTGCTGTCAAGGGGCCAGTGCAGCTTTTGCTCAAGGACTTGGTACACATGAAATTAATATGCACCCATGAGAATGGCCAAGTCATCCCATTTATCCAGGGGTCCTACTTCCAGGCGCGTCGGTGGCACCAATGGCCAGACATTTAAAAATGATGATTCATAAGCAACCAAAGCATTATATTTTGTATGTACCAAATTAGTGGTTGCTGCATAAATAGACAATAGGCGCAGACACTGGCTGGCTCACACCAAGTGTTTGTGGGGAGCGTAGCTCCTCAGAAGCTATTCACGTCTTCAAATCTCAGTACACCCCTCTTCTCCTGTTGGGCACAGGCCTCAGCAACAAATTAAAGGATAGCTGCCTGGCCTTGTGAAAGAAAGGCCATGGTCGTCCTTGGGCACCTCCTCAAATTTCCCACGTTATGCCGTTGTGAGAGACACGCGCACTGCCTTCTCATCCCTACCGCATACAGGCTACCGCGAGCGCGGCAAGGACACTGGCAGGCTGGCAAAGCTTAAACATGCACCACCTTGCCATCACACACGCACTTCCTCTTCCTCTCTCCTTCTTTTACGCAGGCTACAGCGACAGTGGCTAGGAGGCTGGCAGGCTGGCAAACCTTGCATGTGCACTACCACATCTTTTCACATGCACCTCCTTTACACGCCTCTCTCTCTCTCTCTCTCCCCCTGTCTTTCATGCAGACTACAGCAACAGCGGCAAGGACGCTGGCAGGCCGGCAAATCTTGCACATGCACTACCACATCCTCACACACACACACACACACACACACACACACACACACCTCCTTTTCCACTCTCCCACATGCAGGCTACAGCGACAGCGGCAAGGACGCTGGCAGGCTGGCGGCTGCGTGGGCACTGTACGAGGCCCAAGAGCAGCTAGTGGCGGTGGCGGAGCAGCACGGCGTGAAGCTGGTGCTGTTCCATGGGCGTGGTGGCACAGTGGGGCGTGGTGGTGGACCCACACACTTGGCCATCCGCAGCCAACCGGCAGGCACCATCCAGGTGGGCGAATGTTGTGATGAGTGTGGACTGACTTATGATGTGCTGGCTTTGCATAAGGGAGCACTTGGCCATCTGCAGCCAACTGGCAGGCACCCATTCAGGTGTGTAAGTGCACAGTCTGGCTTCTTGCACTGGGTCATCGAAATTGGTTCGGCAGGAGTTGGGTGAAGACCAGCAGAAGTATGTTTAATGTGAAGGGCAAATCTGTGAGCGTGCAGTTGGTGGGTGGGGCGAGCATGTGTGTGGGCTTCATCCAACATACTCCCTTATTTTTTTTCAATCATGTAGGTTATTTGCCATGTTGTGAGGATTTGGATAGCAGAGGCTGCTCCTCTTTAGGCGCTGCAGCGTGTGCTTTGGAGGTGGTGAGCACTCTGTCACTGGTATGTAATTCTCCATGCTCCCCCCAAACATGTGTCAGCATTCCAGCTCAGGGGCAAAATACAGATGCTTTGTCGCCCCACGGTCAATGCAAACACTCCACTCTCCAGGGTATGCTGCGAGTCATCATCCAGGATGAGATCATTGAGCAGCAGTTCTGGAGCACTGGAGCACTGGAGCGTCACAGGATTAGATGTGTACCATGCCCCCTTACTCTCCAAAACTTGCACCGACATTCCAGCTCCACAGGCATATACACGAACGCGTAGAGACACATCAACACCCGGTACACTCAACACATCCATTCTCGATTTACGTGCACACCACCCTTCAGGGAACACTGCGAGTCACCGTCCAGGGTGAAATCATTGAGCAGCAGTTCGGGGAGCGTGAGGTGTGCTTCCGCGCGCTGGATTTGTACACCAGTGCTGTGCTGGAGGCGTGCCTAGACCCACCGCCCGCACCCAAGAAGGTATGTGCATGCATGGAGGGGAAGGTGATGTGAGCAGTGCTCTGAGATCAGCGTCAAGGCTACAGGAGTAGCTGACTTGTGCATGGCATATGGTCGCGCACTATCACATCCCGCAACTGAACAGAAGGCTCTCCTCTTGGCCTTCATGGGCCTTGCAGCACAGTGGCTGCACAAAGAGGGCCTGGCGCACGCGTGCGCACGCAAGTGTGTGCGTGTGGGGTGGGGTGGGCGGGGTGTGAGGGGGTTGCACCCAAATGTCGTGAGTGCTTAATGTACCTGTTTGCAATGCTGATACATCAGTTATTCTTCAATGCGCCCGAGTTGGATGCAATGTACCTGTTTGCAATGCTGACACACCGATTATTCTTCAATGCTCCCGAGTTGGATGCATGTTTACACCTCAGTCAAGTTAGATGCTTTGTTTACATCCCAGTCGACGCCTCTACCGTCACCAGCTGTGATCCCATGCATGCCTGCAGGAGTGGAGGGACATGATGGTCCAGCTCACGAGGGTGTCCTGTGAGGAGTACAGGAACCTTGTGTTCAGGTGCGCTGTACCTTGAACTGTGTGTACAGAACCTTGTGTGCCGTGAACTGCTGTGCCGGGAACCTTGTGTTCAGGTGCGCTGTGCCTGAGCGGCACAGCTCTTGGTCCCTGTCTGTCAGCATCATTTATGTAGCTCTCGTTGCATGATCTCTGTGTGCGTACCTTAATGTGTGTGTATGTGTGTTGCGCAGGCTGCAAGTATGCAGCGATCTTGGTTGATTATGGGGTCTTGATGATCTGTTGATTCAACAGCATGGAAGGTGGTGCTCTCTTCCTCACTTTCCTTTTGTGCTGCAGGCTGCGTCTGGTAAACTTGAGCTACTCGCATTTAAAAAACCACGTGGTCTGGCAGCTTTCTGTAGCTTTTCACACCCCCTTTCTGTCTGTATGCCACACAGGCGCCCTGAATTTGTGGAGTACTTCTATAAAGCAACCCCTGTCAGGTGAGTACTGGGTCCAGAAGAAGGGCCTGGTCTTGGCTGGAGGCATGGATGTAGTTATGACACAAAAGCTATAAGGAGCACTGTCTTGGCTTAAGATGCTGTAATTTTCTTTAAGAGAGAGTAAAGCCATGAAGCTGTGCATCATGTCATCATGCCTTCAACCTCTATAGCCATGGTTGAGCTCACAGATGCAAGTGAGTCCATATCCTTTCGCTAGCAAGCTAGACTAGATGGCTCTCTCTTCCCTGCACTGCCAGCTTCATGAAAAAAAATCCAGCCCCTGTGTTACCTGCATGGCAAATGGCCTGGTTGCAGACATGTTAGCTAAAGGTGCATTTTGCATGAACGCTCTTGACCACTTTTTTGTCTGTGTGTGTGCACCCAGTGAGCTTGGGCGGCTGAACATTGGCAGCCGGCCAGCAGCGCGCGGAAAGCAGGGGGGCATTGAGACGCTGCGTGCCATCCCATGGATCTTTGCCTGGACCCAGGTGTGACTGATGGGCGCTGTGAAGGATTTAAATGGAACATGAGTACATTTAAGTGCATCATTGTGACTTTTGTAAACACAGCTCTCTCTCTCTCTCTCTCTCTCTCTCTCTCTCTCTCTCTCTCTCTCTCTCTCTCTCTCTCTCTCTCTCTCTCTCTCTTTCCTCTTCCACCATCATCCCCAGAGGCCTACAAGTTCAATGTTTGTTTCAAGTCTGACATGGAAGGGACGTGCATGAGCTGAGAGCACAAGTCTGACCCGAAAGAAGTGTGCTGGAGGAGCATGCTCTATAGCAGTGAGAACCCACAACTAGCTCATTTGTTGCGTCTGTCCTGAAATTTTCCCTATTGTTTTCCCACGTGCAAGCTTCTGAGTGCGGGATTGAGGGTGCATGAGCCACTCTGCCTACAAGTTCACTTCCGCTCGCTCGTGTGCTGCAGACGCGGCTGCACTTGCCTGTATGGCTGGGCATCGGGGAGGCTCTGCACAAAGTGCTTGAGGAAGGCAAGGTGGACGTCCTGCACGACATGTACCTGAACTGGCCCTTCTTCCAGGTGTGAGTGGAGGAGGGGAAGGCGCTGCCAATGAGAAAGTCATGTATTGATGGCTCCAATAAGTCGTGTCATTGATGGGGTTGCGCCAATGGATCACCCCGGGCCTGGCAAGTCTCGTATCTGGGTCCTACATGACTGCCAAGTACCGTTACCGCGTGATACTATGATCCTAGTGGTCCGGCCTGCCGTGCCAACTGCGACGAGACTGCTTTGTCATGCCTGTGAGAGCACAGGTGCACTCTCCTTGACATAGATAGCCTGTGTCATGCCTGTGTCATGCCTGTGATAGCACAGGTGCTCTCTCTTTGACTCCCGCGCCCGTATGTCAGAGTTGACGCATGCAAGCACAGTGCACACGTGTGTGTCAGCATGCAGCTCCACAAGCACTTTTGTGCTGCACGTACGAGACACGGATTGAAGCACACGCATGCACAAGTGTGTGTGTTCGTGCGCAGGCTATCCTGCATGTGCTCCTCCACGTGTGGGGGACGGTGAACATGGTTGCCAAGGCAGACACATGTGCGTGTGTACAAGCTTAAGCAACACTGCATGTTCTTCTGCATGTGCTCCTCCACATACAGGGTGTCATGGACCTTGTGGAGAGGTTGGTCGAAACAGACACAAGCGCATGCATACATGCGCGGGCAACACTGCAAGTACTTCTGCATGTGCTCCTCCACATGCAGGGCACCATGGACCTTGTGGAGATGGTGATGGCCAAGGCAGATGCCCGCATTGCTGTGCTGTACGACCGCATGCTGGTAGAGGAGCGGCTGTGGCACTTGGGCGAGGAGATCAGAAACAGGTGAGGAGGGCAGGAGAGATGGATAGGGTTGCTGCAGGGAGCGAGCTAGAGGGAGGGAATTCTGAAGAAGTCAGGAGGGGAAAAAAGGAAAGGCAAGGGTCTGTGCATCCAGGTTGAGGTGAGGGAGTCAGGGAGAGTCGGGAAGAAAAGGTTCTGTAGACAGTGAAGAGTACCCTCTAGATCAATTGAAGAAAGAACAATGGACGCTTGAGCTCAGAAGAGCAGATGTGAGCCTCCCCCACCAAGAAAGGTTAGGACAGGCTTATTCTTGATCTAGCAAAGCGCTATGGAGTATTTTGTCAAGAAATGAACAGAGCTAACCGAGTGTGAGGGAGGAGGGCAGAGTGGTGGGGTCTTGCTGGCTGTGGATGGGTGGATTTCATGGGCAGGAGGTCTGGCCATTGCAAGTCTGGTTCTGGAATGTGCTGCGCAAGCAAAACTGTTCATGAGTCTCCAGGGACTCACAGTATGAAAGGGATAGGCACAGGGAGGAAGTGGGAAAGAGGCATATAAGTGGTAAGGCACTGAAGCAGACCTCACCCTGTCTACATAAATGTTGACTAGCTCATGCAGACCATGATGCGACCCCTTTCCGGAGCTGTGCGCAGCATGGCCTCAGGATCACGCACATCTCACTCAACAACTGCCGTGCCAGCAAGCTCGCTCTTGCTTTGTGCCTGCTCTCAGCACAAGCACACACATTTGGGGAGATCAAGAGTTGCTCCTGCTGCTGCTCCTGCTTGCAGGCTGCGTTCCACGCAGGCTGCCATCCTATCAGTGGCCGACAAGTCAGCCCTGCTGGGACCTTCATTGGTGCCTGCAGCCCCCAATTCCAAGAAGCTCACGGCAGCTTTGCCTGTGAGCCATGCCATGAGGTGGGTTGTAGAAGCGGCCAGGTGCTTGTTTGTGTGTGTGTGTGTGTGTGTGTGTGTGTGTGTGTGTGTGTGTGTGTGTGTGTGTGTGTGTGTGTGTGTGTGTGTGCGCGTGCGTGTGTGTGAAATAGTGAGGAAGAAGTGCGCTGCTGCGGGTGGGTGCATGGGTGGTTGGGCGACTCGCACATACCACGTACCATGTTCATATAAATAGGTCACCCAGAAGGCAAACTTACATCATCCTAGTGTGCCTTGAGCTTTCGGTTGGGTCTGTAAGCTTAAGTTTGCTCTTGCACAAATGGTTGCTGCACATTCCCAAAACGTCACCCCTCCTGCTTGTTTTAAACAACGTGCACACACACACACATGCACGCACGCACGCATGCACACACACCTTCTTCAAATGCAAAACAAACGCATTCCTGCAGCACTCCCAACCTGGACCTCAAGATCCAGCTGCGAGCGCCCTACGTGGCACCCCTGAACATCATGCAGTGCATGTGCCTGAAGGCACTGCGTGAGTACCAGAGGACAGGCAACATCCCTGGGGACAAAGGTGTGTGAATAGTGGCCATGGAGTGGGGCACTTCAGGATGTGCTTGCGGAATGGCATATGGGAACTGTGCCACACATCATGTTCATTGCAACGGGGCAGGTGGGCATTGGGCAAATTAGCCATGGATTGGCCTGCGGTGCCATTGGATGGATCACAATCTATTTGAGTATGGATGTGATGCAAGGCCCAGGCTGTTGCTGCTAGAACGTCACTGTTTGCAGCATGCACTTTGTGTGCTATGCATGCAGTGTTAATCAATGTTAATCAAGCACATGCATGACTTTGTGTCAGGGCGTTGCCACGAGCACAGAGTGCATAATGTGCTGTTGCTGCTAGAATGTCACTGTTTGCAGCATGCACTTAGTGCTATGCATGCAGCGTCAAGCACATGCATGACTTAGTGTCTGGGCGTTGCCACGGGCACAGAGTGCATGATGTGCTGGAATGCTGCCTTGCTCTCACCCTCTACAGGCTACACACCTAGTGACCCTGAAATCCTGGACCTCCTTGCGCGTGACCCCAGCAAGGACCCTTCACAGCACCCCTTTGGTAAGTGCAGCCGCATGTATGGTGTGTGTGTGTTCAATATCTGCGCGCCAGGGGTCGTCTCAGTCTTCATGCAGTACATGCAGATTGAAGGAAGCCCTAGCCTTCACACACATGCACACACACACACACGCCTAAGTGTTTCTTTTTTGATGTCTGAAAAACCTTGATTTTATGCCACACCAAAATATATGCCCATCTCAGAAACCCTGGTTCCGTAGCTCTTTCCAAAACGCCTGCAGCCTCCCGGCTGTTCAGTCCCACACAACTGTTTGGATGAGACCATGCAAAACATCAAACAAAACCAAAAGCAGGGTACGACGTGTAGTATTCCTGAGCAAAAAAATGTATTACGTAATACAATTCCCAGCTATAACTATGACTTGAGGGCGAGTATGGTGGGGTTTTGAAATCCCAGAACATTTGATTGATCATGCACTGTAACGATATTCTCTCAACAGTTGAAGACCAGCACGCACATGAACGAACAAGCATGCACGCACATGCGCGCGCACGCACACATACACACACATACACTCTCTAAGCTCATATTTGGAAACCTATTCGCTCCCTTTGCAATGCACTGCTGGACAATATGCATAAGCCCTGGAGCAGCGATGACAGTGTCAAAGGCAATGACTGTGTCAACCCTGTCTTGATTGCCTTGAATGTGTGCTTAAGCAGGTGGCCACCTGTCAGATGGGTGCACCTGCTTTCAATGGCCCTCTTGCACCTTGCAAGCTTGACCTGTATCTCGTCTCATCTTCACAAATCCATGCTTTGTTCAAACTTGCTGTCAGATTTGCCCCCAATTCTGCATTTAGAGGTCGAAGCTCAGCTTTGATTACGAATTTTATTAAGATTAAATAATATTACGTAATTTATAATGTATTATTGCATGTTACCTAGTACCACGTGGGCACGTCGTACCCTAATCATAAGACAGCCTGTACAAAAGGTCAATGCTATGTCGCCCATGAGTTTGTGTCTGTCATATTGTTCACAGTCTTACTATCCTACTGCTTAGCTATCCAGCCCATAGCAGCTGTGCTTGCTTGCATCGAGCAGCTGGGGGTCTGTGTCTGTCCTGCGCGCCGCTGTGCTGTGTATCTTGCGCCCTTGTCCATGCGCCACTGCCATGCTGCCTCGTGCTTCTGTGCATGCTGCCATGCTGCTGCATGCTCCTTGTGCTTCTTGCCACTCATGCGCTTTCACATTATGAAGTTAGCATTGGAAGTGGCCTTACAGGAGAGGTACTTCGCCACGCACTCAGATGCTGTTGTCCAGAACACCATCCCTGAGCCAATGCTTAAGCAAGAGGCAGTTGGGGGACATATGCTGTCGCTCTGCCTCCTTTTCACCTTTTGTCTGCCCTCATTGTCACTCGTTAAAAAACATTTTGTGAACTGGGTCACAAAAAGCAAAACTGCAAGGGGGTCGAAGGTTCCTAACGTACTTCAACCCCCTCTTCACCAAAGCCTCTCTGTCCCCCAATTTCTTAATTTTGACATTACTTTATTTGATGTTATAGCTTGCAAAATTTCAAAAAACCTGAAGTGTATGGCAGTCGATATAATATGAGGATAAAAAAGAAACACGGAGCAACACACATGATACATGTATGCATACATATATCTGTATATCTCAGGAGGGTGAAATAAGCATAACTTTTGACACATGTGTCAACCCACACAAAAACTATATATTCCTAATCCTGAGATTAAGAGGAGTCGATTGGTATATGTACGGGCCCAATCGGTGAGGGTGGGGGGGGGGAAGGGGGTTCCGACTTTTTGGGACCCCCCCTCCAGAATTTTTCTGAGGCGTTTTCTCGAAATTTTAAATATATCAACGGATTCCTCAGCTCGAGAGCTGTTGGCACCCTCTTAGAGACGTTCAGTTGAAATGGGGGTTCAGCAGGGCTGCTCAAAGTTTAACCAATGGACTGAGTTCTAGCAGTGTCAAGATGGATGACTTATAGGGCCCGTACTGCTCCAGACAGTTTGACAATAGGTTCAATAGGGACACGCACGTTGAGGCATGCAAGAGGCAAAGGGAGTCAGGCAAGAAAGCTAGGCATGGCCAGCAGAGCTTGATGGGCTTTCTGCAGCAGCGGGCGCCTGCAGCAGCATCACCCGTGCAAGCGTAGGCAGCACCGCATGCACTCCCTTCCTCACAAGCAATGGCCAGCTGGGCATGCCTACGGGCTGTGCTGCCTACGTCAAGTTCTTCAGAAAGCCATGCAAGAAGGACAGGCCAGGCTGTAAACAACCACCCCATGGAGTGCCCAGCTGGGTGCAAGGCAGTGGTGTGGAAGTACAGCTTGAAAGCACACTTTGCAGCCAAGCACCAGCGGCAGCAGCTGGAGCAGAAGCAGCCTTTCATTTTGGGCCTCAAGGAGCAAGAGCACATGCAGCAGAAAGTGGCTAAGACTGTGCATGCACCTTGCTAGTTAGAAACAAGCAGCCTAGGTGTCCGTGCAAACATGCGCGCGATGCTCAAACTCTGTTTTCTGCTTTTGGCGTCTCACAGACTCATTTATTTTATTTCCTGAAGATGCAGGTAGATGCAGAATTTGAAAAGGAGCAGATTGGTACCCTTTTTATTACAAGGGGGCCAGTATTGGGTGGCCGGGGGGGGGGGTCCTTTTGGGCCTCCCACCCAGAATTTCGACCCTCCTGTATATTTTTTATGTGTTCAGACAAAGGGGGTCAACTGGCCTATGTTGTAGGACACGCTTGATTTCTTTCTTAAATCTAGCCATGGCAACCAGTGTTTTATTACACTAACGTATCTACCAGAAAATGATGGAAATTGGAGGACCTCTGATCACTCCCTTGGCCTCAGATCACCCAACAAAGGGCCCAAAGCTCCGAACTGTGACCATTCTTCACTCCCAAATTGGAATGGTCAGTTACCACCGAGCGGACCTTGCGACCGTCTCCGTGACATGCGCGACATTTTGATGTACCAAGAAACTGCGGACATTGTTGTAATTAGGTAGAACGGCTCCTGACTACCATCATAAGTGCAATCCACAGAGTCGACGCAACATTCCACTGGCCTGTCCAAATTGAACCATCAGGATTTCAGGATTTTGGACGCGGAATTCCTTTGTGACTGATCCAATACCAAGATTATGGAATTATACTGACAACGTGCGGTTGGAACCTGGTTTAGGGGTAGTATAATACAGACTCATTCTGAAAACAAATTCCATTACATTCCTACCTTCTATTGGACCGATTGTTGCCCGCAGCAGCGCAAATTATATATATGTTTTTGTAACCTCCAAACACTGCGCAAACATGCTGCATATTCAGAACAAAAGTTGACCTTTTTGGCGCCCGTTGCGCTGGAATTTCTAAGGAAAATGGCTGCATTCTGTACCTCGCCAACCACTGGGTATTTTCACTCCATTGTTTTACAATGGTTTTCTTTTGATGCAAGAACTACAAATCATTGATTATTACCCATTTTGGTGCAGTAAGTGGTCTGAAATGGAGATTTGGTTGTCAAAAGTAGGGTTCATGCCGCGGCTAATTCGGCATTTGTGCCCCAACTGGTTGCTTCAACTCAAGTCTTGTAGAAGGCTAGCCTTTAAGAAAGGCTTCTAGAGGAACCCAAGCTTTAAAGCAGCCAGCTGGGGCACTCATATGCAGGGAGCATGCAGAAAACACCTGTTTTCAGGCCTCAGAGAACCCCTCTGGTATTCAGAAGCCTGGCTAGGCAGGGACTCACTTTGTGCGAGCCACAGACACGCCAGCCTTTCATTGTCATAAAGGCACATGTTTTCAGGGCTTTGGTTGTGCCTGGCATGAAAATGATTATACTAATGCTTATTGGATTTTGGTTGCATTACATTGGTGCAATGATTAGGGGGTTTTCCTGTGCTGTTGTGGAGGAGCCCTTATTGATGGTGGTGCATTAAACCCCTTCTTCATGCTTTCGGAAGCATGAAGATGCATGTCAGGATTGCATGACAGGGCAATCCTGCCCAAATCCCTGTGTTTTTGTCCCATCAATGAATAAGGTTTGCATGCCTCGGACCCTGTTGACATTGCCCCCACTGAACTCCAGGCTGTTGACTGACCATTCCCTCTTGTACCTCAATGCCATGCGCAGTGTCGGCCATGTATGATTCTCTGATCATCACCATTAAGGGCATCGCAGCAGGCATGCAGAACACAGGTTGAGAGCACCTGGGTTTGTTCTACGTTTCTCCTGGAGTGCTGGGTGTCTGGCTGTGTGTGGCTCCCTAGTGGGTGCAAATGTGTGTTTTACAGTTAAATGCCAAACTTTCTGCTTAACTGGGAGGGCTTTTTGTGAGCTGCTGGAACTGCAGTAACTGTGGCAGTAGAGCTTGGATGTGCTACTCAAGTGTAGCTGCAAAGTGAGTTTCAGCCAAAAGGGCAAGACAAACAACAGATACTTTTTTTCAAAGGAAAAACATGGTCATGTCTTGCGGTTCCAATGGAGTTGCTTCATGAATAAACAGTTTCTTGGAGTTGCGTGTTTGTGTCAGTGTACCATACCCTTTTTCAAAGTTGTTGCCCCATTTTCGCCATGACTTACTTCCCTGGGCCATTCTTGTGCCCCTTATTCCATGTTCAATCACACAGCGCCTGTGACCTTCACCTGCGCTTCCACTCACCTTCGAAAAAATAATGATATGTGGACGAGTAAGAAGCTGGGATTTTAGGCAAGAAGGAAAGGGAAAACTAAGCATGCCAGGTCTGGCTGCATGCATGAAGGTCAGGTTTCATAACTGGCGAGCTAGCTAGGGCCTCACCGCCTGTAAATGAGTTACAATGAGTTACAATGGGGTTTGACCTTCAGCCAGGTAGTTTGGCTGCTCGGTCTGCTCGACTGTTCCAACTGCACAAAAAATATCCATGAGATCGGAAATAAAACGAGAAGTCTCATTATTTTGCTTCTGCAAGAAATGAATAGCATCCTCAGAGCTAGCTTGAAAATAGTAGAAAGTGCCTGAATCGTCCAGAAAAATTCTTTAAGACGAGGGGAAGTCAGAAAATAACTGTGCATAAGCCCTTCGAAGAGAACACACAGAAGCGCAAGAACAAAGGAACACCGCATGCTTTTCATCTTGGAGTCCTTGTTCACATCTATCACAAGTTGATGAGTGCTCCTGCCAAAGTGATGTCTCAACACTTAAGGTATGAGCATGTAAGCAAAAACGTGCTATGTTTCTTAGCGCGCGCTTGCCCAAATCAAGATGCAAATACCTGGGGACAGAAAAGGGCGCACCATGAACAGACAAGGGTCTCAAAGGAAGTGCCATCCAGTGATGATACTTGGCTAATTTGTTCGTGTGGTCACCATGTTCTGCCAAGGCATCAGCATTCCACACACCTCGCAGCCTTTTTCTCAGATCAACAACAAACTCCCTCATGACTATAGGCTGCCCTGACCGAACACAATGAGTAAACACGTTGCACCTGTCCAAGCCTGTGCAGGCAGCCAAAAGTTCTGAGGTCCAGCATTTATGGGAAAGACTGCTCATTTCAACATCTGCTTGCAGTACCTTACTGAGTGTAGTGCTGTTGCTGCGCAGTAAAGCATTGTAAAACCTAACTGTTGCACGAAACCAATAGAACTGTAAAGGTTCATGCCCACACTCGCGCAGTACAGACCAATTAGGAGTGGTGCGCTTTACCCCAAGGATACGCTTCAATAAGCACAGATGTACAGTTTGCAAAAGACAGTCCATTTCAGTTCCTTCTTTCATAAATCTAGTGCCCCAAATCTGGCATGCATACATACTAGCAGGGAGAGCTATGCTTTAGTCAGCCAGAGCATGGTATGCGGCCTATCTGTCAGGCGGTGCTCAGATGCGAATTGCCTAATCCGTCTACAACCAGCTAGGAAAGGGGCACACATGTACTCCGCCTGTAAAGGGGCACACATGTACACCGCCTGTAAAGTCCTCGCTTAAAAGGGAAGGAAAGGAAAGGGTTATATAGCTGTACCTGCCTACATAGGCAGCTTAGCTGAATCAAAAGTGCCTCTCACCGAATCAGTCCAAGCTGGAGAACAGGACAAAACATACAAGGGTTACATTGCCGTATCCGTCTACAAGGGCAACTGGCAGAAACACTGGGGCCTGTAACCAGACCTGGCCCAAAAATGCTCAACTCACAAAGCCTGGGCTGGAAAAAAGAGATAACAAAGTCGTGTTCGTTGCAGTCTGGTGTTTGTAAAAGCGCAAGAATAGGTCAGGATTACATAGCTGTACCTGCCTGCGGGGGCAGCTTATCGAGGCGAAAAAGGTGCCTGTATCCGAACCAAGCCAAATTTGTGAACAAGGGTTACAAGGGGTTGGCCTACAGCCCGAGAAAATTTGTGAACTAATGTGTCAACTGGAGAAGGAAACAAGTCCTTGAGTTGAGTTCAGAAGTGCCAATTGCTTGGGAGAATTACATACTGTCATTTCTCATGAAACGAGCGTAAAAAGTGTGTCCCCTCGCACTCCATCAGGACGCAGAAAATGTCAGATTCCAGAAGCACACTTCCATGTTCCCACATTATGTTCAGAAAAGTAAAGAACAGCATTACTTTGGAAATGGTGTTAGAGGCCATGTCAGATATGCTCATGATATGCTCTGTGCTTCACTTCTCGGCGCCACTGGTCATGTATGCACCGCAAAGTGTCAAAACAGCAACCGCCCATCCTTGCATGATATATGCACATGTAAGCATGAGACATCAGGTGCATTACATTGCTTGAGCATTCTGCAAACAGTTGTCACAAGACTCCAGACGCCCTATCAGAGGCCACAGAGTCCGTCAGGCCCCAGACTAATCCCATCCCCCATACATGGCTCGGATCTTGGATCATACAAATATTTCAAAACATATGTGTCAGTCACACCATTTCAAGCGCGCTGACACAAACTTGGCTAATTTTAGGACATCAGCCTGGTTCATGAATTTCATTTGTAATCTCTAAGACGTGATGCACTACTTGGGGGTGAAGAACTAAACAGGTGCTGGAACTGAGTGTGCGGGTTTGTTAAATCCTAGGAAGGGCAATCCAGGATAATGTGCCCTTCATCTGGAATAGTGTACCAGCCACATTCGTTGCAAATTCCAAGCTCGTACAGGCAACTATTCCCATGATGCCGTTGGGTTTCCACTCAAAGGTTGTGACTGGAAAGACGTAAGCATGACACACAGCGTTACAATTTATGAGGAACATCTTGTCGTATGTAAAGAGGTAAAAAGGCTTTTTGTTCTGTTTCCTTTCATCCCACCAACCAGAAAGAAAAAGAAAAGAGAAGTCTACGCAGGCCAAAGGTAAAGAGCCCAGTGGTACGCCAAAGTGTGTGTGGTATGCCCTGACGATCCTACTGGAAAGGGAGAGGGTGAAGGGGGTGTTGGCAGGGGGGTTCATGCAGCGATTCCTGGCAGAAGGCGGGAACTTGTGAAGAAACCACAACTTTCATACCAGCTGCACAAGGACGTTAAAGTTGCTTGGAAACTGTGGGAAGTGTCCGTGACTGAATACACCGATTCAATTGCGCGGTGCCTGTCTTCTGGAGGCAGCAATTAGGCACTCTGGCGGCTATGCCCCGGTGTCCGCTCTCAGGTACCTAGGCCTAGGATGACCAAAGTACTGAGCCACGCACACTTCCCACAGGTTCCATGCCGCGTTCACATCCCTGTGCATCTGGTACGAAAGTTGTGGTTTCTTCACAAGTTCCCGCCTTCTGCCAGGAACCGCTGCATGAACCCCCCCCTCAGCCTCACCCCCACCCATGCCCCCCTCCTCCACTCCTCCCACTTCCTCCTCCTCATCATCCAAATCCATTCCAGCCCAATTTGTGCTTCCTTGTCTGGACATCGCCTCCTCTTGCTCTTCCTCCTCAACTGTCTCAGACACACCCTCCACCGGCTGCTGCTCACCACCCCCCTCAGCCGTGCCCTCCACCTGCTGCTGTCCACCACCCCCCTCAGCCACGCCCTCCACCTGCTGCTGCTGCTGCTGCTGCTTCAAATACTCCTCCTTGCACACAGGACACTCGCGCAGCCGCCGAGACTTGCGTGGCAGCTGGGACACAAAGTCTCTCACCATGGGCTCCACTGTGCGTGCCCCACACCTGCTGCAGCTCACAGTAGTCTTGTACTCATTGAGCCACGTGAGCATCCTTGGGTGCAGCTTAGCGTGACCCACCCTGCGCAACATTGCGCGAAGCAGTGCTTTCTTGAGCTGGGTTGGGGCTGTGAACTTCTGCATCCCATGTGCAGCTGGAGGCATCTTTGAAGCGCCACCACCAACCACAACGGGGCGCTTTGGGTCTGAGCCCTGTGTGTGTGTTACATCTGCAGTTGTGGTGTGTGCTTCACAGCTCTGTGTGTGTACAGCTACATTTTTGTGCTTGCACATACTTCAGCCACGTGTGTGTGTGCATGTTACATCTGCAGTTGTGGTGTGTGCTTCACAGCTCTGTGTGTGTACAGCTACATTCTTGTGCTTGCACATACTTCAGCCACGTGTGTGTGTCACATCTGCAGTTGTGGCATGTGCTTCACAGCTCTGTGTGTGTACAGCTACATTTTTGTGCTTGCACATACTTCAGCCACGTGTGTGTGTCACATCTGCAGTTGTGGTATGTGCTTCGCAGCTCTGTGTGCGTACAGCTACATTTTGCATGGAAACTGTGGGAAACTGTGGGAGTACTCAGGGCGTCCTAGGCCTGGGTATCTCAGGGCGCACACCGCAGCATAGCTGCCAGGGGCCACATTGCTGCCTCCATTGGACAGGCGCTGTTGAAACTTGATCAGCCTATTAAGTTGCTAATGAGGGGTCCTTTCCTTCTTGCATGTGGCCTTTTGTCAGGCTGAGTCTGCAAAAAATCCAATGCTAGCCCTCCTCAAGGCTAAATGCCATATTCCAGAAGATAATGGAATAAAGCCTTTTATTTTTGCTAATGTCATCACATTTGGGTCAGAAACAAGGATATGAGATAAAGACTTGTCTTAGTATGCCAAACAAAAGGATCAAAAGGACAAGAAGTCAATGGGAAGAAAATAGAAAGAGAAGGCTCAGCAAGCCAGGCCTGCCTGCATTCATCAAGGAGGAAATATCCTGAGTAGCAAGCTAGGCAACGTCTTACAAGAAAAGGACTGCGCGAGCAGAGAAGGCTGTGTGCAATAAGGCCACATCTAAGGGCAATGATGCAAGGGATGTTAAACGAGACACACACACACACTGTCTAGGGGGTCAAGGTCATCATTGAGGACGATTTTAACGCCGTTTACCACTCGCATGCAGGTCTGCCTGATTGAAGCATCCCACCACATAACTTGCTCTGTCTGCACTGAATTGCTGCATCAGGCAAGCCAAGTGGTCGCCATTTCATGGCAAGAAAAGAAAAGAACAGTGAAGGCTGAGCACGCCAGGTCAGGCTGTGCCCATTCAGGGAGCTCCCCATCCCTAACAAATTATTTGCTAGGGGCCTAACAAGTCCTCGCTCGATGTCCAGCTGAAGCAGTTCATCAAGATGCCAAGTTCTGGTGCAATGCCCAGTGGCATAAAGACCTCCTGTAAGAGAACACTACCCACTGAGGACGATAGGAGGGTTCTGCACTGCCACACTCTCTTCTGCAGTGTCTATGCCACCTGGAATGCCATCGGTGGCCCCTCCCCCCCCTTGCCCCGCGTTGCTAGATCCTGCTCCTGATCCACCAGCTGATGTCGCGCTCCCTTCAATACTACCTCCGGCCAATGGTCCATCTGCTTGGATGATCAAAGGCAGACATATACAGCAAAAGGCAAATTTTGTACTACCTTTTTGCCTAACAAAAATATGTTGGAGTGCTGTCTTTGTTCATTGCTTGCTTGCAAGCTACAGTATGCACAGTACAATCCTAAGTATTTCAGCCACAGGCAGCTGTTGAACAACAACAAGCTCCTGCATTTGCGGATGCCAAAGAACTTCTTCGTTGAACAATTGTCTTGAACCTTTCTTGAGCATCAAATACCTTGCTTTTATGAGGTAATTGCTGGTCAAAATCAAAGACAACTGACCTATTGGAGAGCAGAAAGGCAAAGACAAAGTGCCTGACAAACTAGAAACCATTTTGCATCTGATTGCAAGTTGCAAGAGGAAATCAGAGGGAATGAAAGCATGCATACTTGCTCCCAACAGTCGCTCGGTTCCTGTCAGCTGTCTCAGCGATGCCCTTATGCCACTTAGAAGCTGGCCTGCAGTAGAATCTGAAATAGAGAACGTGAGAACATTTCATGGCAAATACTTCATGGCAAATACACAGGGCAAATACACAGCCTGACCTGAGGTCAAATGCACATTAATCATTACAATGGCAATATACTTGGAATGAATGACCAAACCACCTAGCTTTGCATAAGGTAGGCAGGGCTACTTGGCAGAATGGATTTGCGCTAGCTTGCATATGCGCTAGGTTGCATAAGGTAACACAATTCTTTAGGGAAGGCCCCCAAGAGCGCACAACTGACTCAAAAAGGAGATACTAAAATATGAATCCAATTTTGGGGAAGTGGTTTGGCATGATGGTGAGTACAGCGTCTTTCTCCTGGGGAGTGTACATAATTGGGGACTCAGCACGCTGTGCATGCTCTCTACAACGTGTACCAGTGAGTAGCAAGTGGTCAGCTCGGGATCAGGTTGTTCAACGGCGATGACTTGGAAGCCAGCTTGCAGATGTATGCAGAGGGGAAGCTTGTGTAAATGATCTGGCCCAGTGCATTGAGGAGGATGACTTGAATCGTTCCAAACACATAAAAAAGGCGTCAATGCAGGCATTGGAACGTTCCTCACACCCTTTCAGTCTGAAAACTGCAACAGTTCCTTATAGGTTTCACTTTTTTAAACCAGAAAGCTCTTTATCAAATGGAGCCTTTTGCAAACTGTGCAATAGCCACCCCTTACACACACACACACACACACACACACACACACACACAAATTCACAGAAATGGCTCCCACTGGTACAGCAAATCTGGTAAATAGCGCGTTCATCAGCCCTGCCTCACCACTTCCAACTTGTTTTACACCCTTGGCCGTCCTCCTCAATGACCTCTGCCACTGCTGAGCCACCTCCCGCTGGTTCCCATTGGGAATGCCCAGGGATGGTAGTTAGGAAACCTATCCTTAATGCACACGGCCCTTTTGGCTGGCGTAGACCCTTGTCACACCCAGAGTGTGCTGCAACGAGAATCTGCAGCAAGTTAGTTGATTTGGTTATGCAGTTGTGATTGACCTTTGCGTGTAACACAGCCTGCTGAGCTGAGGCTGTGTTTAGAGAACTCTGAACTCACAGTAACACCTTTGTAGTCTTTTGCTTGAGTGTCGCCCCGTGCAAACTAGTAGCAGCCCTGGTGGACATGTCCATGCAAGGCTATAGAACTGCATAAGCGCATGTGGCACAGCCAAAGCCTAGCAAAGAGTCACGCCGACTCCAGCAGAAATCACGCCTTGTCCATCCATACCCGCAACTTGCTACAGCCCTGCCCAGCTAGCAGGCTACACGCTGCAGCATTGCATCACAAATCACTTCTCTAAACACCATTGACTTGTGATAGAGGCCTGGTGACTGATTGATTTGAGTAAACTTCTGGCTGAGTTGTGTTGATTCACCTGCCTCACCTCTGGGGCTGGGGGGTTGTCTTTGGGAAAAAAGCGAGTCAAGCATTAATTTTTGTTTGTCAGCAAGATGACATTGATTCCTCTGGGTCCCCTGCCTGTACTCGTGTGATACTAGCATTGTATGCTTTAGGTATCTCCCGGTATTCATTACTTCATGCTTAAGGTAGGGGGGTTGTAGCATGGCCAACGAAGACGCTGTTTTGGCTGCGTCAGTTTCTCAGCCTGACACCCTCCATTCTTTCCTTTCCTTATCATTTTCCCTTGGATACACAGGATCTTCAAGTGCTCTTTGATCTTCCAGATGCACCTATATTCACAAGAAAAAAATGTAGGCAGCGGAAACTCTCCGTAAATCAATAAAGGCATACTGGCTCAAAAGGGCCGCAAGCCTCCTTTACCACATATGTCCACATTATTGGAAACATTCTGGTTGAAACAAACCCAGGAGCAAAGCTTACCAGCGGCAGTTACAGCGCGTCCAGATACTTGAGCCACTGCAAGGGAAACTGCAGCAGCTGCAAGTGAGCGGAAATTTCTGCATGGAGACGTGAGTAAGCTGGAGGTTAGCATCATCCCTTTATGATGATGAAATGTCTGCATCCATCCCTGAAAATTCCAGGACCTTAAAACGCACACTTGAAAATTTTCCGTCCAGCTGAGAGTTACTGCCGGCAGCTGGAGAGGGATTTTGTATGGTTTCCTCTAAAGATGTGAGCACCTTCATGCAGCAAGACAGCATCAGCATGCTATGTCCTCAATTTCTTTCTCCCCTATCCATCCTGAGTGACTTGTTCAGTGGCCAGTCCACTCACATGTCGAGGTTACTTGCTGCCAGAGTTATGGATGAGGAGATGACCTCCAGCGCTTCAGCAGCCTCCTGCATATTTGGATGAGGGCCTCTTGTTGATATAGGGAGCACTTGATCACCCCTGATCGGACATGATCGACCTATCCCAAGGATGTTCAAGCTCTCAGGTAAGACATTTCGCAACAACACCTGATGCAGCTTTTGTTTGGCAGACATGCTGCTGAAATCCAATACATAGGGCTGAAATCCAAGATCAAGAGGGTTCTGGGGTGGAATTCCTGCCTGTGTGTTTGCTTGAAGCAGCTCTTGCGCACGTGGGCTAAGGGTGGCATTATAATTAGCTGTCATCTGCAAAAGCGCGGCTCTTCCGTCTCCCAGCTCAGCAAAAAACATGATCATGTCTGCGTCGTGCAAGGGTACATGAGCTTATAAGCTTATTAGCTAAGGAGGTTCTTGCTTCGCTCAGAAAGAATTCGAAAGCAGGAGAAGCAGCTCACAGCCAGCTGCAAGCATGCTAAATTTTGCATGCCTTGCAGCGCATCCTGCTCCAAACTGGAGTCAAATTTAAGGCTGTCTGTCTTCTCTCTCCTGCTCTGGTCCGCCAGCGCTGGTGGAACTCCCAGTTCTTGTAGTGCACGCCAGTCCGTTCGCACAGAGCTGGCTCTCAATTTTCGATGAGCACGTCAGAGCACTTGGAAGGAAGCGTGAAGAAAGCGACCCATAACTGCATCACTGCCAAAAAAGCGACCATCATTCACAGACACGAGGAAGAATCCGAGCAGGGACGCTTTTTTGGGTGGTGTTATAAATACACAAAACGTTACCAAATGCATTTTTCTTATTCCTTCTGGATTTATGGCCGTGGGGGGAGCCAATGTCCTTTTCGCGATGAAAGTGCGGATGCAAAATTTCCACTTTCAATTTCCATTTTCCATTTGGAGTTGCTCGGAGCTGGATTTGGAGTTGCCGGAAGTTGCCTATTGCTCAGGTCCGCGCAACTCCAAAATGGAAAATGGAAATTGAAAGTGGAAAATTTGCATCCGCACTTTCGCACGAAAAGGACATTGGCTCCCCGCCTTGCCATACTCAGAAGTACTGCAGCGTCCAAGGATGCCATCCAAGTACTTCTCTTATGGTCTGTGAGGACGATGCTGAAGTGCCTCCTGGTTCTCTGGCTTGTCACACTGTCCCCATCGGTGAGATACAGATCTGGACACCCCTTGTTAATGTTCTTGAGTCCTCAAACACTGTGGGTCTAACTTCTTTTCATCACTGAGAGCAGCCATCCTTTGCAGAAGCAGTTCTGCAGCGTATCCCAAAGGAAACAAAAAACCAAGTGAGTTAATTCAGGTTTTAAGGGCACCAAGGCTCTCAGGTTCAAGGTTGGCTTTCTGACCAAATCGTAATATTACGGTCCCTGACACGGAAGAATCCATTCTGGCATGTAACTGCTACAACCCCTCCTGAAGCGGCAGCATACCATGTTGCAGGGGCCACCCACAAAGAGTACACCAGGAACTGATCAGCTTCCACATGGGAAGGTCAATTCTGAAAAAGGATCAAATGAGCTGGAAGCATTGCTGGAGGACATCTCAAGGGCCTCACGGGCAGCTGCTGCAAAGGGTGATGCAAAACATTTGAGGAGCGTGCTGGAATATATGCGTCAGGTGCCACAAGGTACTCGTCAGTTTGTGTATGTTTGCTGGAAATTATCTCTTTCGTGCACAGCAAGTGTGGCACTAATTTGCTTGTAAATTTGCACACATCGGCAGATGGCAAGAGCAGCAGCATCTGGGGTGAGCGCGCAGGGACACCTGAGTCAACCCCAAGCAAATCAGGCTGGCAGCAAGGTAGTCGTGGCCTTTGTGGAAAGTTCAGCATGAGTGCTGATGAACTAGCGCAATCAACCTCAGAATGGCCAGGGAAAAGGGAGAAGAGAACCAGCGAAAGGCAGTGGAATTTGTTGAGGAAGCTACTGCATGACAGCAAAGAGGGTGGGAATGAGGATGTACCCGGATATGGCAGCAAGGAAGATGAGGAGCAAGGGAAGGCCAAGGGAGGGCCAGAGATTGTGCAGAGTTTGATGAACAATTTTTTGAAAGGCAGCAACCTGCCCAGGAGCAACGTGCTCGGCCAGCTTCTAAGCGAGGACTCGCCATGGCCATCTGGGTTCAGGTACGTGGGTAGTAAGTTGTAAGCGATGACTATTGGTATCGCTTTGCTTGTTATGAGATTTTAAGTGCACATGTTCATGCTGGCTTTAGAAGGATGGAGGATGGAAGCTTAGGGGCACATGGCAGAGTACTAGGTATTAACCATGAAGCACATATCACAAGGACAGACAAAGGCTTGACAGTGGTACCTTGAGAGCTTCCTTTTTGGAGCAAAGCTGAAATACATCCAATTCTCCGCATTGCCACTCTTGCAAAAAGGTCACCATCTTTTCCTTTCTTGGGTCTTCTCACAGACCTTATTTTGGCTTAGTTTATACTCTCACCCTTGCGTTGTTCCCAGACCTCTCTTTCAGCAGACCTGCCCTGGTTTCCCTTGTGTGCTCTGCCTGCCTGCCTGCCTGCCTGCTTTTGGCCTTGGCTGTGTTTTTTTTTCAGTGTGTCTTCCTCCTCCAGCTGCTCCTTTGTTTTGGAGGCCACCCAGGCTAGTTTGGTTTATGTGGTTTTGGGTCTTATTCCACATAAGGAACTTGCCCCTCACAAGCCAGAACAAAACCTATCATCCTTTACTACATAAAATTGCAAATATAAAGGCAAAAAATACTATCTTATTGCTGTGCTACTGTCCTGTGCGAAAAGAAGGGAGGAAGCACATTTGTTGTTGCAAGTGGCATCACCAAGCAAATATTTTTTTACAAACTGCAGCCCCGAAGATCTGTTCTCTCATGGCTCAGACAAGTCCTTGAATCCACAAGTGCAGGAGTTGATGAATTCCACTGATTCGGTAAGTACTGCTACAATTTCTTAGCTATTCGACAATCAAATGTAATCCTTTTGTTTGATGCACTCAGTCCACAAGCTGTGGACAACTTGTTGGACCTAGTCTGCCACGCACCTGCTTTAATTCTCCTTGCCCTGCTTCAATTATCCTTACCCTTAGTTTAGGACATGCCCCTCATATATTATGACACTTTGCCATCAGATCAACAATCATATTAACTCAGCAGGAATGCATCATCCATCTGCGTGGTCTGGCACGAGTTAAACGAAAAGATGACCACGCACACACACACACACATACAAACACACCACAGCATGCTTTTGTTTTGCAGGTTGGCCAAAATGTGCTGAACATTTTGGCTAATAGCTTCTTATTGTCATCAAGCATCACTTTCACGTAAGCCATGTTGTGTGCATGTTTGCAATGCCTTTCACCATCCAGGAGTGAGGGCCTACTGTCTTTGTTATTGTAAGGCATCATGCTCAATGCTACGCGTGTTCTCTGTCTACGCAGTACTTCAACAGTACTCATAGTGTTTGCTGTTCAATTAACAATTTTGTCAACGGCAACGAGCGCCTTCTCAGGTATGATCAGATTTAAATTGCCTCACACACACTGCTCTCCTCTTGCCTTCAACCGAGCCAGCATGCAAGGGAACTTTAGTACGCATGCTTTGTTCCCCCTAAACGAAGAGAAGAGCGGCATGAACATAGGAAATCTCTGCGCTGTGGCTGGATGAGACAATACAATGTGGGTCTTTTGTTCTTGATAGAAGCTGTTTTGCACAAGATGCACCTTGATGCTGGTCATGGACCTTTAACAAAGCCAGTTCTCCTTTCAATGCAGGCCCGTATGGCTGGTACTTAGGTGTCTTGAGGTTTTGGAACGACCTCCAAGGAGTGCAACCGGTAAGTGGCAGCTCAATCCAACATTGCATGGTATCTGGTTGTTTTTTGGCAATTGGGTTGCATCCCTCGTTTTGAACATGCACAAGAGTCTTGGATTGCAAGGTTGCAAAGCGTCCACTGCCTACATAATCTCTCTTCCCTTTTTAGTGTAAAAGACAACAGTCAGCTTCAAGGGAGCTCCCAGGGGGCGTCACAGGCTTATATTGGAATGCTCTTTCTCATTCTTTCTCTTTCTCAGAAATGCTCTTTCTCACATTTCTTCCTCAAGTTTACCCATGCCATCCACTATCATTCCATGAAATATCATGTTGACCAAAAATGATGATATTCAAAATACCCCAGATCACCTTCACCCATAGCTCCACTCTGGGACTATTTTTCACTCCCCAAATAGTGTTTTTGCAGAGGGGGCTGACTGAGGCCCAAAATGGGGTGTTTTGAAAATTATCCCTGGGTATGGGCCCCCCAATTTGTACTTTACAAGCTCAGCACCAAGATGTAGTCCTGAGCATGGGATATCCATAGCACCTGAGCTTGAAAAATGCAAATTGGAAGGCACGTGCCTAATCGGCCGCGGCGTAAACCCTATACTTTTTACCGCCAAATCTCCATTCCAGATCACCTGCTGCACCAACTTGGATGTTTTGTTTTTGTGATTCAGTGTCCTTGTATCAAAATAAAATCATTGCAAAAGAAATGGAGTGAAAAGGCCTAGTGGTTGGTCAGATGCAGGATTTCAGCCATTTCCCTTTCAAGAATTGCATCACGGGGGGTGCCAAAAAGGTCAATTTCTGACCTCATTATTCCTATTTTTCTGAATATTTAGGATTTAAGCATAATATATGAGGGTTATAAATACAAAATGTTGGAAGTGTGAAAGATCTCAGTGTGGAGATGTGGGCCTTTTCTGGGTGATCTAAGGTCAGGAGAGAGATCTGGGGACCTCCGATTTTTATGATAATTTGGTGAACATGATTATTTATGGAGTAATAATGGTGAACATGGTTAAATTTGAGAAAGAAGGGAATGAACATATCCAGTGATATAGGCCAGTTGACCCCCTCTGGTGTTTCTGTAACTTACTCATGCTACGCTAACATCCTGAAAAGAAAAGAAAAACAACGCAGGCAGTGAAAACGCTCCCCACATTAATTAAGGAAAGGAGGATACCTAGGGCCGAGACACCGTGTATCCTCTTCACCAAGAGGAAAAAGAAAAAGGCAAACATCTTGCATTATTAAAAAAACGGATGGCTTTCATCAATAATTAACCCAATTGACACCCCTTGTGCTGGATAAAAAGAAAAATTACTTGTAGGCAGTAAGAACACTCCCTAGATGAGATAAGGAGACACATTGTCTCAAAGAGCCGTGAGTCTCCCTCACCAGCCTCTGAGAGGGTAAGAGGGAAGCTAGTGTGGGTCAGGTGGGTTTCTGGAAGCATGCGACCCCAGGACACCAGGGTTATGGTTAGTGCTTTTGTTTTCAATGGCACGTCTGCCAGTGGTTGAGGTAAGCTTATGTGCATATTGCACAGAATGGGTATGAAGCTTTTATGCAAGTTTGGTAGATCTTTGGGGTCGATCCCGAGTTCTTAAGATGATCCAGGATTGACAATTTAGGTGGTCCCACCCACATCCAGGAGAAATGTGTGGAAAGTGGTCTTGGCTTTGAAGTTGTTTGCATAGTTCACAGTGTTGTTGCTGTGAGGCTTCTAGCTGGACACCAGGCCTTGGTTTTTCACAGTCTTTCACTTCAATCAAGTAGATATGGTGGTTTTGAATGATAAATTCATGAAGTTGCCTTACTGGAGTTGTGCTGCTTCTAAGCTCATCGTTGTTTCTGAGCTTATGGACAAGATGTTGACTGGCGAGGACCAGTCACAGGCCGATCAGCCGAACAGTCTGGCTGAAGATCCCCCCAAGCAAACCTGTAAGTCTGAAATGCTGTGACTGAGCTTTTAGTATTTCTTTTAGATTGGACTGGTTTGGTTACAGGCACGTTCAGCTACTAGCTAAGTAATAGTAGCTAAGTAGTAGTAGCCCCCGCAGGCAGGTACAGCTATGTGACCCTTTCCTTTCCTAGGCAAGCTGTGTCAATTTAGAATTGAGGGCCCTTTGATTGGACCCTTGCTAGCTTGCTATTTAGGGAACCTTAACGCACGAAACATAGCACATTTTCACTGACATGCTCATACTTTAAGAGTCGAAACATCACTTTGGCAGGAGCACACATCAACTTGTGATAGGTGTGACCAAGGAGGACTCCAAGATGAAAAGCATGCTGTGTTCCTTTGCTCTTGCGCTCCTGTGTGTTTTCTTCGAAGAGCTTCAAGCAATAAGTTATGCACAGCTCTTTTCTGACTTCCCCTCCCACAGAGTTTTTCTAAACGAATCAGGCGCTTTCTTCTATTCTCAAGCTAACTCTGAGGATGTTTTTCATTTCTTGCAGAAACAAACTATTGAAACTTATCATTTTATTTCCGATCTCATGGATATTATTTGTGCGGTTGGAACAGTTGAGCAGACCGAGCAGCCAAACTACCTGGCTGAAGGTCAAACCCCATTGTAACTTGTAACGCAAATGCACGTCGAGCAGCATGGCTCTTCGGCGCATGGATTTTTCAACTCTGGGTCTGGCATAACATTGAATAGAAAATAACAAAAATAATTCAGCATTGCAACGAGTCAGCAAGGTCTCAACATCAGCATCTATCCAAGAGGTGCGCTCAGATTTTGTCAGATGCGGCAGGCGGCCTCAAGTTTGTTAATACCATATCGACCAGTGCTTTAGTAAATCGACAGATTGAAAGTAACAAAAAATACAGGCAAGCACTTGATGCCATGCACTACTAAGTGAAAAAGGTTTGTTGCTACCAGGATGCAAAGTTCTTCTGCTAGTTGAGAAAGTCGAAGCTGCAATCAGGCATGCAAAAGACTCACAACTTAGAAAAGCATAGCTCATGATAAGGACCATACAGTGCCGGCAACTGCTTACCCTCTCGACAAAACAATCTTCCCTGATTAGCTCAGACTTTCCAAAAAACAATTGCTATGATCTATGCAAAGAGTGGCATTTGCAATTGACATAAGAAAGCAGGAAACATTGCGGCTTGTCTCCCTTTCTCCACTTAAAATGGAGTATAGCGCTTGGCGGTTCCATTCACATGTTACAAATGCCAGAGGAGATTATGCCGCAAGTTAGGAATGCCAAACCTAACCATTGTTCTAGTGCTTGAATGTAAGTTTGATCCCCATATGGGGTGCACCTCCCTTTTCAGAATGCGCCAAAAAAATATGTTCATTTCCTTTGGGTTCTAAGCGAGCCAGCAACTGTCCCCAAAACATGCATGAGGATACATGTGCTGAAAGGACCCTATATATTCCAAAGCATCACAGCTCAGCACCAACATCATCTCCCATCGGAAGCAACTGCTGTTGATCCGACAGCATGCAAGGCAAATGAGATCAGACAGATGAAGAAACCTCACTGCTGCAAAAATATGGCAAGGGAACAGCAGTCAGCTGGAGGTAACAGTGCAGCAGGCAGTTCCTCATACGCTAGTTTCAAACTCCCACAGGCCTCCACTTGGTCCTGCACCGCACCAGCTCGTAGCAACCACTGTCGTCACAGCGCCGCAGGGAGTGCAGGAAGGTGGGCAAAGTGTCTGCAGCGTTTGTGCCATTACCATTGCTGCTGCCATTGCTACTGCTGGCAGCGGAGGTGGAGCTTTCCAGGCCCAATGGATGGCAGAGGGACTCAATGATATTGCCAGCCTGGCACTCGGCCTTAAAATCAATTTCTACCTGCATTCAGGTGAGAACAGGTGGCCGTGTGGGTGGCTTGCATGCCAGCAGAGAAAGCTTAAAAGGGGTTTCAGGATGCTCACAAATTCAATTGCGTACTCTACATTCCATGCTTCTAAACACCTTATGTTTCATAGTTTTCAGTGAAGGGAGCACAAGATTGTGACATGCAACTTGGAGCTGACGGCAAGAGGCGCCATGATTTTTGTAGCAAGATGCTGTTCAGGAAAACATGTTGTGGTGCAGGACTCTGAGCCTTGAGCAAACGACTTCATTTCTATGAGTGCAGCAGCAAACGACACCATCACTAGGGGATCACCAGCAGCTCATAGCGGAATATTGGTGGGGAACAGTGCAACCCTAGCCGGGGTGGAGACGATGGGAGATTTGACTGTGCTATAAGAGGTGGAGGCTTCAAATTTACACAGTGGGATCATTGACGACGCTGAGGCAGGAATACAAACCAGCTTCTACCCATCTGCTTCAATCTAAGCCAGACTTTATATTTCAACCCTTCTCAGCAGCCTCACCTCACATACACGGTGGCTCTCATAGATATCGTTGGGCATTGTCTCCAGCGCCCAAGCCAAATACGTAACATTGTTGATGTGGCCATTCATGTCAACATCGCTGCGGCGTGCAATTTGCTTTGGGCCCTCATACTGCTGCAAGCACAAGGCAAGAAAAGGTTGCTCATCAACGTAAGGGTTTCTTTGGAAAACAGGTGGCACAAGACACAGGAGGCTCAGGTCAGGCAATTTTTATTACACTGTCTACGTCTCGATTGTATGCAGGCATAGAAATATGTGAGACTGAATTGAAAATTCAGGTTGCGCGCAAGTCAAGCAAGAAGTGTGAGCCTTGTTCGAGCATAGAAGGCGACAGGAGCAGTGGATGATAATAAGAAATGACACAGGCATGGAGGTAAAAAGGGCTCACAGTACTGAGCTTGCTGCCCATTTGGCCCTTCATTTGATTGCAGATGTGTGCTTTGCTCCTGTTGCAATGTTTTGCTCTCACAAGCTTTAACAAAGCACTTGAGCAAACTTCTCATGCTCACTCAAATTGGCAATGGAATTTCTAGCAATGCGGATCACCACACAATGACCCCTGCACCTGCTTCTGTTCATCAATGTCCGGCAGCTTTTTCTTTGTCTCTTCTGGGTGAATAGCATGCCTGCGCAAAGGATCCACATAAAGGAATAAGGAGCTGGCGAGCAATATCCATAGGCATTTCATACATAGTCACATGCATCAACCATTAAAATTACATAGAGGGCCTCTTTGCAAGCAAGCCGCCTCCTGCTGATGATTGCAGTTGCAAGGATAGCAATCAAAAATCAACAATTGCAGAGGGGGGGGGGTCTCGGCAAGAAGCTGCCTTCTGCCGACGTGTGCAAGTTTGCGTGTGATAGCCCCACCTTGGTTGTTGTGGTGAGAGCCTGAGGAAGAAGTTCCTGAGGTCCTCTGGCAGCCTGGTCAGCTTGCGGGTGGCTGCATTGATGGTGACCCACGTGCTGCAAGGAGGAAGATAGAAAGTGGCATTGGCATGTGATGCGTGATGCCTGCTTGTGTTAAGGGAGCTTCACAATTTACTTGCGCATGGCGTCCCCTGTACATCCAAGGAACCCAGCACGCAAGTGAGTCATAATGTTACTTTGAGAGAGAGAATGCCAGGCAGGTGAATGCTCTGTGCCAGTGGCAAACGTGAAAGTAAAAGTTTTAACCTGTGAAACCTTGCAAGCTCAAGGATTGTGAGTGACGCAGTGCGAGCAGTCATGTAAAGGGTTTGTCAGTTTTGCTTAAACACGCCGTATACATCAGCTTTCTGGCAGGAAAAAACAATATATATATATATATATATATATATACACATATGGCATATGTGTATAAAATTGGCTCACCCAAGTGTGAAGGGATCGTCGTACTGCCTGGTGGAAGCAATAAGAGCAATGTCATAGGCGCACTATCATATACTCGTGACCAGGGATGAATTGAAAGCTGGCAGTCTTGACTCCTGAAGGCTATGCTCAAAGGGGGCTCCATGTTTACCTGGTGGCAGAACCATACTCCTCCCCAGTCAAGGCATTCCTGATGCGCCAGTCCCGACGTGCTGCCAGGCGGCCATCTGCAGAGAAATAGGTCTCAACTGTGACCATGTCCCCCCTGAAACATACAGTTGGGATCAAAGATGTAGATGCAAGGTAAGTAATAAGAAAGAGACATCATCATTAAGCTCTTCATTCTGCCAGCAAGGCTGCCAGGCACGCACGCACACAGGCACATGCACGCGCGCGCACACACACACACACACACACGCGCACACACACACACACACACACACACACACACACACACAAACACACACACACACGCAACACACGCACACACGCACGCATGCACGCACACACACAAACTGAACTTGAATGCGTGATTTTAGGGTTGCACTTACATGTGAGCCACATTTGCTGCAGCAAGAAATTGGCAGCACCTCATGCAAGCACTCACCATCTGGGGTACTGGTGCATCTTAATCTGCAGCCTTGACATGACAAAGATGAGGTCCTTCACACTCGGCAAATTCGCAAAGCCAGTGTCTGTCCGCCCCCACATCCCAACTGCATGGT
The DNA here is from genome assembly GCA_914767535.2 of Dunaliella primolecta. Lineage (NCBI taxonomy): Eukaryota > Viridiplantae > Chlorophyta > Chlorophyceae > Chlamydomonadales > Dunaliellaceae > Dunaliella > Dunaliella primolecta. The sequence continues at coordinate 9,371,855 of OU611753.1, read as the reverse complement.
TTCCAGCTATCTCCTGCAACCAGATGCAAGCACACATGGTTGTGCAAACAAACCCAGTACTCATCGAGCACCATTTGTGTACAAGGGGGGGTGCATGGTGATGCTGCAGCTGCATTCTCATTGTCTACTGTGCCCTCACCATGGATGAACTCAGCAACGCTTGCAACTGCAGTTGCAAGCGTTATGCCAAAAAGAGAGCAGCACACACCTGCAACAAGTTGGCAATTGTCACAATGGTCGTGCGCTGGTTGGCGTCCACCTCGTAGCCTCTGATGCGGTGCTGCATTTGCGTTGCGATCGAGGAGAGGGTGCGTATGTGTGTGACGACGCTTAGGGCATTAGCTGACGCCGAAACTGGCTGGGGCAGGCAACTGCTGCGGTCTGTAAACAATACCTGCTCTGAAAAGGATAGCCTGTCTTCCGAGAACTGAGCGGGCTGCAGGGGGTGGAACTGCACAATGGACACGAGCTCTTGAGTCGTCCCACGACCGTTGCCCTCCTGCTGCTGCCCCTCGTCCTGCTGCACCGCTGCGGCCTGCTGTGATGCTCGGCACACAAACTCAACGGAGGGCTCTTCATAGGACAAAGTGGGGCATAAGGAGGGCAGGGGACGCCTTCCCTGTCTCCTACTGGTGCGTATTCTTTGACGCGGAAACCCCTGCTGCACTGATGAGAGCCCAGGGCTTGTACCGCAGCCAGCGCTCCAAGTGACCTGCTGCATTGCCTCAGACAAGAGCGACTGCTCTACACACAAATCAGTTCATGCAGCAGCCTGCAGCAATCCCTCAAAAAATAAATACAACATGTCTGCAAAAATGTCTATGGCATTGTTATGAGGCAAGTCAAACTGATCTGCGTTGAAAGGCAAAGACAAGAAAGAAACCAACCAAGGATAAGATTCGAGTTACAAAAATTATTTAAAAATCCAACACAACCTGAGGTTGGTTGAGTCTCAGCACCTCAAAAAGCCCTATATCGTCTGTGCACACGAGCTGGCAGTCCCATCTGGATGCTTAAATGGCCAAATTATAACCATATAACTGTGTGGAATTGTGTGATGCAAGGCCTTGGCTCCTAGGTTACCTTCGTGATAGGTTGAAGGTTGATCCAGGGTTTGCTGGAGTCCCAGTGCACAGGATTCAACGAAAGGCTTCCCCCAGGAACCTGGGTGATGAATAGAGAATTGTGCAGCAACATAGATGACAGCACAGCCTGCATCAGTTGAAATCAACGGTATGGATCAGATCCGGAGTCCATGAGGCCCTCAACCTTGGACCCTGCAGGCGCCACAAGGCACGCTACACAGCCACAAGTGTCGATCCCTGTGACCATGAACTGTTGCATGTTTGCACTCGACTCATAAATATCACAGAGCGTTGAAGTATGGAGAGTCCTGCTGACTGCACAGTTTTTCTCCCTCTACAAGGTTTACAAGGTTCTCCCTCTACTATAATCGATTGTTCGTCTGAATACACCATTTTCTGTTTTCAGACATCCTCAAAAACATAAACTCTCACACGCGACTTTCATGCTACCATTTAAGTCTACAAAGCAAAACCTCATGCTGGTACTGCTGGTAATGAATGCGCAGATACTTTTGCAAAGTATCAGCAAACCTGGATGACGCTAGCTTGGCTGACACTGGGTTTCCTAGTCCAGGCCCTGGCGGCAACCCCTTCTCTCAAAGCTTTGGTAAACAAAGGAATAAACTACATAGGGAGTAATATTACTGTTTGTGTTGTCTTCTTTTCTGTTCCAGCTTCCTTGTCCAAGAACCACCTCAACAACTGATAAAAAAAACACCAGAGGTGGACAACTCCCCTATATTGCTAAGAAAAGAAAAGAAAAGAAAAGAAAAAGGCTTGGCTCAGAAGAGCCTTGAATTTCCTCCACCACAGAGCTACAAAAAGGAGATTCTAATGGGGATCTGGAGGGTTATTAGAAGCACCTGGCTCCATAACCTGGCTACGAGAAGTATTCTTGTTTTCAATAGCACGCCTTGTGGTAACAACTTGTTACAAGCTTGAAGCTTGTTGGCATACATGACAGAATGGGCATGAAGTTTGCGAGCAAGTTTATTGGCGCGTTGGTGGTCAAGTCCCAATTGTTTTAACTGGTTAAGGGTGTGCACAGTGTAGCAGGTCCCACCAACACCCAAAAGGATGGTATGGAGAGTCACAATTTTAGCATTAATGAGTTTGCAGAGGTCTGCATGCTGCCGCTGTGCCGCTCCCAACTGTTGTCCAGGCCTCGTGTCTTCACAGTACTTGATTTCAATCAGGTGCACATGCCTCTGGTTTACATTCAATTGATGGGGTTGCCTCATGCGGTTGGCTGTTGTGGTCCTCTGTGTGGGGTTGTGTCTGCTGCGTAACGCATGATGGTGTGAGCAGGAGGTAGAAGGAGAAGAAGGAGTGGGTTTGACTTTATGGGGAGTAATTAGTATAGCATCAGGACGGCTGGAGGTGAGTCTAGATCTCTCAGAAAATTTTCTTGGAAAGAGGTAAGGGGGTATGATAACCCTCAACTAACGTAGGCAGAGGAAACTCTATCTACATCAATTAAGGAAAAGGAAACATATTGGCTCAGAAGAACCTTGAGTCTCCCTCACCTAAGTTAGGTTAAGAGGGAAGCTAGTGTGGAAAGAAAGAAAGAAAGAAAGAAAGATTTACGCTCGCCGTTCGGCCGCGTGCATTAAGGAAAGAGCCTCCCATTGGCTCCCACCGATAGAGGGCATTTTTATCTCCACCCCGGCCGCAAGGATTCAATCCGGGGACCTCCTCCTTGCTGTCGCCCTCCTCGCGCTTGACCAGGGCTCCGTAACATGACGTTGGCTGAGCAAGTGTGGGTCTGGTGGGTTTCTGGAAGGATGCGGCCCCAGGGCACCAGAGTTATGTTGAGTAGGCACCTTTTTGCTTCAGCTAAGCTGCCCTTGTAGGCAGGTACAGCTATATAACCCTATCCTATCCTATCCTTTCCTACGCATATGTTGAGTGTTTTTGATTCCAATGGCACGTCTGATAGAGGTAAGTCGTTGTACATATTGCACAGAGTGGGCATGGAGCTTTCATGCAAGCTTGGTAGCCTTTTGCGGGTTCACCCCTAGTTTCTTTTATTTGGTCCAGGGTATGGGCAGTGTAGATGTTCCCACCCGCACCCAGGATTGTGTGGAGAGTGATCTCAGCACCTTAAAGTTGTTTGCACAGTTCACTGTGCACACATTTGAATGTAACCCTATTCTGTCCTATCCACACATTTGAATGTAATAGGTGTGACCAAGGAGGACTCCCAAGGCGAGAAGCATGCCACATTCCTTTGTCCATGCGTTCCTGCGTGTTTTCTTACCACCTGGCTGAAGGCCAAAACCCCATGTAAACTATACTAAACCATGTGTTTTCTTAGAAGATCTTGTGCACATCTGCTGAAAGCGGATTTACACCTTGCTAATAGGGAAGAGTCTTGTTGGTTTGCACATGTGTCTACAGCTTCTAGTAGCATGTGCTATGAGGATATGTTTAAGAAGAAGATGCTGGGTGCTTCTAAGATCCCCATGCAGGATTTCTTAGGGGATCTGAGGTACAGGCAGTATAAGGTATGGAGAGAAGCGAATGCACTCACAGGCAGTCCCTGAGAGGTGAACAGGAAAGCATTGACATATCACCATTGGTGCGGAAAACCTTTCAATCAAACAGCACGCACACCCTTTTGTATCCCATCACGTTTATTTAAGGATCTGGATAAAGGGGTTATGAGGAATGTGAGTAGGTTCAGGCTCCGTGCTTGAAGGTCGAGTCCTGTAAATGGCTGGGTGGTTCAAGTATTTGTGATGAGTTTTATGTGTTTGTGATAAGTTTTGTTGAAGTCCAGGACGAGAAAAATGTTCTATTGCAATTGCTTTGAGGTGTGTAAGCTGTGCAGAAAACACAAGGATATTTTCATTGATGCTCTCAAGCCGTTACATGCTTTTGCCCGGCTTCCAGACGCTGACTTTATCCCTTTCTCGGCAAGCTCCCACATTTTGACTGATCTTGAGATCAATCAATGCTTCTCTAAATTAAGACTCGTACAGGTTTTCAATTTTTGTCAGAATTGGTTTCAATTTCTGATGCTGGATGAGAATGTTTCACCAGCAGCCGATCAGCCAGAGTCTGGGGCTGTAGGCCAACCCCCTTGTAACCCTTTGCACATCTGTTCTCTGACTTTCCCTCTACTCACAGAACTTTCCTGGGCGAGTCAGACGCTTTTTACTACACTCAAGCTAGTTATGAGGATGTCTTTCATTTCTTGCAGGAGCACACTAATGGGACTCATCTTTTTATTTCCAAAGTCGTGGAAATTTTGTGTGTGGCTGGCACAGCACAGCAGGCCGAGCAGCCTAACTACCTGGCTAAAGGTCGAATTGCATTGTAGCCTTGTAGACTTTTGCTTGCTAAATTTTTGCATTCTTCTGGTTCAAAAGCCCTAAATCATTAAAAAATTATTTGTAGGTTGTCCAGAGTGGAGGTTAGGTGGCCCAAAGATAGGGCTCACGCCGCAGCTAATTGGGTATGTTTCCCTGAACTCGCAGGTTTCAAACCCTAGTGCTACAGAAGGTAAAACAGGGAACCTATGTTCCAAAGCTGCAAGTTGGGGGAAACCTCTGCAGGGAGCATGCTAAAAACAGGCATTTTCAGGCCTCATATACCCCTCTCTGTAATGAGGCCTATCATTTCATTTCCCAAGTCGTTAAGTTTTTGTGTGTGGCTGGAACAGTCCGGCACGCCGAGCTGCCAAACTACCCGGCTAAAAAGCTTTCTAAGCAGGTAAGGAGCTGGCACTTCACAAAATCACTCTGACAGACTTTTGTCACCCTTACGTTGTACCCTGACCCAATCATTGGGTGGATAGCGCCACTGGGCATTGCTGTAACACGGTTGCTCCAAGTCCATGTCGATTGGTCCAAGGGTGCTGAGAAGGGCTTTGCGAGGAGACTTGAGGGCCTGACTTCCACTCCGGAGGATGGCATGACCTGCATCACATTAACTGCGGCAATTGAGACTGAGTTTCTGCCTGGTTGCATGCTTTACAGGCTTCAATACAAGGGTCCTGGCAACCCTGCATTCTTACGCGACAACCAGCTTTATAAGCTGCACTTGAATAGAATGCCTTAACTTTTTAGTGAAGGCTTAACCAGCCTAGATGTCAGCTGCTCTTCAATCAGGCAGCATCAGAGCTCCAAGCCTCCTGTCCGCTTTCTATTTGTGCCCCAGCAACACTCAACATGACAGCGAGCTGAGCAACGTTTGTCCCCATTGTTCAGCCCTTTAAGCCCATGACGCTTCATTTCATATCGCATTTAATTCAAACATTGCAGTGTTCTGAGCAACAGCTCGTCCCCGGTGTTCAGCCCATGGGGCCTTGAAGAGCCAATTATCATGCACATCCCAAACGCAGAAACTACATGTCACATACAGGCCTAAGGCTCGTCTAAGCAAATACTTATAATCATGCTCTTAAGACAACAGCTTGCCAGCTTCTGTATAGCACACAATCCCAGGTCACTTCATGACACCCTTCCCAATGCAAGGTCAAGCAGAGGGGTTTAGGACCTGGTCAATGTCAAGGTTGTGCGAGGCTCATCATTTTTGAAAGTATTTTCAAACTACTCTTTTTGGCCCTTTGGCAATGCTGCACCTTTTTTGCAAGTAGAAGGGCAGGCAGCAAACCTGCCCACTCATTACTGGTGATCACTTAAATGAAGCCAGCCCCGCTTGCTATTAATCAGTCTACCATTAATTGATGGGTTCCACCTGTAAATCTCTGCATCATGGGCCATGCTTGTCTCAGTGGACTGTCGATAAAAGCCAGGGAAAGGAATACAAAACGAGAGTGCGGCTTGCTGGTGCAGAAATCATGGCTGTTGGAAAGGACACGACACAATTGCAAGTGGTCGTGCACGCATTCAATCACGTGACACAATAAGATTCATAAGGCTGTGGTCTCATCTATAGACATTCAGAGCTGCATCCTCGTCAGGCACATGGCCACACTCCACCACACTGATAATTGCATCTTTCTGAACAGCTGTTTTATTGCACACCAGCTCCTGCTTCACTCCATTCCTTTGCTTTTGTCCATTTCCGCAACAGGGGCAACATGCATGCAAAGAAAATTGATCGGTACATGATCACAGGAGATCAAACTGCAAACAGTAAATGTGAAAACACATTGCATACACCTTGACATGACAAGGGAAGCAGCTTGTAGCATCATGTGTGCACCCACCTCGTTCCACATGCGGCAAATAGTGGTGGACGCAGGCGTTGTTGACTTCTTCCAATTCATCAATAACCGGCTGCAGGTGTGGGAGAAAGAGGCATAAGCTTTCATGTTGCTTTTGTGCAAAGCCTTGCGCTCAGGAGCACTCGAGCTTGTAAGAGAAAAGTGCAGAAAAGAAACTACGTAGCCACCACAGTGCATGACAGCAGCTGAGCAAACACATTTACCAGGGTCAGTGTGCTTGCAACAAGAGAGCAAGACAGCAGCTGAACAAAAACATTTACCAGGGTCAGGGTGCATGCAACAAGAGCCTCAAACGAAGAGGCAAGGAAGATCAAGGAGCTTAGGACAGCGGTTAGCTATAGAAGCAGGCATGGGAAGACGTGGTTTGCTTTTCAGGCCCTCTGGAAGCAAACGCTGGCCAAATCAACATCAATGAAGGCCACAAGCACCACAGGGCAAGCACACCTGTAACTGCTCCTGACAGTACTGTACATGATCCTGGTCTGCAAATGCAGCGCGCGCATAGTTAGCCTGGCGTCCAAGCTCAGCGCGCACCCAGGTGAGCTCGCGCTCCATCTGGCCCATTTGGTTAATGAGGACCTGGTGCTGCGTGGCAGACATGCTGGGGGACCCTTGCACCGCCTGTCAATCAACAGTAAAAAGATCTGGTGCTGATGAATGATCAACAATGACCTGGTGCTGCATGGCAGACATGCTGGGGGACCCTTGCACCTGATGACACACGCAATTCATTCATCTGGACGGGGATGAGAGAGATATCAGATGCTGAAGGGCTCTCAGAAGCGTGGGGTAGCTGGCAAACCTTGAACCTGCTGCAAGCTATGCAACCCTGGAGCGCAAAATGTTGCAGTGAAACTAAGGGGCTGCAAGGTCCCCAGGTGAGCATCCTGTGCGGGCTGAGTAGTTTTGGGGAGCAGACAGGTTAATACGCATTGCACACCTGTGACTTCTCGATGAGTATACATGCTACTTTGATGGGCTTCATCAATCACGGTTTGCTACTGACCATATATCATTTAAACAGTAGTTCAATTAAACAGGCTATGGACAAACGAGGCAGTGCCACTCACATCCTGCCAGCTCACACCCTGCCACCATACTCACATCCATACTCACATCCTGCCACCAGACTCACGTCCATACTCACATCCTGCCACCAGACTCATATCCATACTCACATCCTGCCACCAGACTCATATCCATACTCACATCCTGCCACCATCCCCTCAGCCTGTGCACGTGCCAGCGGCAGCGCTCCGCCAGGGAATGCAGAGACTTCTCGACCTGCAAGCGCGCACCATTTGATACCACGTGTCTCACTCAAGGTCTGCCCACTGCGAAAAGAAGCCTCTAGGTACATGCGAGAAAGCATGACGCAGCACACACATGCAAGCGCTCTAGCACGCGCTCTTCAGCCAAGATCATGCTGCAGCTGTGAACTGTGCTGCCTGTCTCCAGCCAATGCGCCTTGTTGTCCTCAATTGATGTAGGGAGTTGCCTCCTTGTCCTGAATTGATGTAGGGAGCGTTTTCACTGCCTGCATGATTATCCTTGCCTTTCCTTCCCAGACGTACAGCCCCTGCCACACGCACCTTGCACCGCTGCGCTATGAGGTGCTGCAGCGTGGAGGGTTTGAGCCGGCGGTACAGCTTGCGCGTCGGGGAGGGCAGGCTGCAGCACAGGTGAATTATGAGTGGGCGTTGCCACGGCCGGTCTGCCTCATGCATGAGGCCCCAGAACTTGCGCAGGCGTAGCTGCACAAAGGGTGGGTTTGTGAAAGAAAGGGGGGGCCTCACTCAGCGTAACAGGCACATGAGTGGGATCCAGGTGCCAAGGGAGTGCACAGGGGTGCAGGCAAGGAAGAAGGATACACAATGAAGAGCTGGGAAAGTCTGTTTCCATGTCGAACGACATGGTATGTTAGGTTCAAGCAAGCACTGATGCACATGCTGGAGGGCGCTTCAGCCCTCTGTTCATCCTCTGTTCAAAGCCATCCAAGGCGGCGGACAACTGTGCTTAAGGGGCACATTTGGAGCTATGAGGAACTTTGAGTGGCACATTTGGCAGGTACCTTGAGCGTCACATTTGGCAGGAACCTTGAGTGGCACATTTGGCAGGAAAAGTCATTGCATGATCCCTGGCACGCATATGCTGCAGTGTGCAGTGGAGGCACAGGAAGTGCATCAGGACATTGCGCAGGCTCCATGCCTTGCCTGTCCCTTTGCGCTCTATTTCAGCAATGCCCTAACGTGTCTCTATGCATTAAACCAACCCCCAGAATGAAGAAAGCCTTTCTTAAGACACCCGCCAACAACAACGATTGTATTATTTAAAAGCAAGCGAGGACCGCCTATTGCAGCCTCCATGAAAACCCTACAAAGTGTGCAGCAGCAAAGCAAACAGGGAGGGAGCTTAACAAATGTTGGCAAAAGAAACTGGAAGCCTCAATGGCTGCGATGCAACTATTCAAACGCAGGTATGCCTTTTCCCTCTCACCAGAAGCACAGATTGGCTGTGAGCAGCCAGCAACCAAAAAGGATGTCACTCAGCTTAAAGCTGCTTACTGCCTTCAACATCACAGAGCTGAATCAACACACAAGCACAAGCTCCCCACTCCTCCAGCTTGCACCAGACGAGAAGGATCCACAACCGATGAAGCATGAGGAATCACAGCCTCACTCAAAAGATACGTGCAGATGGGGAACCATATGCCATCCAGGGACCCATGCCTGCTTCGCTCCTCACCCGTAGCCGCTCCTCCTCTACATACTCCTGCTCCTCCCAAGATAGCTCTTGCGTTGGGGCCCAGGGGCGCCTGGCCAGCAGATTCAGGTGCTTTTGGTGCTCCCGCACCGCCTCCCGCAGCAGCTGCCGGTCTGGGGGCAGCATAGGGGGCTCCAGCTGCCGGTCTTCATGCTGCAAAATACACACAACAAGGATGGTGAGCACGTCAACGCATTCAAGATGGAAAATGCAGGTCACATGTAAGCTTGAATACATGCTCAAACATGTAGCTGCATTGCAGATGCCTGTGGAGGAAGGTTTGTGCCCTGAGAGCTAACAATCGAGACTGAAGAATGTTCATTTGCTTTGAAATTATCCATTTTTGCATACACTTGGCATGTGTGTGTGTGCGTGTGTGTGTGTGTGTGAAGCGCACACTGAAGCCAATGAGATACATGTCCTGAACGCATACAATTCCATACCCCCAAACACCCCCCCAGCAGAGCATGGTGCTTGCGCACAATTCTGGACACAAGTGTGCGCACGTTTTTTGCATGCGCACGCTTACATATACACACGCGCACGCATGCATGCACACACACACACAGACAGACACACACATGCACGCACGCATGCGCACACACACATACACACACAGGCACAGACACACAGGCACAGACACACAGACACACACACGCGCGCGCACACACACACGCACGCACGCACACACACACGCACGCACGCACGCACGCACGCATGCGCACACACACACACACACACACACACACACGAACACACGCACGCACGCACGCACGCACGCGCGCACGCGCACGCACACGCACATGCACACGCACACGCACACGCACACGCGCACGCGCACGCGCACGCGCACGCACACACACACACACACACACACACACACACACACACACACACACACGCGCACACGCACACACGCACACACACACACACACACACACACACACACACACACACACACACACACACACACACACACACACACACACACACACACACACACACACACACACACACACACACACACACACACACACACACACACACACACACACACACACACACACACACACACACACACACACACACACACACACACACACACACACACACACACACACACCTCAGCGATGCCGATGCCCACCCCAAACGGTGCTGGACCACCTTGGCTGTACCTCAGACATGAAGCTGGGGGGACAGTTGTTCTAGGGGCTCCATGCGCAGGAGCAGAAAGACCTATCCGTGAGGCACCGCATGCACAACTTTTCATTCATTTATTCATTCGCACATCTCTAAACTCAATTATTCACAAATTGTTTTTCTTGCGCATCATGCCCGTCATCCGCCCCAAAACGATCCCCCCGAAGTCAAATGTAAGAGCTGCTGATACAAGTGCATATGGTACTTGCCTCAACACAGCAGCAGCACGCTCACCATTCTATCCCCCTGTTGCAGGAAGTTTCTGCAAATTGCAAGGAGGTGCCCTCATTGCTCTTGCTTCGCTCTGCTGAGATGTTTGAAGACAAATATCCAGGGGACAGGCACAGGCCAGCTGCCCCTCAGCGTTTCCCTTCGGCAGCCTCACTCATCAACGCTCCCCATGCACCAGGGAGTTCCGTGCAGGTCTGTTTTCTTTGGAGCTGTCACCAGCTGCGAGGGTGCGCAACCGAGCTTGAATCTTGGAAACACATCTTTTACTCACTTACATTTGTTGTTCTTCATCTATCTACGGGCCTTTTGCATGCGTGGTTGAAAAAAAGGGTGGATGTGATTTCAAGCTTATTTGTACAACAGCATTCACCCTGCTTCCAGGTCATGTGTACTTATGTTTTTAGAACCAATTCCATTCCAAATGTCTCTCTTTGCAGACTGTGCTACCACCAACTGTAACGCCACCAGCTGGCCACGGCATGCAGCGCAGATTGAATTCGCTCAAGAGCAAATGGGACAATTACTTGGATGAGAGCGTGCCCTTGCAGCCGAGTGTCGCCAGCCATACCTTGCAGATAGCACCCTCAGACAAGCTGCCGCCTACCCTTTGCCCGCTAGCAAGCCAATCTCCCGTGTCCCTGTACCAGCATCCGCATCCACACCGAAAAAGGCCTTTCCAGTGCTCCAGCCTTCCTCTTGGCAGCCACTCCCTTCCAGAGCCAGCTCCTCTTCAAGGGGGTGGTGCTCAAGCCAGCTGCGCTCAAGGAGAGATGAGAGGGCATGCCTCCAAGAGGCTCAAACAAGCTATCTCCTCTGGCATTTATGAACAGCGCTGCCCTGACAACTCCCTGGTAAGCACTGCGGTGTGTTTGTGAGACCCCTGTGGCTGGCATTCGCAAGTGTGGCTGCATAGTGTAAAAAAACAAACAACAAACAATAACTTGCAAACCTGCCAACCTTGGCACGTGCCAAACCAGCCGCAGCATGAACCCTACTTTTCACCACCAAATCTTTATACAGATCACTCTCTGCACCAAACTGGGTGCTTTTTGTGGTAGATTATCATCCTTCAAAACTTGAACCAAAAATGCCATGCATCCATGGCCAATTTGAATGTGCAGAAAAGAAACGAATGACTACTCATGCAGAGGAAAGTAATTGGTTCTAGAATCAAGTTTTGTAACTTTTTAGTAACGAGTGGAGTGACGCCGCTGCTGCTGATATGCCTGCTAGGCTGCTTGTACTGTGAGCGTACCTGAATGCTTGTATATTTTGCATATGTCGAGGTGTGCCTGTGTGATCATGAGTATAGGAGTGTTTTCTTGGACGCCCTATGCCATGATGGGCTGAATTTCCAGTGTTTCAGCACAGGTGCTTTCCTGTGGGAGGCCACTGCTGCAGGTGCTATTTGCCCGGGCTGCATGGGCCAGGCACATTTGCAGTCAGTGGCAAGTCAAGAGGAAAGGGTGTTCAATACTCCTTGGCCAAGTGACCATTTGGAGTGATACAGTGGGCATTGCTCTTTCGGCCTTGGAGATTCTCGGAGGTGACAACTCCCCTATTGCTGCACATGACCTTTTTGTGCTTCTTCCTCAGATCCAATCATGCCAACCTTCATTTGTCATAGAAATGTGACATTTGCCAAAAATGATGAAAATCGAAAGACCCCAGATCAATCTTCTGGCCTCAGATCACCAAAAACAGGCTCACAGCTCCTCACTGGGACCAGTTTTCACTTTCAGAAACACGTTATTGTAATCTCTATAAACCATTCTAACATCCTGTATATTCAAGAAAAGGAAAGAAGGAGGTCAGAAATTGGCCAAGTTGGCACCCCTTACATTACAAATCATTCCCTTTCATTACAAATCATCCAACATGATGCAGTGGATGATCTGGAATGCAGGTTTGGTGGAAAAAATTAGGTTCACGCCGCACCTAATATGGCAGGTCCCCCCGATCTGGGAAGTGAAACCCTAGTGCCTAAAAAACAAAATTTGCAACCTCACTGAAGTGTCCCAGGTTTGGGGGAACCTGTGTAATGAGCATTCTGAAAATACCTTTTTTGGGGGGGGGTAGCTGTCCACCTATGGGAAATTCCTAGCTGTCTTCTTTGCATACGGGGCCACGGCGAGAATGTGTTTGTAATAGAATAAGGTGATCCATTGGGATTTTAAAAAGTATTGCTATAAAATCACATGTGCACGAAGTGCGACTGGGGTCAATTGTCACATTTGCAATGGCGCTTGTGAGATTACAGAAGGCTTCTGTGATACTGAGAGTGTCCTTTGGTATCAAGAAACTCATAGTGCTTGAACCCCGGACTTAACCTTTAGAGCCGAGCACGCCGCTGTGCCTTGGATCTTTGGACCTCGGGCACCAGTCTCTGGCAGCGGCTTGTAATTATTGCCAGGCGCTCAAACTCCATTTGAATTGAAAAGTAATTGATTCTGGGGCTGGGAAGGACTCGTGCCAAAAATGGCCTCCCAGGCCTCCAGCTCAAGGTCCAACCCCTTTGCAAGGTGGCTGAAGCCAGTAAGTCCCGCCCAGCAACTCTTAGCAGACTTGCCAGGCTTGCAAAGGCCAAGGTATGAGGAAGGGGCAGCCAGCAAAACATAAGAACCCAGGGGAGTATCTTGCAGGTGACAGCTCAGCTAATATTGTATGCATGAGCTCCAGTGATAAGCATTGGTTAAGTGAACTAAAATTGAACTGAAAAAATGAAAACCTTGGTATGAAATGAGCTTATGGAATGGACATGGCATCCATCAAGATTCTTTCAATGGTGCTTAGATTACGAGGAACATAGAGATCTAGGAGAAAATATACATGTTTCATAAAAAACAACTTTTTACCGCTACACAGCTTAGTGTCATGTCTGTGACAGCCTGTGGACTGCTTGGAATTGCTTGCTGATGTTGAGTGTACTCTCAGCAAATGCAGCAGCAACTGCTGCTGCTGCAAAGCCTGGGCAATCCATCAGCATCAGCACAGTCAGCGTCACAGCAGCTACAGCAACACCTGTGAAACTCCCTCTCCTCAACAGAGTTCCTTTAGTCCCCTCTAGCCCGGCAACAACAGCTGCAAAGCCAGCTGCCCAACCCAGCAGCATCAGTAACAGCAGCAGCAGCAGCAGCAGCAGCAGCAGCAGCAGCAAGGACTTTAAATGGTGTTCATATAGAAAATTAATTCCAGCAAGAACTTATTGAACCTATTCAAATTGAAGAATTAATTCTGGCACCCCCATATCCCTAATCGGAATTTTATCGAGTCGGGGACTTTTGAATTGGTCATGGACCTGTGGTATACCGTTGCTAAAGAAATGGATTGAGAAGAACCACAGTTGTTAATCCGATGCATGAACAGACGTTCCCTGAGACACAGATCAGCACAAGAGGTGCCAAACAGGTCAAATTTGACCTCCTTTATCTGTTTTCTGAATATGCAAGAGTTAGCGTGGTCTAATAGAGATTTAAAAAGCCTAGTTTGGAATGGACTTTGGTCCCATTGGATGGAGCTGTGGGCCTTTCTGGGGTGATCTGAGGCCAGGAAAGTGATGTGAGGTCTTCCAATTTTCATCTTTTTTAGGTGGCTATGGTTCTTGATGAAATAATAATGGTGGCACAGTTACACCTGAGGAAGGAATACAAGAGAGAGCATGCCCGGCAATGTAGTAGGCCAGTTGCCTCCCTCTGCAATTTCCCCACGCTACTTGCCCCTTGGCCTGTTCCTGCCCCTAGGGGCCCCTAGCCAGCCCAAGCCACACTGTCTCAGTGCCCAAACCCTGCCATATACCAATTGTCATTCTTGATCACCTCCCTGCCACTCTCCTTCCCTCCCAATGCTGCCACTCCTTCCTTTCTCTGCAGTTGCACTGCTACCATCTAAATGCGTGCGCGGCTGCTGCTGCAATTGCTTACTTGCATGTGCCTGGCCTGCGCGGCTGCTCTTGCAATTGCATGCTTGCATGTGCCTGGCCTGCGCGGCTGCTATTGCAATTGCATTCTTGCATGTGCCTGGCCTTGCTTTGCAAGCATTCCCACCAGCAACAGGTTGCTGGTGTGAAGGGTCTTGCTGCAGGGTTTAAGGTGAGGGCTGTTGCCTGGGGTGAGGAAGGGGAGGGGTCTTCTGATCTCTCTTGCTCTGCAGCTGTCCCAACGTACCAGCCAAAATACACTACATGTCACAACCACGCACAACTGTGCATGAGGAAGGAAAGAAATTGATCATTTTTCAAGCCTGCTGCCACCGGGCAAGGTCAGGAACATTACTTCTGCATGGCGCTTTAGCTTGTCTTTCTCTATGGTGCTTCTTTCAAAACTTTATAGTTTAAGAAATTAAAAGTCTAGTTTTGACAAAACCAGCGTACATTAAGGAAAGACCCAACAGTCAGCGCTGGCACTTGAATTGTTGGTAATAGTGAGTCCCACCAACTAAAAGCAGATAAAGGAGCAACCAGACTAATGTGGATCTGGCGGGTTGTTGGCCATCCGTCCAGGCGTGCGCCACGCCCTCCTGTATGCAGCCTGTACAGTTACTGGTACTAAAAGAACAGCAGTGTAGTGTTGATGGTTGCATGGGCTGATAGCACAGACACAAATTTCCGACTGATGCTTTTGCCAGAGGAGGCAAAAGGAAGTTTGTCCCGTTGAGCATGCATGGGGCTTTCATTGAAATTTACCAGGTTTTGATCATTTTGATCCCCAGCACCTTTGCAGTTAAGGGAACGCTTGCCCTTTAGGGGCCCCCTCACCTCAGCGGGGTGGCTTGCTTCCTGCATATATTCTTACCCCCAAGGAACAATCAGGAAGCTCTGAGCATGCTTTCATGGAAGGAGCACCTGCTTTGGGTCTCCATCTGCCCTGCAGATCCTCGATACCTTGCATCCAGTCAATCTGGAGCTCATGCGGGCACAGCTGAGCTCATGCTCGGTGTGTGTAGTGAGCATCCAGTACTCCTGCAAGCAAGAGTCTCAAGCTGTGCTGCTTCAGCATGCAGGTGAGGCATGCTGTGGAGTCTAGATTGCGGGTGCATACTGGTGAACATGCCAGGTACTGGATTTTGCTTTACACATTACCCCGAGGCTGTTGGCCTAGTTCCTGCTTTCTTGCACGTTGCACTGCTGGAAAGGCATTCCACATACTGCATCTCTACCAGTTCCAACTTCCTTAAACTTACCAGACTTTGGCATGTGTTTGGTGCAGCTGAAGCATAGTCCCTGCAAAACTTTGGAATGCGCTCGTGCTCAACAGCTCTCAAGCATTGTTTTGCTCTTCACAGGTGCCTTGTTGCAAGCTGTGCAGCTTCTGCCTGTCCAGCGCAGACTTCTGTTCTCATTTTTTTCTCTCGGTGGAGCAGTGGGGTCTGTGTCCACTCCCAAAGCAAGGATGCAGCCACTATCATGGCATTGTGCATGTGCGCTGCAGGGAAGCAGGCCTTGCATCTGGGTGTCATGTGTGTCCCTGAGGGTGCTGAACCTGAGGCCCCGCGTCAGCCTGAGGCCTTGCATCAATCGGAGGCCTTGCACCTGGGCTTGCACCTGGGCGTCATGTGCATCCCGGAAGGCACTCAACCTGAGGTGCTGGCCACTCTGCCTGTTTTTGTTGTTGGCTTGGACGCGCACAGACCACCCTGCTACACACCAGCTCTCGAGATGCTTGCGCGCCTGATCTGTGGCAGCAAAGCCCTGCGGCAACAGCAGGGCCAGGGCAACAAGCCTTTGCTCCTTGCAAGCGATGCACGAGGCCTCATGCGCGTCCTGCTGCCTTATTCTGGCAATTGTCCCCCTGACCTGGCTCCTCCCATGGTGGTGGATCCGCGCGTCTTGGCATGCATCCTGTCCAAGCAGGTGCGGGACACTGCTTTAGATCACTTTCGATTGTTTTACGTCATCTTGCGCATGGGCTGTGCTATTGTTCTGGTGCGTCAACCCTTTGAGTCTGCAAAGCAGGAATCCATTACTGCTACCTGACACGTGTGCACATGTGTGCACGCGCATGTGTGTGTGTTTGTGCATGCGCATATGTGTGTATGTATTGTGTGTGTACAAGTGAGCAAAGATACGCAGCTTTTATCTCTGAAGCAAGCCATTGAGCAGGCATTCACATTGTTAAATTTATTTTGTGTACTTCTTCAACTTATGAGTTGGGTGTGAGGTTAATAATACCTGTATACCTTGCTCGCACTACTCATAAGTCTGAGGATGGATATGTGCTACTCAGGGTTTGGGCTCAAGCTTTTCTGTAAACATGCGCTTTTGGTCCCTGAGAGGAAATTGCAGAGGGGAAATACGTACATAATAGAGCATCATGGACTTGTCAGGCTGAGCTGAGTACAACCAATGGCTAGATCTTTGATTGATTTAAAAGTTGCACGGTCAAGCTCTGTACAAGATGAAAATAAATGTTCTTCTTGCTATGCCATGATTAAGGGGGTGCAAGGGTCTTCCTGCACCTTCAGCTGAGGGCTTGAAGTAGCTGTCAGCTTGCCGGGTTGCATTTAGACTGTCCTTACTTGGCCATTTTGGGGGTCCTGTCACAGGAAACTTTCCTGAGCTTCCCTGTCCTCGTCCCTCCCACAATTGTTTTTGCAAGTACGTTCTATGATTATAAAGATGCAACTTTGCATGAAACGTTTTGGAAAAATCAGCCTGGTGAGTGTGCTCGAGTGCTGAAATAGGGAAAAAGGTGGCATTGTAATGAAAAAACGGAAGTGTCCAATCTACCCCATTTTGTCATCAAATTTACCCTCAGGTGTGTAGCAATGATAAAGCAGACACCATTGCAAAAGGCATGGGATCACTTGGTGGTTTGACTGGGTCAGGTTGGGCAAGAACATCTGGGTTGGTAGGTAGGCCTCTAAGCCCTCATCTTTGTTTTCACTTAGGGAGCAATTCCCGGGAGCTTTTTTTCACATTCTTTTGATATACCATATTTTCTACCATAACAGCACTAGATGTAACGAATAATCGAATAATTATCGGGGTCCCTCGCGGTATGGAGTGCGTTTGAAAAACACTTTTTTCAAGGCCTTACAAAGGGTGTAGGTTTATATCAAGCAAATTATCAGCTCCAAAATGCAGCCACATGCTGCTGAGGGGCAGGAAACCTTTTTGACATGGGCTGTACCAAGCGGACCAACCCTGAGCTGGCATGTATGGTGGGAGAGCGTGACAAGAAGCTGGGAGCTCGGGATTAGCAGTGCAGGCAGGGGAGGCACACCTGAGGAGGTTGCAGCCATTGCTCATGAGGAGTTTGTGCACAGTCTAGGAAGGGGGGAGCAGGGGCAGGGGTGTCCACAGACTGAGGATGAGGATCTAAGGGCACCACAGATAAAGTGATGGAGGGAGGGATGAGTAGGAATCGAGAGCAGCACAAAAGACGCAAAAACGCAGCATTTCGCAGCTGTTGAGTTTGTTTGCTGGACCTCGCAAACCCTTAATGTTCGCAGGAAATTTATGAATTATTTTGAGACCTTGCAATAAATCAGTCTCGCAATATATTAGTGCTGCTACGGTATCATAAATAAGCCTGAATTTACAATTTGGGGTCAAAATTCTGAACTTTGCTCAGATTTTCAGCCAAATTTTGACCAGGCTTAGGTTGGCACCGGTTACTGGTGCATGGACAAAAACAAGTGCTAATAAAAGAGCTTCAACACACTGATTTTTGTCTTGGCACCAGTGAGCGGCACAAAGTTACAGCTGAAGTTAGAGTTGCGCGCGTGAGTTTGAACCTGGTATGCATCCTTTCCAAAAAACAAAGAAGCTTTTACTGTGACGCAGCTGTGCAAAATAAGATAGGTGTGACTGCTTGTGTGCCTCCTCTAAACCCCATTACGCTTTGCTCCATGCGTTCCTTTGTCGCACTGCAATTCCTGTTTAGCACCCTTGCACCTGTGAGTCCCCGTGTTCTGACGTGTTCTTGCATGCATTCCACCCTCATCCCTTTACAAGGACCAGGCATTATTTACTTTATCGTCCTGCATGCTTTAGAAAAAAAGCATGCTGACCCAAGAAGGCATGCTGGTCCAAAAAGGCATACTGTTCCAAGAGGCATGCTGGTCCAATAAGGCACGCTGTTCCTCATCCCGCACTGCTCTTCAGGCAGACCTGGATGCCAGCAGCTTGGCAGGCAGTGAAACAGCAGCTAGAAAACCAGACACCTCTCCTTTGCATTGGCTACGGGAAGATTGCCTCCATTGTGTGCGACTCACACACATCTGTGGAGCCCAGCTTAGTGGCAGAGTTCCTCGCAAGGTTGTCAAGGAGGCCATGCAGGTGGGTAGTTGCCGATTTTTACATTCTGCAAGGTGGTTCCATTACCATAGATATTTGTTTGAATGAAGCCAAAGGGACACAGCACCTTTTCAGGTGCAGGATTTGGCTTAAGTGCTGTCTTCACAAAGACCTTGCCCATTCAAAAGAAAAAAAGAAAAGGCTACGCCAACCAAAGGGCCCACCCATGCCTGGTCCCTTGCTGAGGTGCAGCTGCTGCCTCATACAATCCAATATGTCCTTGCTGGGTCATCGCCAAAGCCCTGCCCATGCGCTCCTAGGTGCCTTTCCTGATGTTCATGTTCTGTGTGTCTTCAAACTGCGGGGATTGAGGTAGATTTCAATCGATCCCCTTATTTTTCCCTTTTTTTTCTTTTGTTGGCTGAGGTTCTTGTGCGTAATGATCTCGTGCCCATCCATTCCCATGTACACTATGTGCTACTTGAGGCAAAAGCCTGGTGGACTCCTAGACGGCAACAGAAACAAGAGGCAAAACCAAGGAAGTATCTTTGCGATTCAACTATGATGTTGGTGCTTGGCAACTCCTGGACTGCAGGTGTCAGATCAAATGCCTGCAAAAAGGTGTAGGCTATCTCTTGTCAAGCAAAGCCACAATGATAGGGTGAAGCGTGCTGGTCCAATAAGAAGGATGCAGCACTTAATCCCAAGAACGTGGCTTCAAGATATAAGCATTGAGAGCAAAATGAGCAAAGCAATTATAAACGTCCAGAGGAACAAATAGCACTTGCAAGTGCTCCATGCATGAGTGCATTTGGAGCAAGAAGTTTTGTGCTGCCTAATATTGGATGGTTATGGTTTGATCTTGGCTGTTTCAAATAGATTCTGATTTCTGTTGGAAGGGTAGCAAGGGAGAGATCTAAACATAGAAGATGCTGCGTTGGCAACATCGCTTCAGCATGCCAGATTGCACATATGGGGTGGTTGGACAGGAAAAGGTGTGAACTGTGAAAGGCGCAAATGGTGACTGCCGCGCTGTGCATCAGCATCACGTGTATTTCATAGACAAGAGCATTGTCATGAGACAAGAGCAGTGCACTGTACACTACCGTTTACCAGCTGCCTCCTCATCTTGCAATGTTGCAACCCCAGGCTGAGCTGCTTCCTGCCCTTGCCGCACCATCCTCCCTGGTCCTGCACAAATGCTAGCTGGTCAGGGTTGCTGACAGGGCAAGCAACTCTGACTTAGCAAAGAGTTTGTTTCGGGGGCTGTAGGTTGAGAATGCGGGGGTAGGCAGATACCAAGGTTGCTGGCAGGTTTGCTGACTAGGAAAGGGATGTGGCCTCTCAGGTATCAAAGCTCGCAGGTGTGTCAGGGAGTGCAGATAGATGCAAGTTTGGAGGGTAGAAGAACGTATCGATTCCGATAAAATCGATCATCAAAGGAGTAGGTGATATTGTTGTTGGCATCTCTGCCACTGGCTTGACAATGGGTCCAGGGCCTATTGGCTTCCTTGTTACAAGGTGAGAGGATACAAGTAGACTCCTCCTTTGTATCGCTACACATGCTCTTCCTTGTGTTTCTTTTTCAAATGTAACCAGGCCAACCATTTACTTGTAAAATATCGTGTGTCCACCAAAACATAATGAAAAACGGCAGAGGGGGTCAACTGGCCTATATCACTGGATATGTTCTTTCCCGACCTCCTTTCTCAGATTTAACCATGTCCACCATTATTACTCCATAAATAATCATCTCCACCAAAAAATCATTAAAATCGGATGTCCCCGGATCACTCTACTGGCCTCAGATCACCCCAAAAAGGCCCACATCTCCACACAGGGACCATTTTTTCACTTCCAAAATTTTGCATTTGTGATCCCCATATATTGTGCTAACCTTCTACATATTCAAAAATAGGAAAGAAGGAGGTCCAAAAATGACTTTTTTGGCACCCCCTGTGCTGCAATTTTCTTAAGGGAAATGGCTGAAGTCCTGTATCTGACCAACCACAAGGCCTTTTCACTCCTTTTTCTTGCAATGATATTATTTTGATACAAGGACACCAAACCACAAAAGACCTTCAAGTTTTATGCAGCTGGTGGGCTGGAATGGAGATTTGGTGGTAAAAAGTAAGGTTCACGCCGCGGCCGAATAGGCATGTTGCCCCCAACTGGCACATTCCAAGCTTGGGTGCGTTGGATAGGGCCACATTTTGGAGCTAAGCTTGAAAAGTGCCAACAGGGGGCACCTTGCTCTGGGAACATTTAAAAAGTACCCCCATTTGGGGCCCCCGTTGCCCCCCTCTGGAAACACGGAGGACCCCAGATCACTTTCCTGGCCTCAGATCACCCAAAAATGGCCCTCAGCACCACACTGGGACTATTTTTGTACCAAAAATAAAAAAGTATATTACCTCCATATACCATGCCAACATCCTGCATACTCAAAAAAGGGAAAGAGGGGCTCCAAAAGGATCACCTGGCACCACTTACGCTTTCGATTTCCTCTGTGGAAATGGCTGAAGTTCTGTATCTGACCAACCACTGGGTCATTTCACTCCATTTCTTTTGCAACAATATTCTTTTGGTACAAGAACTTCAAATTACTATACACCACCCTATGTGGTGCAGTGGGTGATCTGGAATTGAGATGTTGCAGTAAGAAATAGGGTTTGTGCTGTGGCTGATTTGGCAGGGTGCCTCCAATCTTAGACAGTGAAGCTCAAGTGGAAGCCTACATGCTGCATCCAAATGTTAGTTTCCAAGGTTGGGGGACATTGACCAGTTCAATGCCTCGGCTTAGAACTGCAGCTCTTGTAGGCGAGTGATAAGTGTGACGTGCCCTTGTTGCAGATCATGCAATAAGGATGCCATCTTTCCCTTCTCGGGCTTCAGACCTCTCGTTAGCTTAGTTTCGGCTCTTGCCCTGTGCCTTTTCTGGTTGCCAGCCCGCTTTTTTGCAGTTGCAGACTGGCCTTGTGCCTCGGCTCCGTGAGTTTGTTTTCTGCTCTTTGTCTGTCCACCCCTGCTGTTCTCCTTTTTCTCTCGGGAGCCACACAGGCTTGTGTTTAGTCCCTGCGGTTCTTGTTCTGCCCACCCATGTAAGGAACACTCTTCACGAGCCGGAATAGAACCTGTACACCGAGCATTCTTAAAATATTTCTTTTTGGGGTGGAGTTATCCACCTCTGGAAAGTTTCGGTACTTGGTCTTAGGCCTACTCTTGCAGGCTCTGTGATTACTAGTGCAGTCACTTGTGCTGTTGCATGCATGTCCCAATTGTGAGGGTTGTGCGCATCATAGGTGTTCTGATAGGTTCAAGCTGTTCTTGCATTTTACACCTAGAAGCCAAGGCTTTGGGAGAACTGCCTCAGGGCCAGTAGGCATTGATGGTTAGGATATTTGGGCTTTTGCCTATTAAGGATGACAGAGGCCTGGATCTAGGCTCTAGGCTGACATCAAAGCATTGGATCGGAAGAGTTATGTCAGTACCGACACAGATGGTAGTCCCGTAGCCTTTGGAATTTGCTGTCCGCCATTTGTACTGCTTGAGCAGATTTTTCAGTCTCGTATCTGATTTCAAGGGGAATATCTAAATATTATAATGCCCATACCTTGGATCGGTTTAGAAAATAGGGATTTACCTGCAAAGGTTCAACTGGGTCAAACAAACCTGCAAGAATGCTCCATGCCCATTCTATGCAATGTGCGCACAAACTTACCTCAACTAGACATGCCGTTAAGAAAAACAACACTCACAAAAACCCTGGTGCCCTGGAGCCGCGTGCTGCCAGAAACCCACCAGATTCAGATTAGCTTCCCTTTCCCCTCTGGTGAGGGAGACTCCCAGCTCTTTGAGCCAATGCGTCTCTTCTTCCTTAATAGATGTGGGAAGTGTTCTTGCTGCCTGCGAGGTTTTTTTTCCAGATATTGTTTTCGGGCTCAGATGGCTTTGTTTGCTAGCTAAGTGTCTTTTCACAGCTCGCTACTGAAGGCAAAGAGGAAAAACAGATGACGCTACTGCAAGGTCAACAAGTGTTCTCGAAGTGCCGCCTCCGCTTATCAATCACAGGTTGAATCAACTGTCCTGAAGGCACTGGGGACTGCACACATTATGCTGCGTAACACAGTTGTAAAGTGGGTAGGGTTGGCCAATTCCATTTAGATACGCCATATATATGTATATATATATTGCATTTTCCCAGAGGAGTTCAGCTCAGGCCCAAAATCAGCCATTTGCATGCTCCCTGCATATGTGTGCCCCAACTGGCAGTTTTGAAGCTTGGGTTCCTCTTTCTCTAGCGCTGAAGTTTTGAAACAGCCAGTTGGGGCGCGCATGCCTAATTAGCCGCAGCGTGAATCCTAGTTTTCACCACCAAAATTCCATATCTGACCAACCACTGCACCAAATTACTTTTAGTGATTTATAGTCCTTGTAACAAAATAATATCATCGCAAAAAAGTTCAAGTGAAAAGACTCAGTGGTTGGTGTTATGTGGTAATTTCAGCCATTTTCCCATGATTAGGGTTTACGCGCCCCATGTGAGCCTTAGACCAGTCTACCTCAGCACACAGGGTGATTTACACAAATCTGAGCATGTGCTCTGGTAGCTTGTAGCGCCAGCTACACTTTAAAGCTAAAACTGTCCATTTAAATAAAGTAGCTGTGAGTAGGTGCACTTAAAATGCAAAAAAGGAGCATATTTGGCACATGCTCAGCTGACCCCCTCTGGCATTCCCCTGCCAAAAAGCTGATATGCTGGTATACGGTGTATTCATATGGAACTAAAAGTGAGCCTTCTAGGAGCAGTTAGCGTTGTCATGAAGCGAGCACATTTGTGAATCAGGACAGTTTTCATGTGCATGTTGGACCGTAGTCATAATGGTGTGTTGACAGACTGTGCAAGGATATGGAGTGCATTCAAGACTAAGGAGTAAGCAGTGCAGGTTCAGAAAGAAAACTGCGTAGGCAGAGGAAATTCTCCCTGCATCAATCAAGGATAAGGAAAGAAAGAAAAGAAAAACTACGTAGGCAGAGGAAACTCTCCCTACATCAATTAAGGAAAAGAAGGAAAAGGAGACATTGGCTCAGAAGAGCCGTGAGTCTCCTCCACCACAAAGCTGTAAAGTAAAAATGCTGATGGGGATCTGGAGGGTTACTGGAAGCACCAGCTCCATAACCTGGCCGTGACAAGTATTATTGTTTTCAATAGCACGCCTAGTGGTAACAAGCTTGTTGGCGTACATATCAGAATGGGCATGACGTTCAGCCGGATAGATGATATTGTCCTCCCTTCTAAACTTGCCAACTTATGCAATCCCTGCCATACCCCAGAGCTAAGATCCCTCAGCGACCACGTCCCCCTCGTGGTAAGCATACCTACCAACATTCTTAAAATCCAAATTCCTGTTTTCTCAACCCCTGCAGCCCCCAAGGAGTGCCCACAGAAGGTCCTTAATCGCCCTGTAAGTGACTCGGATCGGGCTGCTTTCATACAATCCCTGCAAGACCCTACTCATGGAGTAATCCAGGAGCTAGAAGAAATCCTACATCTCTTAAACCCTGCCCATGAAGAAGCCACAACCTTCCTACAAAATTTAAATGGAGCATCAGCCAAGAAGACTGCAAGACTGGGCATACTCGGCAACAAACCTGCTGCCGAGGTAGTTGAAGACCTAGCCAAAGGTGTTGCCAACTTAATACACACATGCTCTCAAGTAGCGCTCAATACGTGTAGCAGAAAAATAATCTCCTCTGACCACAATCATTACAATCCAAGGCCCATCAGCAATAAGCGGCGTGCCCTACGGAAGAAGCTTGGGATTACTAAATTCATACAGTCCCAACTGAAGCCCCCTGTTAGTACCCAGCCCGAGGTTGACAGTGCCAAAACCATCATGGAACAAAACAAGGAGAACCAAGCCCTATGTAATGCCATCACGGGGCTAGAATACGTAGACTTTGTCCTTCCCCTCCTCCAGCAAATTGCTAGTATATCAAGTAGCACAAAAGGAGCCATGAAATACATAGATGAAACACGGAATAAGGAAAGCAACAACATTGCCCGTAAACAGCTAAACAAAATGATCAACAAAAATCCAAAACAAGCACACAGAGAAATCTTCAGAGATTAAGGTGCACAGCCTAGAGCAGGCTTACAAGCCCTTCGTGACCCTGGAACTAACACTATTGAGACTGAACCAGAAAGACAGGCCCATATTATTGAAAAATACTACACAGAAGTCATGAGCGCTGTAAACATCAAAAATGGTAAATATCTACCAGAAGAAGCACCTCGCAACTACCCCTGGGAACAGGCTGGAAAGACACAACCTGTACCGGATCCCTTCACACTCCAATCTCAAATTACAAAAGAGGAACAAGAAGGAAATAAGCAAAGAGACTGGCTTCATTACAAGATCCTTGATAAAAGCACATTCAATGAATGCATCAAATCACTCAGCAATAACAAGCCTTATATGGCTGCACAGAGAAGGATTTCGGAGTTTGCCAAGGGTCATGACCTGAAAAACAGGCCTCATGCTATGCTCTGGTTGTCCAAGGTGTATGGCATTCCTGCTGGGATGTATGCGTGCCAGGTGTGGGGAACTCATTACTTGAGAGAAGGCAGTGAGTTTGATAGTCAATTGCAGAAAAGACATCTGTGTTCCTTGAGGCGCATTCTTGGAGTAAAGAACAGTACTACAAATTGGCCGGTGTTGAGAGAGTGTGGCCAGGAGCCTCTGCAGTTCTTCTGGTTCCGTGCCTCCATCAAGTTTTTTAATAGCATGCTTGACTCCAATAGTGAAGTCTTGCGTCGTGTGCTGAGGGCTGATTTAAGTCTGGCTTCTTTTGATTCCTCTTGCTGGGCTGCTGAAGTCTCTGATGCTTTTGGTGGGATGCGGAATGGTGATTCGTTCAAACAGAACATGCTGAGAGCTGAGAAAATCCCCATGCAAGAGTTCATTGGTGATTTGCGATACAGACAGCAGAAAGTGTGGAGAGGGGCCGATGTTTTTTGTCCTCGTGCAGTTAACAAGAAGGTAGTGACGTACCATAAGTGGTGTGGGAATTCTGAGAGTGGTCCCAGAGGTGCTCCTTTTTGTATCCCCTCGTATCTGTTCAAGGATTTGGACAAGCATGTTTTGAGAAACATTAGCAGATTTAGATTGCGTGCTCATCACTTGAGAGTGGAGTCTGGTAAATGGCTTGGGGGTTCAAGTATCTGTGATAAGTGTGAGTGTGGGGAAGTCCAGGATGAAAAACATGTGCTTTTCTTTTGCAAATGTACTGAGGTGCGTGAGCTACGCACGAGATACAAGGACCTTTTTGAGGAGATGTTTAAGACTTTGCTTGTGTGCTTACAAGGCCCCTCTGTCTGTGCCGCATTTTGGGTGTGCCAGAGCTCTGAGCAGACAGGCTGGGACATTGACAGCAGCCTGTGGCCTTTCCGTTGAGTGTGCTGTCCAGCCTTCTGTTGGGGTGAACCTCCACTTGAGTGTGTGCCAGAGCTTCCGTGGAACTGCGTCCTGACCGTCTCATTGCCTCTTGTATCTCCTGTCACAGATTAAACTTGGTGCTCAAACTCGGAGTTTCAGGCGCTCTCTCTTGTCTTGATTTTGGTGTTTCACATCTGAGTTCAAACATGTCAATTGGTTTCAAACTAGGCCTCAAATCTGATGCTGGTTGAGCATGTTTCACCAGCGACCGATCAGCCAGAGTCTCGGGCTGTAGGCCACCATTGTAAACCCTTAAACCCTTGTAAGACTTTGCGTGTGTTTGCTCCGCCTTCAAACGCTGACTTTATTGCCATCATACTATCACTGATTCTGAAATCAATGCTTTCCTAAACCAAGACTCATACAGACTTCTTAGATTTGTGTCAGACTTGGTCTCAATTTTTGATACTGGTTGAGCTTGTTTCACCAGCTGCCATCAGCCAGAGTCTCGGGCTGTAGGCCACCATTGTAAACCCTTTGTAAACCCTTCTGGTTTCCACCATTCTGAGGTTAGCAATGAGGACAACTTTCAAATTCTAATGCAAAAACTAATCGTTTTGTGCTAGAGACCACCAGCAAGAAACCAGAGAGATCTATCTATCGTCTTATTTCCGAACTCCACGTCATGGATATTTTTTGTGCAGGTGGAACAGTTGAGCAGGCCGAGCAGCCTAACTACCTGGCTGAAGGTCAAATCCCATTGTAATCATTGTAAGGACTTGACTGAAGACCTCATCCTTGTAAACCTTGTAACCATTCCAAATTTTGAGACAAGATTCGAGTCAAATGTATTTCTTCGTTTCTGATATCATGGATGCTTTTGGTGAGCCTGGCAGAGACCAGCAGGCTGAGCAGTCAAACCACCTGGCTGGAGGCCAAAACCCCCATGTAACATATCCTAACCCAAAGACTTATACCAATGTAAACCTTCATTCCTTTGCGATTTGCAGAAGCAAATCAATGAGACTTGCCTTCTATTTCCCAAGTCATGGATCTCTTCTGTTTGGCTGGCACAGTCCAGCAAGCCGAGCAGCCTACCTACCTGGCTAAACCCATCGTAACCATTGCAAACTCATGAACTTACAAGTACATTGAAGAAGGGCAAGGTGGGTTTCAGCAAGCAGACTTGGAATGGTATGTCTACTTAGCTGCAGTAATAAATCATGAAATTCAAAAAGAATGGGAGGGAAAATGAAGGAGAATTATGCACAAGGGGTCTTTGGTCAATGGTCAGAATCACTGGC
Source organism: Dunaliella primolecta (assembly GCA_914767535.2). Classification (NCBI taxonomy): domain Eukaryota; kingdom Viridiplantae; phylum Chlorophyta; class Chlorophyceae; order Chlamydomonadales; family Dunaliellaceae; genus Dunaliella; species Dunaliella primolecta. The sequence continues at coordinate 9,344,400 of OU611753.1, read as the reverse complement.
ACGAAATCTTGAGTGCCTTGCATGCTTGGTCAATGTCAGCAGAGTTTGTACTGTGTGCACAAGGGCTTAAGCCTTGCTCTCAGGCTCGCCTGAAGCACCCTCCTCTGACCCAAAGATGAACATGAAAATGTAATTGCACACGCACACAATAATTCCACCGGCAGCGGCGGTCTTGAAACCTTGGCCAACGGTGTTGTCGCTGTGAGAGCCACCTTCATATCTGCAACAGGCAATTGCAGGTCAATTCTGGAGGATGAGATGAAGCCTTCCTGTAGCAACCATGCATATCATGTCCTCAGTCCTTCACTAGACAAATGCAACCATTACAGGCTGCTTCAAAAATCTAGTGCTGTCAAGTCAGCAGACCCAAGGCAGCAGCAAGGCTAGACTCGAAAGTAAGTATTCAGGGCCCTGTCACTCGACAGAACTTATTCAAGTTTCTTACATTCTACAGGCATTTCAAGTGTTACAAAAGCCCTCGAACCTCACAACGCCACAGTAAGTTCAATGCTTGACCCTGTTTGCACCTTGCACATTTGTAATTTTATGGAAATATTTTTGAATGAAGCAATTAAATGTACAGACGTAGCCTGGCCGTGGCCCTGATGCAAAGAAAGCACCTAATAATAACAACAACCAGCAAAACTAAAAGAGCAATGTTTACAGCATCATCCAAAATAACCAGTCGGCCAAGGGGCTAGGAGCCCTCTTCCCCCTCTTACTCGTGGCTGACTTGCCACTGACACTTGAACACTGCACATATGCTTGGCCCATGCAGCTGAGACCTTGCATGGGCAGATACAACTCTGTAGAGGCATCCCAAGGAAGCACCTAAGCTAGAAATCTTTTTAAATAATCATGATCAATACAGTACAATTGCGTATCAATTACACAGGGGCCCCAAAGCACGCGGCTTGAACCTACTCTGAAGCTCAAAGAACACTACAGAAATTCAGGTTCAAGCCAAGGCACTCAATGACCGGGTTGCTCACTCTGGGCACGCATGTAAATGTTCACAAGTTTCCTTGCTGTCCACCATCCATAATCGTTTGTGCCGTCTTAACGGTTAATTGGGGATCTCGTCGCTACTCCCCTGGGCTGCTGCCCCTGTGGTGGCATGGATTTCTTCCTCTCATGCTGCTTTCTGCTGCCGCTTTGATTGCTGGCCTTGCATCTCCTGGCAGGAATCCTGCCTGCTACTGCTTCTATGACGGGGTGTCGTGGGGAAAGCTGTAAAAGGAGGGCTTCTCAAGGGGAGATAAAGGCAAGACAAGGTTGGGTGGGGTGCTTCTGAC